>CM046377.1:40338552-40713552 GCA_025413485.1 Ficus microcarpa | reverse complement strand
CTTCTTAAATTATTATAATATTACCCTAATTGATCTTCGGTTAAATTAGATATAAAAAACTCACATACGCCTCATGTGAAGATAAAAAAACCCATTTTCAATCAAAATTTTTCATATCTAATGCAAATCTTTCAATTTCAAATCTTTAATTTAGTGCAAAATTAACTAGAAGGGGTACGTTGCAACAATTTATTAGTAAGTTCATAGATTAAATTACCAAAATCAAAAGTTTGGGGGGCAAGTTGCCAAAGAATAACAAGTTTATGGGGGACATCTGTGCCAAACACCCTCACTAAATGTGTTGACGATGAGGAAATGTGAGAGCGTGATCTCAAACACTCTTTATTAAGTATTACGCTGGCAATAAACAAGCCTTGAACATTTAAGACCCTCAAGATGGTCATTTAACACTCAAACTTTTAACTATTGATCTATTACGGTAATCCATTATTACTAGAACACCACACTCAGTAATAAACACTATATGAATCTAATGTGTATGTATAATAATTACAAATTATTTATCTCATTATGACCAGTTTAGCGAACAAAACAAAAAGAGAGAGAGAGATAGATTTGGATTATATGAAACTCTCAAATTTGAAATCCAAGAATGTGTTAATTTTCTTATATATTATGTACAATAATAATATAACAAAATATATATAAAAAATGTATATCTGTGTATGTATGTAAATAGACATGTGTTTCAGTATTGTACTTTTTCAATTACGTTATGTACCAGCACTCGGTTTTATGTTTTGAAAGTTCTATCCTCTCAAACTCTTTAAGAGAGAAAGGGCTTAGTTAAAATCGAACAAAATCTTATCCACTGTGGGTCTCAAGAGTCGGATTTTTTTAAAAGTTGCATTTTACCTTATCCTCCAGTTGGTTATACAAATTTTGCTCATGTCACCCGTGCAAGGCATTAGTTATGATACGACGTCGTCCATATTTTGAATCAGTACATATCTGTTATGTGAATATCAAATTGCTATATTGATTAATGTCTTAATTTTCCTACTTATTAAAGAGAAAGGAAAACATTCTCAAATTACGAATATAAAACCTATCCAAACGTCTCCCCTATCACATATGGAGCTAATCCCAAAGGGGTTACCCTTATATTTTTGAAAGTTGGATTTATGCAACTAATTTGATGAACATGTATAGCGCTTAGGGCATCTCCCCATTACACCAAAATGGTGTATTTATCATATCAAACAGTAAATTCATTTTCAACCAATTACACCATTTCTAACACCAAAAAAAATATATATATATATATTCCATGTATATTCTTTTTTTTTTTATCTCTTTTTATATTCCTTTTTTATTAATTTCATACTATTTATTGAATTTGTGAATTTCGCCCATATAATTTTTTTTTCCACATATTGATCCAATAAATTATATCTTATTATTTAATAAAGTCGTAGAAAATAATAAATTACACCTTCTTAACTAAAGTGACCAATTTATTATTGATATATTAATTAAAAAAATTACATTTAACAAAAAGTTGTGAACCAAACATTCAATTTAATAACTAAATTTAAAAGTAAAAGAGGAAAAAAAAAAAGATATTGATATTCTTTCAATTATCTAAATTAGTATACTCCTCCCACAAATGGTCAATTATTGCATTACAAAGCGCAATGTGAGCATCTTTATCCTTGATTTGTCCATGCCGAGCAAGTAATTGTTGAAATCGGGTATTTTCATCTACCACCATTTGAAATTGTGGAGCTGACGCTTCCATCGCATCTTCAATTAGTGCATCAAGATCACGTTCATCCTCAATGATCATGTTGTGCATAATAATACATGTTGTCATTATGTCATGTAGCATATCTTTTCTCCAAAAATGTGCCAATCCCACCACAATTGCAAAACGTGATTGGAGAACTCCGAAGGCACGTGCTATGTCTTTATTACACACTTCCCATTTCATGGCAAAATACATTTTCTTTTGACCGCATGGCTCATGAATAGTTTGCACAATAGTGGACCATTTTGGATATATACTTTCAACTAAATAATAATCCATTTTATATTCTTTTCCTTGAATAACATAATGAGCAGGTGGAGCAATACCTTGAGCAAGATTGGAAAAATAATATTTTGGGCTCTTCGTGAAATAAAAGAAAAAAAACAAAAAAAAAAAGTGGAAAATGGTGTAGAGTGAACAGTGGAAATGCATATTTGTGAAATAAAAAGGAGTTTGGATGCGATCTCTTATGTTTGAGATTGTTTTCACTTTTTTTTAATCAGATTTTTGGTAAAAAATCACTAATCTTATTTTATCAAGAATAAGATCATTTACTTAAAAAAATAAATGATCACTTAAAAAAAAAGACTTATCCTTGAAAAGCTGACTATGAATTCTTTTTTTTTTTTTTAAATAATATGTTGTGATTTATTTTGAAGTTATATTTTATTTGGTATGTATCATGGTAGTGATAAAATTTTGACACTATTGAACAAGTTCGACATATGTGTACTCGAAGCATTATCAAATTTCAAATACTACATAATCATTTCTTTCCGTACATGCTAAATCTTACACAAATATAACTTCAAAAAAATACATTGTATTAATAAATTATAAGCAATTTTAACGGAGCAATATATATTAACCGATTTTGATTTATATACATCAATCTCTGGATATTTTTTTAAAATCTTTTGAAGTCCATTTTCGTTAATCTTTTTTTTTTTTTTTTTTTTCGGATAACGCATTTCATCTACTTCTTGATTTTGAAGTAAAATACTAGCTAGTTCTAAATATTATAAATCTCCTATATAGTTAAATATATATACATATATATAGTTTTAAAAAAAAGGTATTACGAGATGATAGAAAGAAAGAACAAAAAATGATCATCAAAAAATGAAGAGAGCTGGTCCTGATTCTTGCCCATCATCAGCTCACAAATTTAAACCCGGCAATTGCGAAACACACTCCTTTATCTGAATCTGATATGATAATTGTTCAACGATCAATGTATTCTCTCTCTCTCTCTCTCTCTCTCTCTTTCTCTCTCTGCGTCTCTCTCTCTCTAAAATCACATGATTTTATGAAAATCAAAACATCAAAATATGATCAACCGGGTAAAATACTGCTAACTATGAACAGGCCTTATTGCCGGCACTGGAACCCCCAATGTACAACGCCCTCCGCTGTAGTTATAACACTTCGCCGCTGATCCCGATCCCGATCCAGATCCCGATCCAATCCCATGCCGCTCATTCCCCTTCTTATTGTCGTTACAACTCTCCGCCTCCACCTGATCATCCTCATCACCACCGTCCACCCCATCACTATCACGATCACGATCACGATCATCAACACCACCATCACTTTGTTCTTGATCATGGTCGTTATGATCGTCTTCAACATTGTTGCCCTCGTCTTCTCTCTCATCAGCGAGAGGGGGGGCCAAAACCGCGCCGTCGAGAGGGACGAGGTGGAGAGTGAGGCGGCCGTTGGAGCGGTGGGCCCGGAAGTACTCATGGTGGCCGACCTTCTCCTCCGTAAGGATCAACCGCCCGTCGCCGGTGTAGTGCCGCCTCAGAACCCATGGCATCCGCGCATGGAGATTCTCCGTCTGCGCCAGCGACGGAATCGGCGGCGGAAACTTCCTCCTGCATCCCCTTCCCAACCCCACCGCCGACGAGGACCGCAGGTGCCGAATCTGTCTCTCGCCGGTGCTCGCCGCCGGTGCGTGGCTGCGATCTAAGAGTTCCAATTGGTCGCCGTCGCTGAGGACGTCGACGCAGCTTTCCATGCCAATGTAGTCTCCGATCATGGTGGAGGAGGAGAAGGAGGAGGAGGAGGAGGAGGAGGAATGGTATGGCAGGCCGAAGGAGGAGTCCCGGCGGGGCAAGAGGCTGCTGAAGGAACGACAGAAGGAATTTTGTCGTCTGGGTTCATTGGAGAAGAGAGAGAGGTCGTTTAGACCACTCTCGATGTGGTGGGGGGTTTGCATTTTTGTGAAAGAGATTTTGAACAGATCGGTGGAGGGGTGGTTTTAAATGTGGTGTGTATAAGTGTGCATGGAGAAAGGGACAGTCTGGCAGTGAGTTCAAAAAAAAAAAAAGGGCGAGATTTTAGAGAGAGAGAGGGAGAGAGAGAGAGAATTTTGTTTTTGTTTTTGTTTTTGTTTTTGTTTTTAGAGAGAGAGAGAGATAAGAGCAGAGCCAGCTAATCTATAATCTGGTGTTGACGTCAAGACTTGTTGGGGTTATTTGGGGAAAATCAAAATCTGGTTTTGGCTTATTCTCCAATAATTACTTACCTGGACAATGTCAAAAAAAGGGAAACTGCAGGAAAGAAAAGGGAAAGGTTATTTATGGTTAGGCAAAGAAAATCCAAATTGCAATTACAAATGGAAATACAGATGGGTAACGCTTAAAAGTGATCATTCAACTAGTATTATCCAAAACAAAATTTTGAAAAATTAAATAAAATTGACCGTTTATAAACCATAGAAATAAAGAGGAAACACGTTGCTGCCACGTCATCGTGAAAAGTGTTAAGTGTTGTTTCTTGTCTGTCAAGTTAACGTGTGATTGAGTCATTTAGACCGTAGGATGTGATTACTTCAACTCAACTGGCATTTCTGAGGGCCCACCCAAGCAGATGCAATTTTATTTTCTAAAAAAAAAAGAAAAGAAAAAAAAAAGATCTGCCTCTTTCTATCTATGGTGATTATGACGACGTGTTAACGAATTTTGTGGCCATTTGACCAGGAAAACCATGCTAATTGGTGGAGTTTGTCTTGAAAATATCGACAGCGCTGTTGTCCATCCATATCTACACCCAAAAGATTCACCGAAAAATGAGCCAAAGAAAAGAAAAAAAGATTAACAGAAATTATTACGGTGTATTAACCAAAAAAAAAAGCTTATCAAAATGGCATTATCCATATAACATCACTTTTTCCAAAAATTTTTATAATCATTTTTTTTTTTGAAATTTAGAAAATCACTATTTTATCAAACTAATTCTCTTAACAGATTAAAAAAAAGGGAGTATAAAAATAAAATAAGAGTAAAAGAAGTGTGTTTGGCATACTATTTCAAATAAAAAAATTAATTTCAAGTTCAAATTCCCTTGTTTTTTAAATCCATGTCAAATTGGTTTTTCTTTCTCCCAGACGCCTATTTAGTTTAGATTTTAGATTGTTATTTAAAAATCAAAAATTTTATTTCAAAACGGTGTGCCAAATACATGAAAAATTCCTTTTTTTTTTTTTTTTTTTGGTAGTTTTCTTAATACAGAAATCCAGATGAGTGGTGAATTATTTTTTTTAAGTGCGTAATAAATAGCGAGAGAGTACGATAATGCAAATAAAACGAGACGTATACGCGTGCAAACAGACGAAGTTCTTCAACAGTCGAAAATACGACACAAAACAGATGAGCTTGCAATGTACTGGCAAATTGGGCAACATATACACAAATAATATACAGTAAATAAATATATACATATACACATATATAGAGAGAGGGAGAGACAAACATATGCCCCCAAATAAAACAAGCAAAACCTTGAAAAACAAATCACACAAAATAATGAAGAAAGCGATGTCCTACTTCAATCATACATGATGTTTATACAACAAAAAAGGCAACTAAAACCAAGTAATTATTTTATTCCAACAAAAAAACGTGAAAACCGGATATCCTTGTGGAGGCCAAAGTTTTAGGATTATGTTACTCCATGATTCATTTCATTGTTTCACGATTTTATTCCATCTCCATATTATAATTATTATTATTTTGAAAAAAAACCACCATATTATTTTATATGTCTAAGGGAAACCAAAAAAAGAAAAAAAAAAGAAAAAAAAAAAAAAAGCAAAAATGATGAATGGAAACTTTGACCAAGTACCATTTAACGGATTTCATTTGCATGACTGGAGAAACCAAAGGCTGTTATTCCAGAACAAGAAGAATAACAACCACTCTATGAAATAAAAAAATAAAAAAAGGTGGCCATTTAATCGGATAAAAATAAATTAAAAAAATAATTTGCAGAAATGTTAAGAGGATAATTATAAAAAAAAAAAAAAATTAAAGGACGAAATGTTAAGAAGATAATCGTGATAAAGAAAAGAACAAAACAAAACAAATAAAATAACACAAACATTCAATGAGAAAAGGAAAAGAAAATGGTTGTTTCGATAACAAAAGGGTAGAGGGGGAGAGAGAGAGAGAAACGTACCCGGGAAGGAGTAAGAAATTCCGATGAGAGAAGAATAAACGACGTCCTGTTTGGATAGCGTTGAAGAAACCAAAATAATTAAAGGCGTTGTAAATGGAGAGAATAGGATGATCATACGACGACGTTTAGAGAGAGAGAGAGCGAAGAAGAAGAAGAAGAGAGTAGGAAGAGGGCAGAAGGGAGAGAGAATCTCTCTTCTCTTCTGTCTCTCTCTCTCTGTAATTTCTCTCCGGCATTGAGAAGCAAGAAAAGCCTATTTCAAGGGTCGCGAACCGAGCCCGAATGGGCATGCGAGAACGATAACCTATTTGCGATTTTTATTATCTTTTTATTTTTTTCCCTCTTTCTTTCTTTTTTGGTTGAAAAAAACACAAGACGAGAAGAAAATCTTAGTTAATTCAATGCCAGATAAGATTCACAAACGTTTTGCCACATAATTTCTTTTACGTTAATGCAATCATACGTTTTTCCGCATAACCATATTTTTTTTTAAACGAATTTCCGCATAACTTTTTTACCATGCATATTGAGAAACATTACCTCTATTATTTCAAAATTTATGTTTCGTTCCAATCTCCGCAAAAAAAAAAAAAAAAAAAAAAAAAATTTCATCGAATGTTTTGAATAATGAATTTAAAATGTAGATCCAAACATGGTTTAAGTGTTACAGACATGAATTCTAATTCTAATCTTTGATTATTAACTCAAATAGGTCGATGAATTGTTATCTTTTTTATGACCGATAAAATTAATTGATATGACTATATTATAAATATTTATTAATAAAAGAATGACAATTCATACTTATAATACTCAAATGTTTATATTAGAGAATTCATCAAAAAAAAAAAAAAAAGAAGAAAAAAAAGTTGAGATTAGATATGTGAATTGAAAAATTATCCTCTTTATCAGATAAGACATAAAAATAGTAACTTTTTAAATGCTTTTGACGACACATGCCATAGTAGGGGTGAAAAATGTGTTTGCATTTGTCACTTGTCAGGTATGACAATACACGTAATCAATATCAATCAGGAGCAATTTTAAAAAGGGTAAATTTCATTAATAACACTTCTAGAGAAAATAATATTAAATTCAGCACCACTTTTTATTTCATTCAGTTCTAGCATTGCCATGTCAGATCTGTGGGGCCCAGTAACATTTAATGTATGTAAATTTCCAAGTTTACCCTCATCTCTTTCATATGCCCCTAAAAAATTTTCAAACCAACATCTACAGTGTTTTAGAGAGAGAAACTGAAATCTAGAGAGAGAAAGAGTTGCAGCCGGCCGGAACCGCTCGGAAACCGTCCGAAACCACCGCAAAAGCCCTCTATAAACCGCTTGGAAGTCTGTGAACGTCGGAAAATCTTCAAAAACTACCCATGTCGAAAGTCACGAAATTGATTGAGAAAAACATTACTGCCGAATGTTTGCTTAAAATACAAAAAGTTAATATTTTTATTCTGATTTTGCAACATAAAATTAGTGTTTTGGTTTATATAAATATTTGGGTGGTCATAACGGTTATGACCAACCGTTATGACAGGGTGGTCTCTATATAGTGAAGTAGAGAAGCGGTCATAACTGTTATGACCGGTCATAACCGTTATGACCGCTACTCTATATAGTGAATTAGAGAAGCGGTCATAATGGTTATGACCGCTACTCTATATAGCGAATTAGAGAAGCGGTCATAACCGTTATGACCGCTACTCTATATGGCTAGAGGTGGGATTTCGGGCCGCCCGGCCCGAGCCCGATGGGCCATTTCAAAAATTCGGGCCGGGCATTTAAAATACGGGCCGGCCTGAATTTTTGAAATGTAAGCCCGGCCCGGCCCGTGGGCTTAGAGCGGGCCGGGCCGGTTTTTAAAATTTTTATTTAATTTTTTTATTATTTGTAATTTTTGAATAAATTTGTATATTTTTGATAATTTAATAATTTATCTTAATATTTTATCTTAGATAAAAAATAAAAACTTTTATACTTTGTTAAAAAAATTTTATTATACTATTTCTATTAATTTTTATATTTATATTTATATTATAATTGCTTAGTTAGTACTTAATAATTATAATATTAGTTAGTTAGTTAACTTAATATTATAATTAAACTTTTAATTTTAGTTGTTTAAGATTATAATTAAACTTTTATTTTTTAATTTTTAATTTATTTTTTATATATAAATTTTTTAATTATTTTTTTATTTTTTTTAAATAATGGGCGGGCTGGGCCGGCCCATTGGGCTTAAACATTCAGGCCGGCCCGGCCCTTACTATAGGGCCGGGCTTTTACCGGGCCGACAAAATGCGGGCCGGGCCCAAATTACGGGTTGCGGGCCGGCCCGTTTAGCCTGGCCCAAATTCCCACCTCTATATATAGCGAACTAGAGAAACGGTCATAACCGTTATGACCGGGTGGTCATAACCGTTATGACCGGGTGGTCATAACCGTTATGACCGCTACTCTATATAGCGAACTAGAGAAGCGGTCATAACCGTTATGACCGCTACTCTATTTAATGAACTAGAGAAGCGGTCATAACCGTTATGACCGCTACTCTATATAGCGAACTAGAGAAGCGGTCATAACCGTTATGACCGGGTGGTCATAACCGTTATGACCGGGTGGTCATAACCGTTATGACCGCTACTTTATATAGCGGCCGTTATGACCGCTACTCTATATAGTGAACTAGAGAAGCGATCATAATCGTTATGACCGAGTGGTCATAACCGTTATGACCGTTACTCTATATAGCGAACTAGAAAAGCGGTCATAACCGTTATGACCTGATGGTCATAACGATTATGACCGCTACTCTATATAGTGAACTAGAGAAGCAGTCATAGCGGTCATAACGGTTATGACCGGTCATAACCGTTATGACCATCCGGTCATAACCGTTATGACCGCTTCTTTAGTTCACTATATAGAGTAGCGGTCATAATCGTTATGACCATCCGGTCATAACCGTTATGACCACTTTTCTAGTTCACTATATAGAGTAGTGGTCATAACTGTTATGACCGAGTAGCGGTCATAACGGTTATGACCGGTCATAATCGTTATGACCACTCGATCATAACAGTTATGACCACTCGGTCATAACAGTTATGACCGCTTCTCTATTTCACTATATAGAGTAGCGGTCATAACGGTTATGACCACCCTGTCATAACCGTTATGACCACTCTGTCATAACCGTTATGACCACCCAAATATTTATATAAACCAAAACACTAATTTTATGTTGCAAAATCAGAATAAAAATACTAACTTTTTGTATTTTAAGCAAACATTGGGGAGTAATGCTTTTCTCAATCAATTTCGTGACTTTCGACATGGGTAGTTTTTGAAGATTTTCCGACGTTCACAGACTTCCAAGCGGTTTATAGAGGGCTTTCGCGGTGGTTTCGGACGGTTTCCGAGCGGTTCCGGCCGACTGCAACTCTTTCTCTCTCTAGATTTCAGTTTCTCTCTCTAAAACACTGTAGATGTTGGTTTGAAAATTTTTTAGGGGCATATGAAGGAGATGAGGGTAAACATGGAAATTTACATACATTAAATACTACTGGGCCCCACAGATCTGACATGACAATGCTAGAATTGAATGAAATAAAAAGTGGTGCTGAATTTAATATTATTTTCTCTAGAAGTGCTATTAATGAAATTTACCCTTTTAAAAATCTGACTTGGATGAATCAGGTTATAAGAGGAACGGGACCCACAGAGGCCCCATTCACAAGCTAACTCAACTAGGTTGAGTCCGTTAGTACTAAAAGACGTTAGCATTTGTTAATAAATATTATAAATATTTAGTAATAAAAGAATGACAATACATACTTTTAATAATCAAAAGTTTATATTAGAGAATTCATCCAAAAAAAAAAAAGAAGAAGAAAAAAAAATTGAGATTAGATATGTGAATTAGGGGTGGTAATACGGGTCGTGACACGATGACACAATTCAAAAATGACTATTTAACGGGTTCGGGTTGGGAAAAATAAGTGTTGGGTCAAATTCGGGTCACTCGAAATTGACACGAGAAAAAACGGCTCGTGTTCAGGTTGGACTCATAGAACCCGAACATGAACCATTTTTTCGTGTCAATTTTGGGTCAAATTTCGTGTCAATTTCAGGTCAAATTTCATGTCAATTTCGTGTCGTAGGTCAATTTCGTGTTAATTTCATGTCGCGGGTCAATTTCGGTTCATGTCGTGTCAACTCGTGACGGGTTTGTGTCGTGTTCGTGTCGCGTTTTCATGTCGTTTTCGTGTCGCGGGTCATGTTCGGGTCGGGGAAGAAAAAAATCGACACGGCTTTAACAAGACATAAATCCGACACGTGACACAAATTGCCACCCCTATTGTGAATTGAAAAATTATCCTTTTTACTAGATAAGACATAAAAATAGTAACTTTTTGAATGCTTTTGTCGGCACATGCCACAGGAGGGGTGAAAAATGTGTTTGTATCTGTCACTTGTCAGGTATGAAAATACACGTAACCAATATCAATCAGGAGCAATTTTTAAAAATCCGACTTGGGTGAGTCAAGTTATAAGAGAAACGGGACCCACAGAGACCCCATTCACAAGCTAACTGAACTAGGTTGAGTCCGTTACTTGTATTAAAAGACGTTATAGCATTTGTTGTTTGTTTAAAAAACGTTACTAATCTGACTAAAGAAAAACTGTTACAAATGGCGTGCAATATGTAAAACGTCATTGATTATTAGTACCAATGTACATTATTATTATTGACATCTTGTGTTATTTTGAAATGATTTACTACTCAAACGTTTGATTCTATCAAAGTGATGGCGATGCTTTGAGAACCAAAATGAAAAACCCAATGGTCATTTTTTAGAGTGTCAACTGTAAGTATGCAATGAAAGATGTAATATCATCATTTCGAGTGTTTTAGTTGTTATTATTATTATTATTTTGGATAAACGAATGTCTATTCACATTTTTTTAATAATGTTTGAAATGGAAAATAATTCTTCTTTCCAAATAAGACATAAGAGGATTAACTTGGTAGTTGTGATTTGCTTGTGCATTCTATAGTAGGCATGAAAAATATGTTAATATTTTCTGGTATAAAAATACACAAGTACGTTACTAGTGTTATGCAATAGGACAAAAAAGAGCACTCTTAACAAATGTGAGTTAGATGAGTTGGGTTATAAGGGCTTGACGCACATCAATATGCCCAATTCCTAAGCAACTCGACTTCAATAAGTATGTTACTTCAACTAAAAAACGTTACAATTAACACGGGGTAGATATTAAAAAGTATGCTTCCATTGGCTATCTACAAAAATAGATGTGTATATATATATACACACACTAATTTTTGTTTTTTGAAGGATACATATATATACTAATTTGATTATAAAAACATTTACTAATGGCGCGCAGTAGGTAAAGTATCATTGTTTATTAGTACCAAAATACATCAATAATAACATCTTGTTGATTTTGATATAATTAGGATATGATTTACTTGTCAAACCTTTGATTCTATATTAAAGTGATGGGTGTTTTTTGAGAGACAAATAGAAAACACAATTATAGAGTGAACGGGTATGCTTTGAGAAATGGATACAAAACACAAGATACTTTTTTAGAGTCTCAACTTCGAGTGTGCAAACCGTTTGGGAGAAACATTTTAATGGAAACGTTTAGAATGAAAATATTTGAATAAAAACATTTTTGATGAAAATATTTAGCACTGTAAAAAAAAAAAAAAAAAATCCTAATGGTCACCCTATAACGTTTAGAATTTTGTCTAAAAGTTGCAAAGGGCAACATTTCCTAATTTTTAAATATGGATTCCCAAACTTCTATTTGAAAAGTTAAGAAACGGAAACATTTGAAATGTTGGGAAATGGTTGAAACAAATTGGGCAATGTACCTCTTTTGATTATTACCGCTCCAAGTGTTGAATGATTAGACAATATTCTCCTACGCTTGTTATCCTTGGCATTTTTTTTTGTTTTTTGTTTTTTTTTTTTGGGTGGGTGATATAGGGGGTTTCGAGGGATTTACTTTTATTTTGAAGGAAAAATTTTCAAATTTCAAATAGGAGAGAGTCAGTATTCCCTTTTTACCCGTTGAGATTAGACCAACTGGGTATGCAATCGTTTAGCCCTGAAATGAAAATAAAAGCCCAAATCAAAAAGAGAGCAAGCATGCCTCAATAGTCATGATGAACCCCCGTTAAACATTTTATAGAAGTGTTTTTGAAAACAGTAGCTCAGAGCCTTCTGGCTTTGAACACAACCTAAGCTCTTTGAGCTTCAAAATTGACGGAAAAAATGAAGTGGGAATTGGTTGCCATAGATTATGGAAGCTCATGAGATGATTGAAGAAATTGAAAATCCAAGACTCATAAGAAACTAAGAAGTTCACGAGCAAGGAACAAAGACAACAAAATTGGTTTTGGAATTCACGCACATGTTTGACATCAAGTATGCAAACAGCCTAGACAAAGTCGGAGTAAACGTGGTATCGGTTGGAAAACCTCCGGGTTCAACGATAAAACTACTAGTGCTAAGTGTTAGTCAACAGTCCAGATATGTAATCGCAGTTCATACGCTTTCTAGGGTTTTGTTCAAAATGTATCTACTTTAATAGTGAGAAATGACTCTGTGAGAGTCAAAAATGTATAGCACATTACATCACTACTTTGGCTGATGGAACACCGTTTCAGTCCACCAAAGTTAGCGACGAGCCTTTGACTATGAAGCATGGTCAACGTGAGCTCTCTGTTTTCTTCGCCTTAATGTGTTGTCGTTCATAAGAATTTGGGAGTATCATATTTTTCATTTTTTTCAAAATATAAATGGGATTCAACCCCGTTACTCACACCTGGTGGGTAGGTCCCCATTTTGCAAGTAACTGGGATTCAATCCGATGGGGTAGAATCCCATTGGTCTTTTCAATATAGAACTCCTGTGAAGAAAAGACAATTGGTTTTTTAAACGTAACAAACGAGCTAAGAAATAGAATCGACCAACGATCAAGTCACTAAACCAATCTCTCAAGCAAACAGCACATGGATTCAATAAAAAGAACAGGTCTGTTATAAAACAAAACTGTCGTTACAGGACAAATTGAAGTATTCCAAAATCAGAGAAAACAGTACCAAACGACTTAAGAGAAATAGTGCTACTTTGAGGAAGAGACAGAGATCCATATGTTTCTCACTGATCACCAGGCAGTGACTTGATAATGTCAGAATCACCTAAACAATATAGTACAAAGTTAGCCAAATCCGATTTTCACATCACTTTTTAGCGCACATTCAACATATATCTCAATAAAAGGAGTGAGTTTCAGTCATACCTGGATCGAGAATGCTAAGACACGAAACGCGGAAATACTTGCCACATGCTGTCCCTAGGTCGACATTGTCTGAAAGCAAGCAGTGTCAGTTAAGATGAAAGTGGTCAATCAAAGTCAGTTTAACAAGAAGATAACAAGGCTTCTGCAAGCATATGTGAAAGCCCGTATCACCACAGTGTTAGGCTTAGTCACTAAAAATATAAGTAGGAGATGGAACAGCTTAATGAAAAGATTAAATTCCAAGATGCAGAATCCCATTGGAAAGTAGAATTCTTTGACTAAAAATTTGAAGAAACAGTTGACATTCAATTCACAAAAAGCTTGTACGAACAGCATCCCGACACACCATTCAAAGGAACCAAACCTTATCCAATTTAAATTTAATCACATTAACTTCCACAACAAACAAATTTATCACTCACATCCTAAAATGATCTTATCATCAACCAGACTATGAAATCATTACAGCACAACGACATACACCTCTCAATTGTAGCCTGCCCAATTAGCCCAATACGTTGAAAAGCAAAAACCAATCAAGCTTAGCAACATTCTATCAAGAAGCTAAACTAAAAAACTAAAAAACTAAACATATCTATATACATATATATAAATGGCAACTAAAAACGAAAATCATATAACATAGTCAGGGATTGAAGACTTACTTCCATTATAATGGTGAACCCCAATCTTGGCAAGCATGGCATAGTACTCGATCTCCGATTTTCGCAGAGGCGGGCAGTTGTTGGAGATTATAATCAGCTTCCCTGCATTTCCATTAATGAACTTTTGAAATTATCAAAAATAACAAACCAATATGAATCTAAGAACACAAACAAATCAAAGCAGCGAACTTAACCCCCCCCCCCCCCCCAACAAAAAAAAGGTCAAAAATAAAGGAAAAAACAAAGACCTTTGGAGCTGCGAAGAGAGCGAAGAACGGTCTTGTAACCGAGACTGTACTTGCCGCTCTTCATGACGAGAGCGAGCCTGTTGTTGATGCTCTCATGGGTCTTCTTCTGCATTCACACCCCAAAAATATATTCAGATCAAAATGGCTTGAAAACGACAAAAAATGGGTCAGAGAGAGGAAATAGAGATCGAGAGAGAGTGAGAGAGACGTACAGTTTTCTTGGCCGTCACCATTGTTGGAGCTGAAATGGAGCCTGAGGTTACCAGGTATGAGTCGGCTCGGCAGCAAAGAGAAGGTGAGGATTTGATGGTTTTTAGGGTTTATGTTCAAGGTATTCACGTGATTGAAGATGGGTTGATATTCTAAATGGGCCCGCTCTTCAAGTTTTTAGCCCAATAACTTTTTTTGACACGGCCCAATCATTTCCAGCTTGGTTGTCGAGCTTCTGCCAAAATCAAAGGAACGTTACCCAGAAGTTACAATAAAAGTCATTTAATAAAAATATTTAAGGTGGATAACATATTTTAAAATATTTTACGTAAATAATGAGATTTTTTTTTTTGGTTGAATTGGAATTCAGGAGTTTAGACACCATATGATTAAGCACAAAGTTAAAAATGATCACAAATTCCCCAATTCTTTTTAATTGGTAAGCACCCAATATTGCTTTAAATTATCCTAATCTACTCTTTTTTTAACACTCGTCAATGATTAAACCTTGGATTTATCAAACATAACCATTAATCTCCCTATCTTATCTCACCAATCGAGCTAGTCGTAATGGCTTTAGTCCTGTAATAGCCAATCTTACAAGTTATTAAGCCCAAGAAGATAGTTACTGAAGGTAACCACCAATTTTTTTTCCCATCTTAAAAAAAATAATAAGAAAAACTAGGGAAAGAGGTCAAAAATCAACTTGAGTAAAAGTAAATAGCATAAAAGTCTCGGGCTTTTGATAAATGGTATATTCATGGTAAATGAAGATTAATGCATGCCTAAAATCCAAAAATTACCCCTTCGTATAAAAAATCCAATTTCTCATATTCTCTCACATTCCCACCACTCATGATTCCAGATCGTGACGCAATCCAACAACTCGCAATCTAGCCTTCCCGTCACTGTCGCAGCACCATCACAGTGTTTCAACAAAACTCTTCGTCTCACCATCACCGTCTCCTCACTATCGTCGTTTCGTAGCCATCGCCCTCTTGAAGCTCTGGCCTATGCCGTTCATTGCTGGTCATCACCATCTCCAGCCTCCAACTGTCTTCTTTGACATCGATGACGCTAATAACGTCACAGTGGCCACAATAGATCTAGGTTTTAATTTTAGAAAATTTTTCCTCTTTATTGTGTAAATCTTGTATTTTACTCTATAAATCATTGATTTACGTGTAAACATTTCAATTTACTTGTAAATCTTTGTTTACATGTAAAAATATTTGATTTACATGTAAATCCTTTATTTACGGTGGTATACTAATATGTGTAAATCCTTTAGTTTGTTTGGTAAATTTTTTATTTATCATGTAAATTATTTATTTACCGATTTGTGTAAATTCTTAATTTACACCGGAAAATTATTGATTTTCGTACAGATTTGATTTTCCACCTCTTACGAACGTTGCAAGAACGGCATCTCTATTTCAGAAGTTGGCTTTGCGATCTCCGGCTGGCACCAAATCCAATCGATGGAGGCGATTGTGATCTCCCGATGGAGACGGCTATTCGTGATCTCATTCCTTTCTCTTCCCCCTCTTGCTCTCTCCTCCATCTCTCTTTGTCTTTCTCCTCGAACTCCTTGGCAGCCACTATTGGAGGCATCGATCATCCTCCAATCGTATAGTAAGAAAAAATCTGGAAAAAAAAAAAAAAAAAAGGGATAAAAAGGAACTGTTGCTTATACCAAAATTTAACGATGTCATTAATTTTCAATGTTTTCAAATTGTCCTATTTACCTTCAATTAACCAATTAATTGGCCTATAATGTGCAAATTTCCCCAAAAAAAAAAAAAAAACCATCAAATTAGCTTCCAACCCCAACACATAAACCCTTATTAGCCCAAAAAAAAAAAAAAAAAAAAAACCCCTATGATCCATTCATTGAAACAGGCTGCCAGAGCCTTCTACAGGTACCATGAGGAGTTTTTAGCCGTCAACGACAACAACAAACTGAAAAAGGTAACCAATAAGTTTAATCCATACAATTCCTTTTACTATGGCTTTTTTTTGAAAAATTATTTTTCTTCTTTTTACTTGCTTAATTTTTCTTATTTATTTGAAGGCGTATTTGCTGAAATTTGGGATCAAAGAAATAAGCCGAATGGAGATTGATCGAATTTCCGACTTGTCTGAATTTATTTTACACGAGATATTGCCTAATCTTCCCAGGAAAAGATGGTGCAAGAACTAGTGTAGTGTCCAAGCGATGGAATCGTGTTTGGTTATCATTCCGGATTTTGGAGTTTGACCAAAACACTTATCTCCAATTGATTCGTGACCACGCTTATCAGAGTACTCTCCTTCCTCTGCGCCGAACTACGCACCTTTCTTGGCTTCATCCTCAACAAGTTAGCAATTTCCTTAATGGCGTCAAGATTTCCTTGACGAGATTCTGTCTCTTTAATCAAATTGTGCATAAGTTGTTGAAAAAAAAAAAAACCATTTTGAGGGCCATTTTAAAATCCAAATTTGAGTATGACTCACTTTATAAAAATAGTGGATCTTTGTGGACATACGTTCTCCGTCGCAAAGAGATCAAAATCTTATATTCATTTGCTTAAAATGGTAATTAGATGAATGAGAAATTGATACTTAAAATATGCCAATTATATTAAAATTTGTTGAAAAAAATTGATAAGAATGTTGAGTCCTACATTATTTAGGCATAGAAATTGACATAATAAGTGATTACACTTGTGGTCTTGGGTAAAATGATTTACCAAGAGGTTTTCTCATGCACAAGGGTGGTGCAAATCACGACCCCAGTGGGTTTGGGGCTCAATATATGCGCTTGCACGACATAGGCGACGTGAATGTTGATCCGACGAGCTTGCCCTTACACATGCTTCATTTTGGTGATGCATGATTAATTTTGTATCAGATTAATTTTGAAGATGAATAGTTGTAGAACATGAATGGACTGCAATTTTCTCATTAATCCGGATTAAAAACCTCTTAATTTGAGTTTTGTAACACCTTTTCTTAAAGCCTATAAAAGGAAGCCTCCACAAACATGATTGACACATACTTGAACACACAACACAAATTCACTTTCTGTCTTGCTATTCTTTGTTCTTGGGCGTTTTTCTTGTAGTCGGTTTTGTTGTTTTTGGTGACAGAGGGAAGGCTTTGGTTTCAAGTTTGTTGGAAGCGGATTTCGATTGTGCTACTACCATTGTTTGTTGTTATATCTTGGGAGACAGACACTTGTTGAAACCTTATGTACTTACCTCTAAATTTATTTTTAGGTTAAGCATGATAAACGTTAGGGGTGGCAATTCGTATCACATGTCGGATTCGTGTCGTGTTAGAGCCGTGTCGATTTTTTTCTTCTCCGACCCGAACATGACCCACGACGCGAACACGAAACGAAACCGTGACACGAACACGACACGAACCCGTCACGGGTTGACACAACATGAACCGAAATTAACCTGCGACGCGAAATTAACACGAAATTGACCCGCGAAATGAACTTGACCCGAACTTGACTCGAAATTGACACGAAAAGTGACATGAAAAAACGGGTCCAAACCGAACACGACACATTTTTTTTTTCTGTGTCAATTTTTCTCAACCCGAACACGACCCGCCTCCTATTTTTCCCAATCCGAACCCGCAAAATTCGTATCATTTTCGAGTCGTGTCGTCGTGTCGCGACCCGTATTGCCACCCCTAATAAATGTGCCTCGACGTTTTTCATCTTCGTGTTGTTACATTCGAGTTAAGGTTGAATTTCCAGTTGTAATAATTTTTCTTATATCGCACTTATTTGTTGTTTATGCTCCATTATTTTCTAACACAAGTTTCATCTCAACACGATTCTTGTTGATCCTAAGAACTTGGCTTCCAAAGTTAATGAATGTTTAGAATTAGCTCTCGAATGCGGTGCCATCGAGATCAACTTGCCTGTCTACGTTGCCACACCTGATCACTGGCTGATCACTACTGGTGGTTACATTTTGCCTGAAACCATGTTCCACGTTTCGAATCCTATGATCAAAATATGTTTCTCTTTGAAAACTGAAGCTCAAGGGGATATGTATAAGCGAAAAGTTGATCAAGGATATTGTCGGCAATTGTCCGAACATAAGGTCTCTGCGTCTTGGGAATTTTAGGGGACTAAAAAAGCTAGACATATCCATGTTTGATAAACTTGAGGCGTTTGAGATTCTGGCGTCCATTGAACTTTTGAGGATTGAAATTGATGCCCCGAACCTTGGAGAGTTTAAAACTAGAGTTTCCAACTACCAAACTGCCGGTTGATGAGCCAACTCCAACAGATGGCCTGCTTTGGAGCTGTCATCCGAAGACAATTTCCATCTCTTCAGGTACATCAGCCCGAAAAAGTTGTGTAAAGGTACATAATCTTAGTCATCCTCTGAATTTTATTTTTTTTCCCACTTCCTATCATGGAAGTTAGTTACTGAACTGTTGTCGTTGTTGGCTTGGATAGATTCTTTGTGAGAGGCTATTGGACATGGAAAAATATCCAACCTGCTGCGGTTCCTCTCTCGCATTAAGTGCTGGCGACACGACTTAAAATCTGCGATAATCGAAAGCTTTGGAGGAGTCTTGGATAGGTTGCAGCTTATGCATTGGAATCTTTTGTTGGATAAATTGCCTTCTGATGCAAAATGTCTGGTAATGTGCTTCGAGTTGGAGTGGGATGATTCTATTTATGACGTTCGGAATTAGAACTATTTGTTTATTGGAGCTACCCTAGTTGTTTTTTATAATTTTAGAAGATATGTATTTCGAATATTTAGAGTGAATATTATCCCATGCTTCCCTCAAAAAAAAAAAAAAGAAGAAAAAAAGAAAAAGCATCTCTCATATTGTAGTGTAAAAATTAATGTGTGAATGTTAAGTTTTGGCATTTTAGTATGTAAAAAACCCCTCTGCACTACGACACTGTCATTTGTAAATTAGTTAAAAATAAAAATATGCTTTTACAAGTTCCAAACCTCAAATTTATTACAAAAAGTAAATATTATATTCAAAGTAACTTTTATGTATATTGGAATATAACATAAAATGATGTATCAATTGTTGAATAGAATATCTTCACTTTTCTTTTGTATCAAATATAATCTCAACATTCCCTCAAAAAAAAAAAAAAAAAAAAAAACACTCAACATTAGCATTTGCAAAAATGGTTTTATTAATTATAACACATTGCCAAAACAGACATGCTTAGGAACTTGCTGTCCTAAGTTGACAAGGGTCTTGTTAATTTATTCCATGGTTTTTTCATATTAATTTGGTTGTTTGAAAAATCTTCTTTTTCGTGTATCTACTTTCGACACAAACAATGGTGTATCCCTCACTTTTTTTTTTTTTTTTTCAAGGGGAGAGTATGTATTCATTTATTTATAACAGTCTATATTTGCAATTTGAGTCGTTAGAAGCTTTTCAGATTAGTTTCATCTAACTTTTAGTTGTTGTTGAGTTGCAGAGAAGTAATCTTCCAGAGAAATTATGTGGGAAACAGAGAAAAAAGCCTAAAAAAAAAAAAAAAAAAAGAACAAAAAACTTGAGTTCTGTGCAAGACAGGTTGTCAAATTATTGGGAGTGTTTGTAGCCGTGGGCCATTGATAGTGATATTTTAATTAATATTTAATCATGTATTATTGAAAGGATATGGACACATCTCAAAAACTTAGGGAAAATATTGGACTAAATTAATTATAATTATATTGTAAAACTATGGACGTAAATGACGTTAAAATTTTGTCTTCGAGCAGAAGGTGTGGAGGCAAGGAAATCCTCACCACAGTCGTTATCAGTTAATATAGCCGAGGGTTATTATTATTATTTCATTTTTGAGGTGATCAAATATAGATAAGGTATTCATTGTGATAAATTTTGTTCTGATTTGATGTACTGACGCCGTGATGCACATAATATGCGCACCTTCCAAAAATTTTTTGTAAAAAGTATATTAATGAAATCTGAAATTATGTACTGGCTTCCACAAGATTTTATTGTGACATAGAGAGAGGAGAAATAAGCTAATTTGTACATATTTTTTTAAGGAGCGATCAAATCAGTAAATACTGAATCTTATAAGAATTATATATAATTAAAGTTACGTTTGATAAATCAACTTAAACTTAAATTTTTCATATCAGTTTTATGTTTTTCTAAAAAGTTAATAAAAATTATAATTAATTTTTAAAAAATTAATCAATTCTAACTTAAAAATTCAAACTCCAACTGTAATATTAAACGGAGGTTAAATTGCTTAAGTGAAAGTAATATTACAATTAAAATATTTTTGTCTTTTTCTCAAATTTTTTTTTATCTTTTTCCTAAAAAGTTTTTATTTTTTTCCTAAAAAGTTTTTTGTCTTTTCTTTTCTGAAAATTCAAAAAAATTTATTATTACAACTAAAATATTTTAACTCAAACTAACCAACCAAACTCATCCTTAGATTAGGATGGATGAATTTTTGGGGAGTCCTCAAGTTTCATGACTCTTTTGTTTTTTGTTTTTTTTCAAGTGAAAAAAAAAAAGAAGCTAATTTGTATGGTCCCCAAAAAAAAAAGGGGGGGGGGGGGGGGTGAGGGCGGGGGGACAGTTTAGGCTTAAAATTATCAGGTGTTGTTGCAGTTGGGCGTGGGAGGGGCCTGGTATCCTACAAATATGTATGTAGCTAGTCTTTTCAGTGATCAGCTAGTGTGCATTAAAAAATAATAATAATAGTAATCCTAGCTAACTCTTGCTTTTTAGGTTTTTCCTATCTTAGATTGCAGTAGGCACTTTGTAATGGAGTGGAGTGGGAGGGGCCTCTCCTAAAGAAAAAAAAGATAAGATCAAGATAACAGTATTTATTATTATTTTTTTTTGAATGACTGTACTTCTCATTTTTGAATGATTAATCTATTGTTGATCAATTAATTTTTTTACTACCATTTTGATCTTTTTTTTTTTTTTGGTAAAATCGTTTTACAAGTTTTATTAAGTGACAATTGGCAATTTTTATTTTAAGTCTCATCGTTTTTTTTTCAATTCACAATTTAATAGCTGAAAAAAAAAAATACACATTAAGGAGGTATTCAGTGTTTTACCATGAAAGTAAGAAAATGCTTTAAAATATCAGTGATCTTTAATATTATATAAATAAAGAAGTGAGTCACATATTATAAAACATAACTTTTATTACTAATAATGTTAAAATATCATTTGATATTTTTTAATATTGTTCTTGAAATAAACTTGTTTGGGTTGTCTTCTTCTAAACGGTGAATTTTTTGAAAAGATCAATCCCAGTGTCTCTGACTTCTTGGACTTGTCTAATCCGTATCCATATATCCATCAATTATATATATGCTTCTTGCAATCCAAATTTTCTTTGGTGAAAAACAACTGGAGAAAGAAATGAATTGATAGCATAAAAATGGGTTATTTTGTATTTTGGTTTATTCCAAAACTATTAATGTCGAAGTCGATTCGGAATTATTACTAGATCTCTAACCACAAATACGTTACAAACTTGTGGCTATACACAAACACTATATAAATATATACACAAACACACACATACATAAGGATAGGAGGAAGAAGTTAGGAAGGTGAGGTAATTTGTTGCTGGAGCCTTTGAGAACCGTAGGCTGGTAAATTAGTGATCAGGGAAGGAGCAGCAGGGCCTTGGCGATGGTGATCGAGTAAGGACACACGGATGTCTATCATACCATGATATTGATGTTGGTCAGTAGTACTAGCACCTTTGACATTAGTGTCCTTTGTTTTTTCATCAGAGGCCTTTGATAGTGGATTGTGTTTTGACAACGACACTGTTTTGACAATTGAAAGGCTAATTTCTGCGTCTATAAAATTAAGGTCTAATTCACACCTCGTTTATTTCATTAGTTGAAATTCAAAATTTTCATCTTTTTTTAAAATAGTATTTTATCTTTTCTGAAAAAAAATTTTATCTTTTCTGAAAAGTCAACAAAAATTACTATTGAAATTTAAAATTTCCAACTCAAACTCATTCACCAAACGGACCCGTTTTGTTATTTTTTTTAGGGTCCGTTTGATAAATGAGTTTGAGTTGAAAATTTTAAGTTTCAATAGTAATTTTTGTTGACTTTTCAGAAAAGACAAAAAACTTTTTCAGAAAAGACAAAAAAATTTTTCAGAAAAAGACAAATACTGATATGAAAATTTTGAGTTTGAACTTTTCAACCAAATAAGACCTAAATTTTATTTTGGTTTTTAAATGCCCACTTGCAGTTGCATAGTCATGAATTCAATACCGTAGAATTTATTAATAAAATAACTCATTTGATTGAAAACATCGAGTCTGAACACATAGTAGAAAAATTAAGCAATTAAATCAAGACCCTATTTATCATTAGTGTGTCTCTGTAATCATGTAATATACTTATACACACATGAACAAGTAAAAGTGCCCTCAAATTAATGGTTTATAACAGTCTTAAAGGAAGGATTTTAATATGACAATTATATACCAAGAGTCCATTTAATAAAATGATTTGAGTTGAAATTTTTAAATTTGAATTGATCCATTTTTTAAAAATTAATAATAATTTTTATTAATTTAAAAAAAATAAAAATTAAGATAAAAAAATATAATTTAATTTGAGTTAAATCCTTCCATCGATAAATTCTTATTACGGGAACGAAGAGTTACAAGATGTTATGTATATATCATGAGCAAAAACGAGATTTACCTCTAAATTCGGGACTCTTGTTTTTCAAAGCTATGTACACCCTCACACGCATGACTGACCAATAATTGACTCGGATCTTTCATCATAGCTAGCCAGCTATGCCTGAGTGCTTCACCCAATTGGGACACACATATTTTCTCGGGCCGGCGGGAGGTCATGTTTTGATATATTTACACTATATATATATATTTTAAAAATCTTTGATAAAGTATTTACACTAGATTAGACAGTAAGCAGTACAATACCATTTGATTTGATTTGATTTGTTTTCCTCATATTATATTGCTAAGCTCTCTAGGATTGTAGCTATGGGTCATCATGTCAGCTTGGACGTACTTGAAGTAATTACAGCATAATAATTGAACAATTTGCATGCTTTCTTGCAATTCAGATTGTACATTTGTACCCTCTTCAAAGAACAGGGGCCCTCAAGCATTAATGTTTTCACGACTTTTATTTTTTTCGTTTTTCAAGCGAAATGATTTGCATTACTTTATATGCCATCAAAGTTATCGACTACACATTGATTAAAGACTCCAAAAAGATAGATACATATAATATATATGCGATGTATATATAGAAATAAATAATAGAAAACTTCGTTTTCATGGAAGATAAGAGTCATGGAGAGTCGGAAAAACTTTTAAAAACTTAATCTGATCATCAAAAAAAAAAAAAAAAAAAAAGATGTTGCACTATTGCTTTTTAAAAAAATATCCTCATTTTCCAGCTTGTTGGTTGCCATCTGGCATCGTTTATTATTCTTCTCTCTTCCTCACGACTTTATTTTATTGTTTTCTTTTTTGAAAAGAAAATGAAAAAAAGAAAAGAAAAGAAAAGAAAAGTTTTTTCTACAGCGCCACCGCCCAATCAATAACCCAATCAACCAAGCAATTTCACTAGAAGACAATCACTAGTGTACAAAGCGGAAGCCACCTTACCTGCTCCATTAGAATTTCTGGTGGCCACGTGGCCGCCAGATCAGCCGTTGGATGTCCTAACGACCAAGTGTCTCGTTTGATCGTCCGATACGTGGCATGAGCTGCTGATGCCATCAAATCCATGTCACAGCCATCTAATGCACAATATATATATATATGTGTGTGTGTATACACAAATATATAATCGTTTTAAATTAATGTTGTTGGAAGAATTTTTCAAAGCCTTGGGCGGGTTTTTGTCCACTACTGTTGCTCTCAAGCTTTTATCTAGAGCTGTTTCGACTTTTCACTTTCGTGTACCCAAAGCATTGAACTCTCCCTCTTTCTTTTCAACGCGTGATTGGGATTTGGAAGGAAAACCAGATTTAACCGACTACGTACTTATTATATTGATACTTTTCTCTATCTCATGGACTGACTACATACATACATATATATTTATATATCATCTCATTTCATGTGGACGTGGGTGAAATGCCTAGATAGACATAAGAGAGGGGTCTATTGATCATATATGTATAATATATATATATATATATGCATGATACATGTAAATGGGACATATATACAATAAAGTGGGGTACTAAGTAGCAACTTGAAAGAATTGGGAATCCACCAGGGTATCCAGAGAAGGTTCCTGCACCCGCCCTTACCTTCAAAAAAAATTTTTTTGAATACTTTTTAATTTTGATATTTCCATTTAGTTATCTGTTTGTTCACTATAAAAACCACATAAGCCAGCAGGTTCCAGATTATTGTATTGTCTCCTACCCTCTTGTCACTCATAATTAATTTCTCTCTCTTTTCCTTTCGAGCTTTCTCAACTAATTCCAAGCCCAAAAGAAGTACTTTGAAGTAACTACTACTACTACTGCTACTAGGCCTTTTCATAAATTCATCCCTTCTCTTGTTTCCATAATATATCTCTTCTTTGTTGTGTTTGTGTGTGTGTGTATTAAAGCTAGCTTCTTTTTATCCCTCCATTAACATTCAGCTTGTTCAGTCTCGAAAAGCTTTGATCACTAATCATTCCCAAAAAAGTGATTAGGAAAAAAGAAGAAAAAGAAAAAAATGGGAGTTGAAGGTACTTTGGAGTACTTCTCTAATCTATTAAGTTCCAAAAAAGGCAAGAAAAAGAAGCAAATGCAAACCGTAGCCCTCAAAATTAGGATGGACTGCGAAGGCTGTGCTCGCAAGGTCAAGAGTGTCCTCTCCGGTGTCAAAGGTATACACATATACATATACATATATATATAACTAATTTGGTGTAAATTATTATAATAATTTTTTGTTGAAAATTTGGAGAATTAATATATGCCATGCAAAATATAAATGTATATGTATTGGCAGGGGCAAAATCCGTGGAGGTGGACTTGAAACAGCAGAAGGCGACAGTGACAGGGTACGTGGAGCCAAAGAAAGTGTTGAAGGCGGCTCAGTCGACAAAGAAGAAGGTGGAGATGTGGCCTTACGTCCCCTACACTCTGGTCGCCAATCCCTACGTCTCTCAGGCCTACGACAAGAAGGCGCCCCCGAACATGGTCAGGAAAGTCCCCGACACCGCCACCGTCACCGAGACCACCGTCGACGACCACTACACCATCATGTTCAGCGATGAAAACCCTAATGCTTGCTCCATCATGTAGGACAAATACAAATTAAAAAATTATCCATGTACGTTCAAAATGAGCAATATTTTGTTAATGCAAGCCATGATATGGGACCCTTTCAACTTTTACTGCATGTGCTGCGCTAGATAAGCGAAATTGTTGGGTCATTATTTTGGATTTGATCACGGTATATAAATTAATAATATTATTATTCTTGTATTTTGTGTATTTATATATGTTGTTATATATATATATATATGAATCTAACACTATATATATAGAATGGCGTTCATATTGGTAAGACGCTTGACTTTGAGGTCAACTCTCATTAAAATTAAAGAAATATATGATCTAATTCGGTTCGAGTTCTCATTTTATGTCATCTATATGTTCTTATTTTGATATAAAAAAGAAAGAGGAATCGAGGTAAAATTATATAACAACACATTTATGAGGAATAAAACTATTCAATTACATGATTAAATGGTTTGATCTTTAAATATACAGTTTTCTTAATAAAAAATGAAATTGGTCGGTACACGTTAAGTGAGCTAAAGCTGGCCACGGTAAGAGATATTTTATTTAAATTAGTTAGATTTATAGCGCAAAGAGTGGGCTAGGCTGCCTTATATTAGAAGAAATATTGGGGGACACATGGAGACCGATCACGAAAGTGGAACCTTTGTCGCTCATCCGCAGGCATGATTTTTGTAGATTCATATATAAAAGGAAAAAAAAACATATAAAAGAAAAAAAACACAGTTTCAGTGGGGAAAAAAAGAGGAGGGAAAAAAAGGAAAACAAAAGGTGAAAACGAGAGTTTTTTTTAAAAATGATTTCTAGCTCAATCAATATGGCAACACGTCATTCCTCTACATAGAAACTCAGCTAATCATTTCATTGACCAATACCAGAACCTTACGTGCTTAAGAATATAAAATTAAATATCAAAATTGACCTACCTTTTGACAAGATTATATACATATATATCTATATGTTTTTACGTATTTGTATCCCGTAATTCTAGAGTAAACCGACCTTTTGACTATTGGGGCATAACATTTAATACTAAAAAATATTGGATCTCCATCATTAATTAATACAGTTTAATTCTTCTTAATGCCACAAGTTTTTGAACCGTTGACACGTGGTACTGATATATATATATATATTAAAAAGACTTTTGACGTACCAATTCAGGCATATCCTACGTTAGCAAATTGAAGCGCTACACTGACTGGACAATTACATGATAACACAAAAATTAAGACGAAAATACTTTTTTTTTTTTTTTAAATTCATTTGCTCTCTTATATATGATGAGGAGACTAGTTAAAGAATAAAAGTAACGATTTTAATAGGAACTTATATCCATACAAGAACTTACATCCATATTATCAATTTTTTGGTTGAGGATAAAAGTAAAAAAATACCCCCACTTGGCCCCATATACCTCTGCTCATGATAGCCAAGCGTGCTCTAAAAAATAGATAAATAAACAAATAAAAGGAAATAAGTGGTTCAAACCAATCCCATTGTAAAAATCAGTAACCCTTGATCCTGTATGATTAATAGATTATGGTGCTATGTGAATGAATATCGATTTTCTTTTTTAAAATCGGATTAAGTCACCCCCCTTTCGTTTTTATTTTATTAATATGTTCCGAAGTTTATTTATTAATAGATAATGACATTTTAGAGAATGTGATGGAGCTAATACTCTCCATTTATTTAAAAAAGAAATCAATTCTATCATTATCCTTGACAAGGCAATTATTTTTATCATTAATTTGTAGACTTCTAAGCTTACATTTGATGAACAGGTTTGAAATGAAAATTTTAAGTTGAAATTTGTTAATTTTTTGAAAATTAATTATAATTTTTGTTGATTTTTTAGAAAGAGATAAAAATTAAAAAGAAAAATTTAAATTTAAACCATAAAACTAAACGTATTCTAAAATAAAAGTAAGACTTAAAAAAAAAAAAAAGGTTACGGAAAGGCTTTTTTTTTTTTCAAATTTATTTTATTGGAAAGCACAGAGGAACGTTTAATTAATCAATCTCTCATCTCTCCCCCTCTCTAATTGTCCCGTCTTTTCCGCGTTGGGGTGTGGGCCGAGATGGCCCAGATTCTAATACCAGGCAAATATGGGCTCTCCATCGCCCTTTTCGGCCCAAGGTTTGCTTATAAAGCTAAAAGAGTGCTTAAACAACAAATTAAGCCGCAGAGAATGACAAGAATTGAGTTAATGAATACGGTGGTATATTTCCGGCAAAAGAAAAAAAAAAAAAAAAGAATACGGTGGTATATCAACTTTTTGCTTTGCTTCGCCGCAAAATTGGAGTCATTAAAAATTGAGCATCTCGTACACTCTTTGGAGAGAGGGTCCAAAAACTAACTTCGACGTCCGACCAAGAGCCATTGCTATATAGACCATATACATTAACACACACATATATAGATATATATATATATATATATGTTTGTGTAATTATTTGTTTGGCTACTTTGTCATTAAGCCCATTCCCAACGAAAGGCAAACATGTAACAACCGGATTTTTTTTTTTTTGGCTGTATATGTAATATATATACACGTCCGCTAAGGGTATAATGTTTTACTTTTTTGGACTCGGTCGTTATCCATCTAATTCCAGGTTCTGAATTTCATCATTATCGTCCTGCGATAAGGCTTTTTACATGGGAAATGAAAGTATATAGATTGGAATTGCACGTGTTGAACTCTAAAACGAAGTAATTTTTTTAAAAAAATTTTTTGTTTTTGTTTTCTCATAAATGATATTAATCAAGACAAGTTACTTTTATGGATTGAAAATATTAATAGCTTACACATTTGCTGAACATGACATAAAGACTAGGGGTCAAAAAGTTGAGGCGTTGACAGTGATTGAAGCGCATTTGGGAATCATAGCTAGCTAGCTCAGGTGAGAGATTTAGTTTTATTTAACAAAACCAAACTAAATTTCTAGCCGTAGGGATTTTGCCTTCAAAAAAATTTTCTTTTTGTTAAAAGGAAAATATTTATATTCTTATCTCTCTCCAAAATACCTTTTTTTTCTTTTCTTTTTCTTTTTTTTCTTTTTGGCTAATGATCTCTCAATAATACTTAGGTCTAGCCGTAGAGGCTCTGTCCTATAAAATTTACCCCCCTCCTTTTTTTTATTTTTTATTTTTTTCCCGGGTAAATCTGTCCTATACAATTGACTAGATATGATATTCTTCTAGTCTATAAGTTCGGTCCCATATTCTATTTTTTATTATCTAAAATAATGAGATGACATTTCTTAAAGGGATACAGAAATATAACATTTTATCCATAGAAACTGTAATTTTAATCATTAAATTAATTTTTAATGATCTAATTATATATCCATATTATAAATTTTTATTCGTAGATCAGATTGATAAAAAAAAAAATCTCATAATTAAAGAATAATTTTTCACCAATAATACAAAATATAAGGTCCTATCATTAAAACTCAAAATAAAAAAATACCGATTTAAAGAAATATAACCAACAAAGGGTGGGTTGTGGTACTCACAAATGACATTTCCATCAACTGCCAAAGCCCATGGATCTCTCTTATGTCCCCTCTCTTCTCCCACTCATTTATAACCATCTATTTCTCTGTCGTACGGCCAATGAACCCTTCTTTTAAGGATCTTCCTATCCATGCATTTCCTCCTACATACACGTAAGAAAGAAAAGCTCTAGCTCAATTCTGTGAAATTATTGTTATTGCCCTTTTTCCTTTTCTGGCTTCTTCTGATATCATGAAAATTTCTCTACCTGATCATCATAAAAATTTCCATTTTTAAATTATTAATTTTATCACCTCGAGTCGAGCGGAGTTTAAGAATTAGAATATTATGGGTCGTGTTAAACTGGAGATTAAGAGAATAGAAAACAACACCAACCGACAAGTCACCTTCTCAAAGCGTAGAAATGGACTCATCAAGAAGGCCTACGAGCTTTCAATCCTCTGCGACATTGATATTGCTCTCATCATGTTCTCTCCTTCTGGTCGTCTTAGCCACTTCTCTGGCAGAAGAAGGTACGTACTACATGTGTATAAATATATGTACATATGTATATGTATATATACATATTGATTTACCGTCCTCATTAATTTTCTTTGATTTATTTGTTCTAATTAATCAGTGCTACCCGAATAAGATTTTCATGTCCCTTGTTTAATTAGCTTAATTAATTAGTAATTTACATTTTTTTAATCAAAGTTAATATGTTTGGCGATTCTAATTATGTACAGATTATTGTCATCTCAATGCAATTACGTTCTTTAATCAAGATTTTTTTTTTATCTAACATTTACGAGTGAAATTACAATCATGATAATCTGATTACATTTATAAGTGGATTAAGTAAGAGATTTCGATTGGGTCAAAATCCTAGGAACAGCTAGCGATGTAAAAAAAAAAAAAAAGGAGGGTGAAATTGCAATCATATTTAGAAATCCATAATTCATCATGTTGATCCCCTATCCAGGCCAAAACCTTTTTCTTTTCCCTCACTTTTATCCACACCAATGCTGTTATAAGTCTATCTATAACTCAAAAACTACAAAAAATTAAAAAAATCAAATAAAATTAAAAACAAAAGAAAGTCATGCGATGAGGTAATCAGAGTACTCAGATTATTATAATTTTAATTTTTAGATTATCTATGAAGTAATCAGGTTATATGAGTACAGAGATATGATTAATACCTTATTATCCTCAAAATCCAGGATCGAGGATGTATTCACTCGTTTCATAAATCTCCCTGACCAAGAAAGAGAACAGTACGTCATCTAACCATTTCTTAACTTAATTTTTTTAGTTACTTGCTAAACGCGGTTAATTATAAGTATGCTAATTACTAATTACTGATCTATTTGTTGCACAGTGCTATAATCTTCGCTGATCACCGCAAACATCCGTAAGCTCTCCTAATCCTTTCAAGTTTGCTTTTGTTACTTTCCTTAATTTGTTTTTATCTCCTTATTACATTCTTAATTAATCCAAAATCTCTGTCTCCTGTTGCAGTGATTTCCAAAACAAAGAGGTAAGCCTTATGGCACTTACCTAGTTCTAAATCTTTACTGTATTTGTAATTTTTTTTTTTGTATTTTGTATTTTGTATTTTTGTTTTAGCTTAAACAATTAAAAACACATAGAACATGTGATTTATTTGTGTGCAGTATTTGCTTCGGACACTACAGCAGCTCAGAAGCGAAAGCGATATAGCTTTTCAACTTGCCAAGTTTGTGCTTCCTCTGCTTTTTGGCCTTTCTTTTTTTTTTTTTTTTTTTTTTTTGGGTGTGCTTTTCATGCAGAAATTATTGATCTCAATTAGCACGACTAATGTTTGTTCTATTTCCTGAATGATCTCAATGCTTGGAACGAAAAAAAAAAAAAAAAAAAGTCCGAATGCAGTGAATTCTGAAATCGAGGTAATTCGTTTATTTGAACTCTGTTTTAGAGCTTGTTCAATCTTGTCTTAGTGGGTTTTTGTCTTTTTGATATGTTCAATTTTATCTTCTTAGGAACTCCGTCAGGAAATTTGTCGGCTACAGCAACAGCTTCAAATGGCAGAGGAACAAATAAGGTCCTTTAAGAGATAAAGCCTAAGCACACAATTTCTTATTTTTTAATTTGCCATGACTTAAAAACAATACTAAAGGGTACCTGTGATTTATGGGCCCGAAATATGGGACCTATCTTTTATTAGTGGTAATGTTTAATACCGGTGGTGCTGTTGTAGGAATTTTTCTGAAGAAATATAACATATTGACATATTGTGATTTCTGGTTTTTGAAAAATAGGATGTACGAACCTGATCCGTTAAAAATCACAATGGAGGAGATGGATTCCTATGAGAAAAATCTTGTTGAAACTTTGGCAACCGTCATGCAGAGAAAGGTTCATATAAAACCCCTTGTTACATTATTTGATGCAGTTTTACTTTTCTTTAAAAAAAAAAAAAAAGAACACTGACAGATGGGGTGGTTTTTTTATTGATGCAGGAATACTTGTTGAGTAGCCAGCTCTCTTCTTATGAACCATCAGGAGTACCGGTAATTCAAATGTTTGAAATATCATCAAAAAAGTTTCTTTTTTAATCCCCCCCTCTCAAATTGTGAAATTAGGGTAGAATCTGAAATTTTCCTGTTTCTTGGATTGACTAACAGCAAGTGTTTCAAGGCTCATTCGAGAACACAATAACCAGTTGGATGCCCAACAGCAACGCCCAAATCTTCGACGGATCTGCTTCTTTGGATACCTTTAGGTACTTTGTTCAAGACATAAGTTAGCTCTCTCTCTTGTTACTCCATTAAAAGAAAAAGAGAGAAAACAATAATCAGTGGTGTTCTCACGTCCTACCCAATACCACTTTTGTAATTATCAGGATTGCGTGTAAAATGAAAAGGCGACCTCATTAGAATATACATGTCAAAACACATAACCCCACTAATACACAGGACTAGATGTTTTGCAAAAATCGAACCTCTACAAGATGGAATAGAGCTGTAAAGTGATTGTCATTTGTCACCGTCTCACACCAGGGGGATCCAAAATAGGAATGTTTGGATTTTGTGCATCGGCTCAAGAATTGTCTTAGGATTATACTTGACATGATAAGGGAAATAATTACAGATGACTTTTCAAAAAATGAAAATAAGAAAACTTATATATAGTACAAAGAGAATTCTGTATTTTCAAACAGTGCAACTCTGACTATTTTTTGCACACGTCACTCGGTAGAAGACATTGGTTGTGAAAAAGCAATACGACGTCGTCTAACCCGAGGAAAGATGCTTTCCTAAATAGCTGATTTACTTCACCATTAAGACTAATTTTGTTTTAATTTGTTCATTGGTGATTTAGAGAATTAGCATCAACTGTTTATGATCCATTTTCACAAGGAACTAGCTCAAATGTGGATCCACACAGCATGGGAGGAGAGTGTCATGTCCCCAATGCAAGCGACGGAGACCACCTACATGCTTGGCCTCAGCCTTACCCTCCAACTAGTACTGGCCAACTTCCTTCCCTCATGCCACCCACCTTATACCCTCAAATTCAGGTTTTCCTTCTACATCCCCGAATTAATATTTCAATACCTTTATAAGAATTTTTTTGCAGTCTTACCTTAAATTTGCTTACTGTTTGATTCTGATACGATTTCACGTTCTTCTTTATTGTGGTATATGAATTCTGTGGGACGTTATTGACGGGGTGATCAGCATGGATTGGGGACATCCGACATGGCTGGGATGAATATATCACACCAACACATGGAGATCCCGATTGGCAACTCGAACGTAGGAGCTGACAATAATATTGATGAAACCGCAAATTTTGGGAATGAAGTTTCAAGTTGAAGCTGTAAATGCATCGACCGTATATGCTCCATATTTCCCAAACAGCTCAATTCTGCTCTACTAATTTGTTGTGTTGTGTATAGTTTGAGCCGCTTGCACTGCCGGTGTAGGCTTGCAAAGAAAGTAACATATTTTCCACATTAGTTATACTTTACAGACTTGCTTAACCGTAGAAGCTTTAAAAAAAAAGAAAAAGAAAAAGAAAAAAGTTCATGGAAGCAGGTGTATCATGGTACGTGAGATATAGTCTACTCTATACCATCTCTCATACAAATGTAATGCCAATACAATATACATGTTTTATATCCAATATCCAAGTTTGATTCAGACATATTAATTTAACATTATATTATAGATACTCTGAAATCGCTACTTATTTCTCCCGCTTCTTTTTGCAAAAGCTCTGACGTGACAAATTATATCATTTTCCCTCCCCGTTTTCGATATAATTACCACTTGGAGATCTAATTAATTCTACTTCGTACTTCAAAACAGCACATGCATATTATATAAACTAGAAGAAATTTCTGTATATTAACGGCATGTGCTTTAATTATTGTTCCGTCACGTTCTTTGAAATCAGGCCATTGACATGCATAATTGAATACATAGATATATATTATACCAATTATGCCAAATCTGTGTAACCGCACTGTTGAGGCCACAACCCACTCCGACCACAGGCTCGTACTCCAAGAACTGAGCAGTCGCATCGGAACTGCTCCGGTTTGGTCCCAACGAGTGCGACCCGAGCACTCCCAGCGAGCGCGACCTAAGCACTTCCTTGGTACGTGACCCCTCTACAACCGACCACCCCACAGACGACCGAGGTAGATCAACCCAACGGGTGCTCGAAGAACCATCTACCCGAGCACCCAACTCTTGGGCATGCCGCCGTACGCCGCCCTACGTGTGGAGTACGACCCCTAATTCCAGGGGGTCAAATCGCGGTTTTCCGTCACCTACTCCCACTATTTTCTTAATTTCCGCCGTTTGACCCGGCTGAGACCACCTAGAACAACCACCCTAGTGCCCTCTAGTCTAGGGCAAAGGCCATGTGACGTCACCATATTGGCTCACAGCCTGCATACGCCATACCTCTACTCTCCCGTCGGGAGTCCTAGGGAACCAACCCAACCGAGTCGCCCTGATTACTGGACCCGCGGGAAGCATCTATAAATAGAGGGCCAGCCGTCCATTCTAGGTACGGACATTAATTCCTTGTCTAAGCTCTGCCTCTCCCTTCGCTCATCAGACCCTGCTCTGACTTAAGATCTGTATCCCTGTACTTCGAGGTGGTTTCCATTTTGTAGGAGAACGCGCCAAGAGTATATGCCGGAGACTTTCACCAACAATGACCAACGATTTTGCCGTTTCTTGACTACTTCAGTAGTCTGCCGTATTACTGGAAGTATCCCGTCCCATGTACTAATACGTTGTGTTACTGATGGTAGTCTATCATGTTACTGTTCGTATCTTACCGTACGTGAAACCAACGATAACTTGCCAAAATACTAGCTTAAAAATTTGGATTAGAAAAAGATTCGAGAAGGCAACCTCGTTTCTTTCAGGACTAGAGTGAAACGTTCAAGGGATGAAAGAAAACAAAAGTAGTAGCAAATAAATCCAAGTTCCCTTCGTGTAGCATTTTCTTTGGTTCCCTGCATAAGGTTTTTAACTGTAATTGTCTTTTAGATGTTGTGCTACGAAGTTTTAATTAACTTCATATTTAATTGACATGTCATTATATTGATAGAGGACATGAAATAGGATAGAAACAAAGAAGCATAACTAGGATTACATCATACTTGTCTTGCATCACCTTATTACACATCAAAAATCAATATTTTCATGTTTGCATTTTCTTGTAGACGGGCTGAGGAGGTCAGGGATAAAAATGGATTTTGTGCATTGACTTGAGAATTGTTATAGGATTAAACGGTTATGGTGCCTTTCCACACAAAAAAAAAAAAAAAAAAAGAGAGAGAGAGAGAGAGAGAGAAGAAGAAGAAGAAGAAGAAGAAGAAGAAGAAGTAGATGGCACAAAAAAAGTATCACATTAACTTCTACATGAAAAGGATTTTACATTATCAAATGGCGCAATTATTATTTTTCACCATTTTTACTCTATTTTTTCTCGACTTTTCGAAAGGTAAGAAAAGTACGGGTGGGTCCGATCAAGTTTTTTTTTTTCCCTTTTTTTCCTCTCTTACAAATTTTCAGTTTTCACTCTAAAATGATCCCCCTATAGTCCTTCCTCTTTTCATCTCTGCCAAACGATGCATGAGAGTTTGGTGATGTTCCAATTAAGCGTTTCTAATACAAAAAGCATTACGTCAAGGGACATTTTTCTTAATCCAAGTCATTTATGATTTTTTTTTAATTTCGACATTTTGCTAAAATTGTTATCTTGCATTAGTTATTCTCTGCCCTGATGTATTTAATGAGGATGCGTTTCCATTCGAAAAGTAGTTGACTTATAATTAGAGCAAAAATAAATGAAATGGCTTTTTTTAATTCTCAATTAAGGACCATCCTCCTTATAGTCCACTGCTTCAGTTTCCATTAAGTTTCGTTACAATAGCAGCGAATCCAGTACATATAATAAATAGATGCCATCCCCATTTATTTTTTTTGACTTTGGCTGATAAGTATTGTCAGGAAAAAAAAAAAAAAAAAAAGGAGTTCTATACTTGTCATGTCCTGTAATAGCTCCTTTGATAATGCACATACACAAATGTATTTGTGTTATGTCTAATTATTCACATATTATCAAGGTATGCAATATGATCTTGCAGATATCACATTGGTTACATATCAATAATCAAGGTGATATCAATCAATTAATGTGACAACCTTTAAACATATACGGTTAATTAAAAAATGACAACATCACATCTCACATAAATTTATACTTAAAAGTAAGGATTATAGTCAATATCTCTAACATTTATTTTATTTGTGTAGTATAGTTTGAGCCGTTTGCACTGCTGGTGTGGGCTTGCAAAGGAACTAACATGTTTTCCATTTAAGGCTTGGTTTGGAACCAAAGTTTAAACTTAAGGTTTAAACTCAAATTTTTGTCTTATTCTGAAAAAGTTTTTTGTCTTTTCTGAAAAAGTTTTTTGTATTTTCTAAAAAATCAACAAAAGTTACTATTTAAACTAAAAAATTTCAACTCAAACTCATTCACCAAACGTGCCCTAAGTTTACTTTACAAACTTGGCTTAACCGTTAGAGAGTCTTGAAAAAGGAAAAAGTAAAAAATAAAAACAAAGAATCAGAGTGGAAGCATATGTATTTTAATTATTCGATACACGAGCTATCATAGTTAGGGGGAGTTTGGTGGAGTAGTTTGAGTTGAGATTTTTAAGTTGGAATAGTAAATTTTTTTGAATTTTCAGAAAAGACAAAAAACTTTTTGGGAAAAAGACAAAAACTTTTTGGGAAAAAGACAAAAAAAAGTTTGAGTTGAGTTGAGATGAGTTGGTTCACCAAAGAGGCCCTTAGTGATTAGCATCAATGGTCCACAAAATGGATTAGACATTGATCATAACATGTGTATGACTGTTTTGAAGCCTACATCATCTCCCATGGATGTTGTACATCGTCTTAAAAATTGTCATGAGATTGCACTTGACAAAATAAGCGAAAGAATTACAAATGACCACATAAGAAAATGCAAAATAGGACTATATATATGTAGTATCTCATTTACTAATATATATATATACATATTTATTTATATGTATTTGGACATGATTCTAGATAATCAAAGAGCGCAGTTCTGACTATTCTGCTCATCTCATCCAGTGCAAGGCATTGGTTGCCAAAAGCATGCTATATGATTGATCACCAATCTATCTAGGCATCATACATGTCTTGCAGATATCACCTTGACTATGCTCGCCCGTAATCAATATTTTTATATTAAATAGTGCTTAGAAATACTAACTTTAATCTTAACTTGTGAGTACCAACTTAGTATCTGACTGTGATTTAATATATTTTTATTAGTAGAAACAATCAATCAAATATAATGATCTTTTAAATACTTACTAAAAAAAAAAAAAAAAAAACAATTTACTTGTCGCATAAATTAGTACTTAAAAATTGGGAATTAGAGTTGAAATCTTAAGTATTTTTCTTTCATATTTTGCTTTTCTTTTAAAGGGTCCAGGGAGATCCAAGGTAGGAATATATGAAATTTTATCGTCTGCTTGTTATGAGATTATACTTGACATGACATGATAAGCGAAACGGTTACATTTGACTAAAAAAAAAAAAAAAAAAGAAAACAGGACAATCCAAATATGGTACCACATTGACTATTATATAAAAGAGGATTTTGCAGACCAAAGAGCGCAACTCTGACTATTTTGCACGTATCACTTAGCGCAAAGACATTGATTGTTAAAAAGTAATGCGGTGTCGTTTAACACGAAAAGAAGCCTTCTGTAAAGAGGGAATTAGTTGATTATTTATACATGAAAATATGTGCTCCTTTGGCTTTTTGGATTTTTTTCCCCCGTTTTGTGCATCTTCATACTCTATCAGCCCCTAAAAAAAGATAAATTAAAAGAATCAAAGGAAACCCACTAAAAAACCCCCCCAAAAAAAAGGAAAAAAAGAAAAGAACAGAAGAGAAAGAAAAAATTCCAAAAAAAAAAATTCTCGATAAAAAAAATTACTGGTTCCACTTATTAATGGGACACATTTCATGCATGTGCATATTTTCCTATAAGTACTCATGAATAGAACCCATCGAGTAATTTTACTTGTTTCAAATTTGACGACTTTTACTTCTTTTAATTCTTAAATTCTTGGTTTAGGACCTCTCCTCGTTATGGTCCACTGCTTCACTTTCCATCAAGTTTACAACGAACCGATCAATCAAGTAAAATATACTTGATTAACCAAAAAAAGAAAAATTTATGTTAACGTACATACAGAGGCCTATCATGAATTCAATGGAACAGAAGAGCGCCAATGGGAAGGTTGGAAACTGATTTTTATCAGTCACAAAATTTGGATGTTCATAAAGTTCATATCATAACTATATATATACATATATGTATGTATGTGTTTGTATATGTATGTATGTATATAGTATATGAGCTATATATATCTCTAGTACATGGTCGAAGTAAAATTAGTAATGGAAAATAAGTTTCTATCTTTAGTCTTTTGTTTTATTTGTTATAAATCGTATTAAGTATAACAATCACTCTAACTAGGGTTAGGTCATACATGTCGAACATCACCTTGAGTACACATATCAATAATCAATTTTAGTTCATGTTTGTTTTTCTTTTAAAGGAGCCGGCTATAGGAATGGATTTTGTGCATCGGGTTAAGAATTGTTATAGAATTACACTTGATATGATAAGCAAAATGGTTACAGTTGCCTTTTTGAAAAATGAAAATAGAGGAATAATGCAAATCTAGTAATATCTCATTTACTTCTATTCGAAGAGGATTCTGTACTGCCAAACAATGCCACTCTAATCTTTCTCTATTTGATTTTCATAAGGGAATTTTTTTTGGGTCTATATTTTACTTCTTTGCTTCTAAAAATCACCAGAATCAAACACACAAATTTTCAATTTTCAATCTAAAATCTTTATCTTTTTCCTTCTAATTCCTTCCTCCCTTCCTTTCTTCTACTTTTCATCTCTGCCAAACATTATGAGAGTTGGGTGATGATTCAAATGGGCGTTATATGTTAACATGGAAAAAAAAATCATTTTAATCGAACAGTATCTTTTTAATCTAGGTCATTTGTTAGACTTTTTTTTTCCTTTCTTTTCTTTTTGTTTTATTTTTCTTTCTTTCTTGACATTTTGCTAAAACTACTTCTAATCTACTCTCATTTCCTTTCTGCTCATGATTGTTAGCTTGCATTCTCCGCCTTTATTTAAGATCTAAATGCGTTTGTCTTTCCCTTTAAAAATTCGACTTATAACCAGAGGAAAAATAAATGAAATGGCTTACCGTACGTCCTCCTCCAGTTTCCTAATAATATTGTTAATTAACGTACACACACACACACACACATATATATATATATGCATATCATGAATTCAATGAACAGATGTGCGCCAATGGCAAAGCTAGAAACTGATTTTCATCGGTTTTAAAATTTGAGATCTACTTCTTAGCTAGATATATAAATTGTTAAAAGAAGAAGAAGAAAGAAAGATGCCGTCACAATTTATTTAATGACTTAGCTGATAAGCATTGTCCTAAAAATTTCTAGTTATTAATTTGTCATGTCAATAACGCGCATGCATATATGATACATGTTTGTATTTAATATCTCTATGCATATAAGAAATAGCAATAGTACTACGTAAGGTATATCTGGTAGGTGGTTGAAGTGAAAATAATTAAGTAAAATTTAACAATTTTTTCATCTTCTGTTTGACAACAATACAGTCCAGCATATTTAATATTTAAAATAAAATCTTATAACACTAAGTCAATAATACATAATATTTTCTATTGATATTTGTTGCTTGTAGTAAAAGCTTTAAATGTAATACATAAATGACATAACTTATGTTTGAATCAACCAATAGTCACATTAATATGAAAAAAAAAAAAAAATTCACATTTATCGAATGTGTACAATTGCTTGTTTTTAGATTCATCCTATATATGTATATCATATTGATCACATATTGTCAAGGGTATGCAATATGATCACCACTCTAACTAGGCTTACATCGTACACGTCTTGAAGATGTCACCTTGGTTGCACATCAATAACCAATATTTCTATATTGAGTTCATGTGTTATGCTGCATACACCGACTCTAATATCAACTTTTGTTTATTAACTGCCCAACTTACATAGTGATAAGTTATTATTTTTTTTCATTAATAGATATAATAAATTCATATAACAATCTTTTAAATATATATGAATAAAATATGATAATTCGCATAGCACATAAGTTATTGGTACTTAAAAATTGGGATAAGAGTCGGTGTATCTTTAATTTTTTTTTTTTTTTTGTATATTTTGTTTTTCATTATTACCAAGGAGATCCAACATAGGAATACAAGGATTTTGTGTATTGTTTTAAGAATTGTTATAAGATTACACTTGACATGATAAGCCAACGGTTACGTATGATTTTTTTTTTTTAATGAAAATATGTCAATGCGAATATAGTATGTAATTTAATTGAATATGTATGAAGAGGATTCTGCATTACCAAATAGCGCAATTCTGACCATTTTGGCACATGTCACTCAGTGCTAGGCATTGGACGGTAAAAAAGCATTGCGACGTCATCTAACTCAATGACAAGATGCATACCTTTGTTTTTTTGGATTTTTTTCCATTTTGTGCATTTTCATAATTTATTAGCCAAAAATAAAAGAAAAGACAAGAAAAGAATCAAGGATACCGAAAAAAAAAAATCCGAAAAAGAAAAGAAAGAAAAATCCCAAAAAAAAATTACAGACAAGTTTTTCATGAGACACATTTCATGTGCACATTTGCCTATAAAAGCTCATGAACTAGAAGACATTTCATCCCATTTTTCAAAATTTCTTTCTCCAAAATAGTTCTGTTTTTCTTCTTTCCTTTCGATGTAACTAGGCTCTTCGATTGTTGAACCTCTTAGTCCATCTCCTTCAAATTTTTGCCCTTGTTGAGCCACCTTCAGGCTGCAAACTGAAAGATGCCGCCATTGTTGCAGGCAAAGTACGTATCAATTTCATCGACTTTTTTCACTCAATTTTTTTTTTCCCGTTTTAAAGTTATTTATGTATATGTGCGTTTTTTTTTTTTTTTTCGTTATATTTCTCCAATTTTAGATTGTCTTGATTGCTCACAAGCAGCAGTAAATTGCACCTCTTACGCCGTTCATCGATTGCAAATGTCTTGTTAATTAATCTATTCACCTAGGGGGTTTTTTTTTTTTTTTTTTTTTAAATTTCCCCCTCTCTTTCTCTCTCTCTGTTTCCCCGTTTTTATATGTATGATGTTCAATATTGGTAGTTTTTTTTTTTTTTTTAATAAAGATCAAGACTATTTATATATATGTAGCTTTTCTCTCTCTCTCTTTTTTAGTACGCCATGGTTAATTATCACAGATTGAAAAAAGATAAAACCTATGTTTAAAAAAGGGTAAAATCTAGAGAACAAAAATAGTCAGTTTCGTATTCATATGTTTTCTCCCAAAATGAAAAATAAAATGACGATGCATGTGTGTGTATATATATATATTATTTTTTCAAACGGTGTCTTTTTTATCTATCAAAAACATTTTTTTTTTCACTTGGGGGTGTTTGGTGTGTTAGTTTGAGTTGAAATATTTTAGTTATAATAGTAAATTTTTTTGAATTTTCAGAAAAGACAAAAAAATTTTTGGGAAAAAGACAAAAACTTTTTAGAAAAAAGATAAAAAAAAGTTTGAAATGAGATGAAAATGAGATGGTGTCCATCCTCGCAGTTTTTAGATTTTATTTAAAAACAAAAACAATCGCTTGGGAGTACGAGTGTATTAATTATTATTTGGTAATTTTTGTATGGGTTTTTGACATCAGAAAGATGCAAGCCTGAAAAAGGGTCAGTTTTTTTTTTTTGGCTTTTTTTTTTTAAGTGGTGAGGGCGTCGCTCATGATTGGCAGGTGGCACACCATTTCATTAAATGCTATAATAGAAAATCCGACTGCATATCTGACACATCTCACTAAATATTTTTATCCCTTTTATGCCCCAGTCAACTTTATCTTTTCTTTACCCAAAAAAAAAAAAAGTAAAATATATTTATATTTTTCTTGAGTATTTTATGGAAGGGATTTTGAAAAAAAAATATATGAAATTTTGTTAATTTTTTAGTTCTCAAATAAATATATAATTGTCTTGTTATCTAAATAATTTAAAATTGTGTCATATCAATAATGTATTTTTTCAAATTCTATTATAAAACCCTTAGCTTTAAAACATATTTTAATTGTAATAAAATATTCATTACACCGTCAGAATACTAAAACAATATTGGAATGTCCTTTTATATTTGGGAAAAGCGAAAGTGTAAAAAAAAAAGGTAAAAAATATTTGCGAATTTATTTGTAAGGTAAAAACAAAACTCTAGGCGTGCGTTTCTGAAACTGCTGAAACCGCTGTTGCTTTTCAAAGTAGACATAGGCACTAGGGGCCAAGGGGGCTTAATGTTTTCTTATTTCTCAAATTTATATGGTAGTCCCTCTAAAAAATTTAAAAACCTCATTTTATTCCTCTAAAATAACAAATTTAAAGTTGTTAGTCCATTTATCAAAATTTCTGACTTCGTTACTTATATGCATGTATATGTTTAAATATAGTATAATTTCAATGTGATAATAATTATACAGTCTACGATTTTATAAAACCAATGTTTCATTTTTTTGTGCCAGTCCTCCAAAATTCTCCAAACTATGTATGCAGTCATGAGATCATAATAGGCTCAACGATATTTAGTATTTGTATGACAAAATCCTAAACTCTCAATTAATAATAATAATAATAATATATATACGTTATATGTTTGCGCTTTCTTTCTGTTGTAGATTCGTACATATTGAGATCAACTATGCAAATGTTCATGTGATATTGCTAACTGCAATATCAGTAACTAATATAATTTTAATTTCTTTTTATATCTTCGATCATAGTATAAATCTCACATTAATAAGACCAACATGAGACCCATAGTACAAATTACTAGGAAAGAATAAACAATTAAAATTTGCCTAATTTACTTTCATTAGCGGTCCAATTTTGGGGACTGAATTTGCCCAAATAGGATATAATCCCAATCCCAAAGGTTTTTTCAATCATTTTCATTCAACCTTTTTGTCAAATTAATAATCTTTTTGCATGACAGTTTTTTAAACTTTTTATTTCACTTATGTAATCAGCAAGAATCAAATGGACAACATCAACTCGGCTCCTGTTCTTCCTGTGGAGTTTAACTCCGCCATTTTGGTTGAGACAAAGGTCGTTAACAGCGACGACACAACCAATACGATTGTGATTCAACAAACCGGAACAGAAATGGACATGCCCAACAATGTACGTTTTGTACTTTTGCTTGCATTAAACTCAATTCCTGAATCTCACAAATTAATATTAAAAAAAAATAGTTTTGAGGAAAAAAAAAACTTATTGATTTTGACTAGATTAATTAGCATTAAAAAACATATTCTACCATTCTACCGATAAGGATACATAAAAAATTTGAATGATTTTAGTTTACTTTAGTTTTATAGATACGTCGGAATAACCTTTATTGTACATATAGAAGGATCAAGAGCAGGCCGAGGAAGAGCTGGGGAAGGCTGAGTGGGGATCATCACGTGGGACTACTACTAACCCTCAAAAGTCTCCAGAAAATCAAGCGATGACCTCCGTGGCTGAGACGAACAAGGAATCGAGTATGGACAACATCCATTTGGCTACTGGTCAAGAAGGAGTTCTTCCCGCGGAGTTGAACACCGCCATTTTGGCCGAGATGGAGGTTGTGAACAACTACGACCCAACCTGGATGACTATAATTCAACAAACCGAAACAGCAATGGACATATCCAATTATGTACGTTTTGTCCTTGCCTTTTTTTATTTTTGCTTGTTTTATTCTCGATTCCTATTTCTTACAAATCAGTATAAAAATAGAGCTTTGGGGAGAAAAAGTTGCCTTATAGATTTTGAATAAATTAAGTAACGTTTAGAAACATGTTACATTAAATAAAATATGTATGATTTTATTCTGCTTAGTTTTTTTTTTTTTACATGCTCAAATAAACTTTGTACATATATATTGCAGGAAAAGCAGCCCGTGGAAGAGCCGGGGCAGGCTGAGCGGAGATCATCATGTGGGAGTACTAATCCTCAGCAGTCTCTGGCGAATCTAGCCATGAGCATGAAGGACGAGATGAAGAGAGAATCAATTATGGACAACATCAACCCGGCTACCGATCAAGAAGGAGTTCTTCCTGAGGAGTTTAACTCCGTCATTTTGGCTGAAACGGAGGCTATTAACAATGACGATACAATCCAGATGTCTCTGACTCAACAAACCGCAATTGGAATGGAGATGCCCAACAATGTGCGTTTTTTTCAAACATATTCATACTTTTGTGTGTAGTATAAACATTGGATTAACCTTTGTATCCATACATAGCAGGATCAAGAGCAGGCCGAGCAAGAGCTGGGGAAGGCTGAACGGGGATCATCATGTGGGAGTACCAATTCTCAGCAGCCTCCGACGAATCAAGCGATGGCCTCACCAGATGAGGTGGAAAACGCCACAGTTTCAGTGTTCCCTAACATTAGTACTAGCTCTGATCCTCAAGCTGCTGAGAATAATGGAACCAACATGAAACCAGAGAGGACTACTTCGCCTTCTGACGGTGATAACACTTCAATGTTGCAGGCACCAAGCAACTCCGACGTAATGTCTACACAATTCACTATAAAGCAACTAGTTTTATTTTATTTTATTTTATTTTTACTAAATATTATTATTTTGTTGGTGATCAGGATACTAATTCGGATCATGGACAACCCGAGAAGCAGAATTCGGATGTTATGAATCCGGAAGAAGAGAATTATGGTGGTCAAATCGAGTCTGGCACTCCAGTGGAGAATGCTCCAAACTTGCTGCCATTGCTGGAAATTCTTTCCAACTCCGTTGCTCCTCCCCCATTGACTCCAGTGCCCCACCAGCAATGTCCTCCGGTACCGATATTTATTTAAATTAACACTCGAATCTTAATCATTTTCTATATATGTTACATGTATTATGTGGTAATATTTGACATATTCCATATATATATATATGTGTGTGTGTGTGAAAGTTCCTTCTTATTTTGCTTGCAGCAATATAGGGATGTAGGAAAAATGACATTCTTTTAAATATTTTTCAGTAAATGTCTGTAGTTTTGTTAAATTAATGGAAAAATGATCCTTTTTTTTAAATGGTCATTTAATATTTAACCAGTTATCACTGATTGATCGATATCAATGTGTGTTTTTACTGGTCAATCACTAAGTAACTACATGTGGTCAACCAATTTTTAAATGATAACCAACATAAAAATAAAAAATTGAAGTTTCATTATTTTTTTTTTGTTTTTTTTTTTTTTAAGAAGTGTCAAAAAACTGTCAATCTATTTAATTCTTATTATTGATACGTGATCTAATGGTTACTTTATGTTAGCAATGATCTTTTATGGTCTTGAATACATATTAGGCCTACCCAGAGTCAATTTCAGTAGCTGGAACCAATGGAAACTGTGCAGCATTCCCCAATCGGAACGGCCTGGTGAACATGCAACCTTCATTTTCAAACCATCAATTTCACGGCTCCAATACTTCGCTTGGGATGAATGCTCCGACTGTGAATGATAATCTGATATCATCCTCCTTCCTCAAAGGCATTTCAATGCCTATGCCTACAGTCTCGGTATGTCTCATCTATGCCCCCATTGAATTAACGCGTTAAAGTCTGCAGTACCATTGATCTTGCATTTTGTCATTTTTTTTTTTTTTCTAAACAAATTCAGATGGGAATGTCGATGGCGCAAGATGGAATAGTTCAGTCATTTCGCGGTGAAAATCAGCTAAACCTGAATTACCCCTACAACCCAAATGCTAATCCTGAAAATGTTTTGCAAATTCTTGAGCCATACCTGCCTGTGTATGTTAAAACTATCTTGATTACTTGTTTGTCCTTCTAAGTCTCCTAAGCTTTATTTTTGTCTTAATTTTTCAACTTAAAACATGCTTGAAAATTAACTCAACGTTTAGGTCCCGAAGTACGGGTGCGATTAGTCAGTGTAGCACAAACAATGTTCAACAATTCCCAATAATCTCAAGCAATAACTTGATGGACAACAACAATATTACTCAGCATCCATACTCATATCTGTTCCCCCAAAACACTGTAAGAATTATTACTTTTACTTTGGATATTGCTAAAACTAGCTATTTTTTTCTTGATTTTACCAGATTTTTAAGGTTGAAAGATTAAGTTAATTTGAGATTTTGAATTTTATTACGTTGTAATCAGACAATGACTGGGATGGAAGTTGCTAGTCAGATTTCTCAGCTGAGCTATCCTCAACAACCTATTTTCAATCCCAGCTTCGACATCCTGAATTCTACTTCTTCCGGATTTTGGTATTCATTTGGTTTCGTAATTCCTTAGACGTCATCTTTTTGGGTTATACAAATACATATGTGAAATACTTAGGACTATGCATGTACATAGTAGAAAAAGAAAATGTTAATTAATTATTTGATTTAATTTAGGCCCCAACAGTACTTACCTAATCAGCCTCAACAAATTAGCCAAGTTCCACCAATGCCAAATCTTATTTACAACACAAATTCTAACTACTCTTCGCATCTTAAGTATCTAATTAATTAATATTTTGACATTTTTATTTTCCTCAAATGCATGCACACTAAATTTGAACTTTTCTTCGCATCTCGGGTATCTAATAATAAATATTTTGACAATTTTATTTTTCCTCAAATGCATGCACACTGAAAAATTTTTCTTTTTCTTACCTTTTTTTTTTTGTTAATGTTTTAATTAGGCCCCAAAATATCTCGTACTATGATTTTAATCAACCATCAGTTGCACCTGCTGTGTATGACCGGCCACAAGTCTATAACTCGCTGCTGCCTGAAGCTTCCAATCCGAGGCACGTACTCGTCTTTCCCACTTTACGCGTATACGTACGGTATACATACACATTTGTACATATATATACAATGTGTGTGTGTGCGTATATACATATAAGTATTGTCTGTTTAAACAGTTTATACAGGCGAATTTCAATAGCTGTGACAACTAAATGTGATTTTTTTTTTTTTAGTGAATTTAGGGCTCCACAGTTTTCTTATCCTTGTCAACAACATAGGGAAGTACAGTCTTCAAGGTACCCCTTTTTTTTTTTTTTTTGTAAAAATGAATCCCTCATGATAAATTTCATTTCCGATCTCCCTCTTTCTCTTCGTTTCGTGTTGTAAATTCACTCATTGGTGCAAGTGTTTACCTTTTTTGGTTATCTTGACCTTGCACAGGATCTCGCCGATGCACGCCGGAGCACAACAACGTGGCCACTCACCAGTGCCCCCGAATATGCTCGGTTCACAGGAACATTCCGAGAATTCTGTGACACCTACTGGAAATGGAAATTCAACAATGTCTAGGTAAGTATAATCTTCATGAATATTTATATATTTTTAAACAATATTAGGGACAAGAATTAAGTGGTAAAATAGGTATAGTTGCTTGAGCCAAGCTGTTATTTTCAATTCAAGTTATTTTTCTCTCTATTTTCCTAATTCCTTTTATAAATCTCCCCCAAAGGTTGTCCTACTCTAATCCGCCACGACAGCGTGAAATACTTTCTAATCCACTGCAGCATTTTAGCAGCACCAGAATGCCAACGCCTTCTATCCTTACTAGGTACAAACCTTTTTTTTTTTTTTTTAATTATATTTGAATCAATACATGCACTTGAAATTTTCCTTTTCATACAAATTTTTTTTTTATAAAATTATTGATCAATATAGGTCCCGTGGACCATCAGCTGCACGCCAACAGACCGGTGATATACTCCCTGCGATGGCTAATCGAACTGCACCTGTGGAATCTTTAATGAATAGGTACAACTAATTTGACCAAATGAGTTCAAATTTTCTTCGGTCAATTATAATCCAATTTGGTAAACTTTGTAGATTTGACACCGAAAATCGTCTCCGAAGAGAGCCGATGAGTGGTGCTGCTAGACAAAGCAATACTTCTGCGGGTAATTTCCCTGTTCCTCAGGATGGTCTGATTCTGAACTCACATCTTCAACAGGTAAGTCTCTTTCTTGCTTATAACTATATTCAATAATTCCGAAATAATTTATATCTTTTATATATAACACATTATCTAACGCACGCAAATATGCTATATAATATATTTGTATATATGTATATGTGCAGAATGTTAATTTTCAGCTTGGAAGTGGGCATCAGACCAGTGGAGTACTTGCAATCCCTGAACAAAGTGTGACATCACCACTGAACGAGCCGGTATGTTGCTTGAGTAAAATTTAAATTAAAATGTTGACTAAGATTGATTGTATTTTTTTTTTCTTTTTAAGAAAGAAAATTGTAACAAACAAACATTTATCTCAAAGTAATAGTCCTCATTTTTTAATAGTCCTCATTCTCTTTTTCCCAAAAAGTTTTTTGGAAAATTCAAAAAAAATTTACTATTACAACTAAAATATTTCAACTCAAACTAACCAACCAAACTCACCCTAAATATATATTTAGGGAGAAGCAATGTCAGGAAGGCGTGCACGTCCCCGCGGTGCTCCAGACCGAGTGGACATTGGAGAGTCGATGCTGCAGCTGCCTAAACGCGTCAGGGTACATAAACTTTTTGCTTTCCTTGAAAAATTAGTGAAAACTTGTTTAGCTTATTAGTACAATTAGTTTCAATAATTGTCTATTATTGTACTAATGATCTAATCGAATGTCGTATAGAGGGATGGCCAAGAAGTTGTGGAGATAGAAAGGGATTCACGAGCAGCCGATGTTACTGAAAACGGGGCCGTGAAGGTTGAACCTTCTGAGAATTTTTGAAGACAACGACGAGGGCTGAAAGTAATGCTGCTTCTGCTTCCAGTCGTCCTACTAACCAAAGGTTATATCTATTTACTTAAATTTCTAGTCATGTGTGTGTGTATAAATACATCTCTACGTATATATGATCAGTCCAAATTCGCCTAATGTATAAGATAGATATATCATGTTGGTTTTCAGGAGGATAACAAATGCCGTTTACGACCCCAAATATGAAGAGTTGGGTCTGCATATTGACCCCCATCTCCGCATGTTTGCTTCATTCACCAAAAACTTCGTATGTCATGCAAATCCCCTTTTTGTTTTCTTTTTTTCACTTTCGTTTTTTTAATTAAATGGTAGATAGGAATCAGTAGGTATATTAAGTATGCCGACTCAGTAGGTATATTAAGATATGCCGAGTCGGTTGACATCCTTTTAAAAGTTCAAATTCTTGAGATGCATTTTTCTTTATGATAGTGCTCTAATTTTCACCCGATAATTTGCTCTTTTATTTGACATCATCTTAATTAACACAATCTTGACCTCTTCCTTTACCCCTTTTGATTTGCAGGGAAGTAAAAAATGATTTGGAAGGAACATTTGCTCGTAACCGAGACCGCATGAAGAAGAGGGTCGGAATTTGGCTTTTCATAAGAATGCTTGTTTCTTTTATTTTACTCAATATCGTCGAATTAGTTATAACAGACATTTTCCCCTCAAAAAAAAAAAAAATCCAGTAGTTTTAATAGACATCAATTTCCTCTCTCTGGATTATTCCAAGAGGAGTAGTACTGTTTAAGTTGTAGTAGTTTCCGTTGATGCGCACTATATATGGAGATTTGCTAATGCATTTAAGCGTTTGGATTGCTATATTTTGAAGTAAATAGCAGTTTTACTTCGAATGAATGATTGAAGTAAATAGTATGTTTTAAAAATATTTGAAATATATAATAGTGAATAAATTTACTAATAACCTACTAACTTTGTTATTCATTAATTATTATTTACTTCAATTATTTTAAAATCTTGCTATTTATTTTATTTAGTTACGTAGAAATGTTATTTACTATAATTTGTGTTTTTATTTTGATAACAATTTGATCTAGGAAACTGGGATTCCAATTCTGTTTCTGATTCCATTTTCTTTGGGTCAAATAGTTTCTTATTCTTCTTTCTATTCAAACTTTTCTTTGAAATATATATGTATATATATACTTTCAGTATTTTTTAAATCTAAATTAGCCTCTCTTTTTTTTTTTTTTTTCAAACTTTTCTTTTAAAAAAATATTTCAGTATTAGCCATTTTCTCCTTCTGATGGTTTCAGAATGTGGATGAGACGTCAATCATTTATTTGTTAGAAAGACAATTTAATTAATAAAAGATCTGTATTTAATATTACTCAAAAATCAACGGAAAAAGAAGCACCTCAACTCCGTATGAAAGTAGCACCATGATATAATATACAAAAGAGAATTTTATATGATAGCTATTGAAAAATAACAAGATCCTGTTTTAAACCATTAACATCAGATTAAAAATAATTTATTTATACACTTTTTTTTTTTTTAATTTTTGATATAATTTAGACCAAATGTAACTGCAAGGTTTTGGGTGACAGTGACACGTTTTCCTTGTTCGACTAACTCCAGAAACCCATGAAACGTGGCAGGATGTGTTAGGAACCAGCCAAGGAATCTATATTTCTTTTGTCTGACACGAAAATTCATAAGTACTGCAACGCTTTTATACGCAGTACTATAACGCTTTGCATTTGGGATTCATTTCACTTCAGTTACTTTTCAATTAATGCTTTTTATTTATTTATTTTTACTTTTTTTTTTTAATTTTATGAGCTGCCAGACAGATTCGTGTCAGACTATCCGTTACTGTCACAAAATTGGATCAGGCGAAGGAACTGGGATTCCTGAATTATGTCGTTTCAGTTTCAAGCTTCTTGTGTACTTCGCCATGAGTCATGACCAATTTGGTAATTTCAACGTTTGCTTGTTAGAATTTAAGGATTTATGGCCACTTTTTTTTTTTAATTACAAATGATGAAAGTTTTTAAAATTTAGTTAAATGATCATTTTTTTGAAAGGGTTGAGTTGTTAGCTTGGTTTTTAAAATTTTTTAAATCTATATAATTTTAATTTATGTTCTTGTTTTGTAATTAGAATAATCTTAAATTATTAAAAATCATTAAATTAGTCATTTTCATTCGTTTTGAATGGAATCAATCAATCCACATTAATTTTTGACCAATATTACAATAACAACCTTATAGATTTTTTTTTTAAAAAGTCATGTGATGAAGAAAACAAAGCTTTTAATTTATGTGGAGCCCATTATTTTTTAAAAGAAAACCAAAGAATTTAGAAAATAATAATAATAATAATCCTTTGTTCAATAGTCACTCAATATTGTTCAAATGATCAATCTCTGATCGATTACATAATATAGTTAAATCGGTTAATTAGTGATTAATCATAAGTCTATAAATCATCAATTTTTTGGTCAATTCAGTGATTAGTTATGATAAATCACTAATTTACCTTTAAAAAAAAGAAAACATTAAAATAAAGACGCATCAGATCTCATCTTCCTCACCCTAGGCCACCATACCAGCCATAGATTTGGCACCGAGAGAAGAAATCTGATGGTGGAATTTGCTTGAATCATCTCGAACAACTATGGCGTTTGTCTCCACCATATTGGTGCCACCATCGTCTTTGCCCACATCAGAGTTGTGATGATTGAAGTTCTCCTGCATGATGAATAAGACCTCACGGAGGAAATCTGTGTCGTCGAAGTCATTGGATGCCTTCAACATCAAAGCGATGCCATCTCCATGCGATCCACTGCGACATCTCCACAAGCAGAGTCTCCCGTAGATTGATTGACCAAAAAAAAGACAAACGGCCATTTTTGATAGAAAAAAAAAAAAAAAGAAGAAAATTTTGACAATTTATTAGACTGAGTGATTAAAATCAGCCACCTAGCTTCATTTTCCCTTATTATATTGAATTATCAGTTTGTTGGCGATGAAAATATAAGCAACCGGTAATAAAAAAAACTCAAAAAATTAAGAAAAAAAAAAAATTAGTAATATTGCCAGTCACATTCACGTGCTTTTTTCCCCAAAGATGTTTCACAATATAAGTATTTATAAGTTGTCAACACAAAATATAAGTACAAAAATAGAGTACACTGAATGTTTATTCGATATAAATTTGGAAACAAGATAATTGATCGACTTCAATGACGCTGGATTGCTTTCGACCATAAAGCTGAGTGGTTTTAGTACCATTTGGTAGAACTTATAAAGGGAGGAAGCTTCAAATGTGGTAAATATGGTACTCTACAAACCAAAAGTTATTGAAGGTGACCAATCTTTCTATTGAATTTGCAGAAATTGGGAAAGGGCCACTAGAGAAGCTAGAAGTGGCAGTATCGGTTTACTAGTTGGCCTAACAAAAGTGTCATTGCCGCGTCGTGCTACAGTGGGACAATTCCATCTTGAAACGAGCAGAAAATTCCAGAAAGAAACGGTACAGATATGGGTAATAGTTTTAGTTTTCACGTTTAGAAGTCAATGTAGCCTATTGCTTATACTAGCTAGCTATACTACATATCCAGTGATCACTTCCATATGCATGATTACAGAAGCGCTTGAAAGACGAAATCATTTTAGTCTGGAGAAACTGCAACCAAACTATAGTGTTTGGTCGTGTGGATGATACGGTGGCGCGAATTAAAAATTGATTCACGGCTTAAAAGGTAAATTTGGTAGCTAAATAGCATTTTCAGATATCAAAATTGCATGGTGAAAATGAAAATTTTCAGCTCATAGTTTTGGGGGATAGAAAATTAGATGCAACAATTTATGTTATTCCCCCAAGTACCCTTCTACCATGGAGAAACAGTTAAATATTATAAACAGACTCAAACCGTGGCGAGTTCACGTTAAACTTGTTTGCCCTTCAAATTCCAGAAATGAAACGGCTTCAAGTTCACAGTTCACATTAAACTTGTTTGCCCTTCAAATTCCAGAAATGAAACGGCTTCAAGTTCACATTATGTCTAAATTGCACTCCCCTTTTTCACAAGAACAATTGTCCAAGTTCAAACACTTAACCATTTCTATACATTCTTCCCCCTTATTACCATTCTCTCAATACCTAATTTTCAAGTTTCTACAGTTTTAAACATGGCTTCGGTCGGGGACAGCAGTAATCTAGAAGAGAAAAGGGGAAAAGCTGCCGCAGATCATGATGAAACTCTCGCTACTGTTAACCTCAAAAACACCACAAATTTATCGCAGTTGCCCTCCACCAGCCTGTTTTGCGTGATCAAAAGATCGAGGTGGTGATCTTTGTCCAAACCGAAAAATTTTTTTTTTTCTTAATTTATGTTTGCTCATTAATCCAGTTCGCTAACTTTTGGAAACCTTGGCGTTGACGGTATCAAGCATTTCTGATTCCGAATCTAGCAGGTAACTGAAAACCCCTTCAGTAATGTAAATATTTTTCGTCTCCTTTTATAGTTTAGTCTCTTACTGATCTGTTTTCCTGACATATATGCAGCGACAGTGAGGATGATGATACTGATATACTAGACGTGATTATTTTCGATGGCAACCTCGGTTTCTATTTGTATCTATTCAACATGAATTTTTGCTTCTCGCATAAAAAGTATGTACGTTAGAAATATTCTCCATTAACCTTATTTTTCTGGGGGTTTTTTTTTTTTTTTTTTTTTTTGGCATAATATTACAGAAAGTGAGGAACAAACTTGCCAAGGTTAGATATTGGCAAGGAAATCGACGTCATGCTCGACTGGTTTAGTCGCTTTTTCTTTCTTCTATATTAGTAATCATCTGTGTCAATTTATCTGTAATTAACTATCGTAATATATTTATAGTTAGAGCAGTTGATCTGAACAAATATGTTTCTTTTCTGTACCATTTCTGTACGAGTCTCATTCACGCTAAATGGCTTCCAACTGCAGGATGGAGGTAACGAACACCTGCCAAGCACTTCAAATTCTTCTCAAATTTTCATGAAAAAAATGATATGGATTAATCCGGAATTTTTTTTCTTCCTAACTGCAGAATAATCGATTATTCTTACCATTCAGGAGATCTTAAAAGGGCTCGAGGAATTAAGGCATGAACTATCCTCCTTATACAGGAGTCATAGGTACCACCGATGCGCTGGGAGCAGTTGCAAGCCGGGCACAGGGGCCTGATCCTGGGATCAAAGGGAAGCATGAAGGCCAGGGTCTCCTCGATGAGTTTGCGTGATTTGGTAATTTGCAGCTTTCTCAGTTTTTTTGGCAAGTTGTCGTGTTTATGTGGTCTATTATATATGTTGGTTTCAAGTGGTAATCTTGGGAGTTAGGAGTTGTTCTATTCTTTTGAGTAGTAAATAATGATCAGAACTCAAATAGTGCTGGTCTCCGTGATGTATCCCAAAGTGAAAAGGTGCGTTTTCGCGTGGCTTTATTTGTTTGTGATCTTATGTAACAACCTATATATGTACTTTGTGTTAAACTGTGGTAGTAGAGTAACCCCAATCGCTTTTCTCACCAATGCAAATCTTCAATGATAGACCTTCAAATGAAGAGAACTACTGCTCTTTATATCAGTTATCAAGAACACATGTTATTGAAATTGAAAATAAATACAAGTCAGGGAATCTATTATATAACGGTCATAGATCTCTAAAGTAGCGGATTAAACTTGCTATTTATCATGTTGAAGCATAAGTATTTTGACAAATATGTGTCCATTAATAGGTGGCCCCGAGAGTGGCAAGTTTCTGATGATTTCTTTTGCTTCTTCGTGCCAACTTTACTTCAATGCTCTCTTTCTTTACCTGCTGTAAATGAAACATAAATTAGCAGGCCTACACATGATAAACAACACCACCAAATAAGTAATGAAAGTTAATGGAAAGCTAAACTTTTGTTCATGCACGTTGCCAATTAACATAAATTCAATCTCTTAAGGCTCAGTTTAAATGGATTAAGAACGCTGATTGATCCAATTAAGAAAGGGCTTAAGTTTATTGAAAACTAAAATGAGGCTGTTCAGGAATGCAAACGATGTATAGGTTAATCCTGGAGCTTTTCTCATGGAAAGAACAGGACGACACCTCCATTGTGTTCCAGTTTAGCTTCAGATACGGGATAAACATTTGAACTGAGAGGTGCAACTTCACTGAGAAAGCGCAAGGTCACGGAAAACAATGCAAACTAGCTAATGAAGAGGACCATAAAAAGGGAGTTGTTGATTGTGAAGTAAAATACTCAAGTAAGAAAAACATCATTTCTCTGGTTAGGGAGAGGACTTGCAAAGAACCAAACACTCATTGCTACAGGTTACTGCAGAAAGTATACCTAATCCTAAGCAAGGAGATTATAGTCATAACAAAGGGAAATGGAGTTATAACTACAGAGCCCCCTAAAAAATAGAAGCAACTTCTGAGTTAGATTTTGCTAGATAGTTTCTCATATGATACGAAATACTATATAAGAGGTGAATTGATCCAAATTAAACATCTTTATTTTGACAAAATTGTTCATTCTGTTACTCTAGAAAAGGTTACCTCAATAACGAGAGTTGTCAAAAACCCAAGGTTCACGAAGGAAAAGTTCCCGGCCATTCATTTGGACTGTTCCAGCAGCTATATCTTCCTCGCGTTTCCTTGCTGCTTCAGTTCTTCTAGCTGATGCATCCGTGTCCTGAAAATATATATATATTTACACACATATCCACATAATAGTCGTTTCTTTAAAGATAATTTGCAAGTTCTCTCTAGTAGAGAAGGAATATCTAACAACTCTCTTAAGGGGCCACATAACATCACTCCAAAGAAGGCTAGCTAACCAGAACCAAGGCCAAAAAATAGCGGAAACAAACCAATCATATAAGCTAAGCTAATGAGCTACCATGATTGACCTACATTATGCAGATAAGATTAACATGGAAAATTTTCTTAGTAACTCCACACAATCCGATCCCATCTTTTTCGGCGAACTGTCACAAACATAACCAGTTGCCAATTGGGTTATCTCTTCTTTCTTCAATTGAATTTCTTCATCTATAATGAATATCAATTTGCACCAATTATCCCTTACTGCTAGAAAACAAACTTCTCTCTCCAAAACAATCAACACAAGAAGCAGGAACAAGATTGGCCTCACGCCCAATTTTTCAGAGCCACTTTTAATTGCCAAATTATAATAAGATTATGGTTGCAAGCTTCAGACTTTGTCACTCCAAAAACAAAAACAAAAACAAAAAAACAAATCTTTGATATGGCAAACACAATTTGAGAGTAAATCAGGTTTGAAGTTACCAATCCCTACATAGGCAAAGCCCAAAACAATGTTGTAATACATAAATTTACAGACAATCCCCTGAATTCTGATAATGGGCAACGAAATTTACCGGAAAAAAGAAAACCCAAAAAAAATAAAAATGGAAAGAAATACCTTTTGGCGTTTCCAAGAGAGGAACTGAGACTCCGTCATGGCATTGGGCCTCGGATTCTCCTTCGCCTTATTTCCCTGCTTTCCTTCTGCTCCCATTTTTTTTTTTTTTTTTTCGCGTTTCTTCAAATTTCCCTTTTTCCGAAAATTTTCCCCCTTATTGTAATAGTGTCAACATCTGATGAGATCATACCAAAAAAGTCGTTTCCTTCTATTTAAAAAAAAATGTCGTTTCTGGAAGGTTGAAACGATGTCGTTTCTTGTGGTAAACGATGTCGTTTGAGGGACTTATTTTTCTGAATAATGTTTCTTTTAATCAAAGTCATCAAAGCAAGCTTAGCATGGTTTCTCCCGTAAAGGACCAAAAAAAAAAAAAAAAAAAGGCTTAGCATCTTTCTTTTAGTTTACTTTGTTGTAATAATATATTATTATTGTTGTTGTTGTGTAGTTGTTGTTGTTGGCGGCGGCGGCTGTTTGGGGATATGCTGTCGTTTTCAAGAATTTCCAGGGAAATGCTGTCGATTTTAAGAATTTCCATCCTTTTTGTAGCTTATTATTGTAATTGGGTCGTGAATAGTAATGCTGCCTTTCCAATTTCGTTTTTGTTCATTCTCGTTTAGTTTGTCTGATCCAAGCCGTTTGGGGTCAATGCCATTCTTCCGTCTTCGTTGTTACTACTTACTATTATTGTCCAGTTTATGTCGTTCATTGTTGTTACCGAACTTTTTTTCAAATATTGTCGTTTTCTTACACTTTATGTCGTTTTTAAAGATCATTGTTTTCGCTCTAAAAAATTCATGTCGTTTCCTTGATCATTATCGTCTGTTTGCAGAATGTCGTTTCTGTAACTAATCAAGTGATCATGGTTCCTGTTGTGCTCCAGTACATATCACTTCTTGTTGGTACAGACGAAGGATGAAAATGTTGACGTCCATCGAATTATCGAGATTTTGATTTACGGATTATGTCATTGAAAATGTCAATATTGATGAATATTCTTAAAAAAAAATAAATACTTAAAGAAAAACTTATCATTTTTGCTTAAACTTTATAAAAATAATACATTTTTAATCAAATATGAGAACTATGTTACATGATGTAACAATAAAATATAATAATTAATATTGATTGCAATTTCAATATGATATTACGTGCTAATTAATTATTATAAATAACAAACTACAACATAATAGGATATATAAAATTAAATATCAAATATAAAAGAGTATAAGTTTCGAGTGTACCTAATCCAAAAAGAGTATCTCGTATGTTGGAAAACATTATGCGGATGTCGGTCCTGATTTAAGATAAACAATACATTTATCAAGATATTACTCTTGAATGATTTTGAAGTTAATTATTAATGTCTCACATATATATTTCTTGGTCTCTACTAACTATTAACCTATAAATTAGATATTGTTGATCAGTTCAATTTGATGAGTAATATTGATCGGTATGCAGTGATATTTTGATATCAATTTATGGTGGAGGATATACTTATATATCGAAAAAACTGTCTCAATTTTGTACTTCTAAACTAGACACAATTTGAGAATCATAAGGAGAATTATAACCATATGAACTTTGTTTGATTATTAAGCTCATTAAATCAAAATTTGAGGCGAATCCTCGTTAGTTTGACTCATTTGAGTCATACCACGTCTTCTTATATGCTACAATTGCCCAATACTCTCACCAATAATGTCTTCTTATATGCTATAATTGCCCAATGTCCTCACCTACTATCTTACAACCATGATCTTCATCTTGTGTAGTATGTTGTTACATTTTATTCATATTTTTAAAAAAATTGCAATGTGTGACAAAATTGAAATTTTTGAAAAAAAAAAATTTCCTCAAGTTTTTGGACATTTTGTGAAAATATCCTGAATATTCATGGATATTTGTGGATATTTCGGATATTTGTGAACATTGTAGACATTTGACGGATACTATGCTAGGAAGAAATATCACTCCATTTCGTTATCTATGTTGAAACTTTAAAATATAAATAATATCGTGGAAATGTTGACGATGTCGTGGATATTTTCATCCTTGTTACCGGCTCTTTTGTTCCTCTTAATTGTTGTTACTGAGCTTTTTTCTTCTTTTCTTCTTCCTTTTTTTTTTTTTTTTTTTTTTTTGTGTATATATGTTGACGTCTTAAAATCTAAGTCGTTTTCGCATGTTCTTCTTAATTGTTGTTACTGACCTTTTTTTCTTCTCTCTCTCTCTCTCTCTCTCTCTCTCTCTCTTTTTTTTTTTTTTGGTGCGTGTGTGTATGTTGTCGTCTAATCTAAGTCGTTTTCACATGTCATTGTCGTTTTGTCTCATAATGCAGTGTTTCCGTCCGATTAATTGTGTTGTCGTATTCTTTAGTAATTGTCGTTTTTTCTCAGTGTCGTTTTTCCTTTCAATGCCATTTTTTCTCCATATATATATTTATTAATTTTTTTGACGAAAAGATTAAAGTACCTTTTTAATATATTTTAACTCATTGAAGTAAGGTTATCGTTGTTATCCACTATACGTGAGGTTGAGATTAAATAAGCAGCCATTTGATTAAAAACATATATATATATATATATATATATATATATTATGCCAGAAGCCAAGATGAAAGCCACTCCTATATGGCTTTCAACATGCTGACTTTCAGTGGGAGAGGGTAGTACTGTTGGAAACATATGATCCTTACGACCTCATCCAATATTCACTACTCACAACCCCCAACTATATTATTTGTGCTTTCTTAGAAACAGAAATTTATAACATTAAGCAAACAAAGAGCTCAGCAATATTTTAATACACATATATATATGTGTATATATATATCAGCAATTGCCAAGACCTGAAAGCGCTTTGGACCCAAGGCAGCCTTCTACAGCTTCCCCCACCGTGAAGAAGACCCTGTCTCTCCCTATTTTGTCTACGAACTTGGCCAGCTTTAGCTTGTGGATCACTTGCCACTTAGGGTTTGCCACCGCTAACTGCACGATATAAATAATATTTTAATATGGGATTTGTAAATACATATGTATATTATATGAATATATTTATATGTATATGGAATTTTAACGTATGGTTATTTATGTAGTATTAGTGATGCTTACTCCTATGCCATGCGAATGCAACTTCTTGTGCAGTTCCTCCAGAGAAGAAATTCCTGAGGTGTCGATGTTCATCATATCTGCGAGCGTCGTAATTAAAACAAAAATTTTACTTATAATTAATAATTAAGTCATTATTGTCAATAATTTATTAAGGATATAGTTTATGTTAAGGAATTATTACTGAAACCAAAGTACTTACTGGACATGTCAAGAACTACTACTTGGACTCTGCCCTTTACAGTCTCTTCCACTGCATCTTCTTCATCTGCCACCCACTTTATTATCCTAAAACAAAGCATAGGAAAACAATTAACAGGGTACTCTATTACTTGATTTCGCGATAGATATAGTCTTACGTGATTTTGACATGATCTAATGTTTGAATAAATTTCATATAATTAAGTTCTTCTGGTTTATATGTGTGTGCTACGGCCTCGAAATGTATGATACTTTTATTCAAGGAAAATTAAAACTGTACCTTTCTCTGACAAAGTTGGCATTAGCGAAACAAAGTAAGCCAGAGTCGATGCGGATGATCAAGATGCCTGGAGCCTTTGTGGCCATGGGATATTGACTGATTTCACAGAAGGTTTCTGATCTTGGAAGTCTTCCTAGTACCTCGACCCCTGGTCGAATTGAATGCAGTAATATTTTTGCAAAGGAGATGGCCACCTGTAGATTGTTAAGAATTAGACGTCTTGATTCTTAAAATTGGAGAGTAATTAATTTGAATTAAAAATAGTAAATAAATAAGAACACGTAAGATTAGAATGATTCACTTATTACATTTTTAATCATTGTAAGAACTCATTACATTAAAAAAAAAAATCTAACGTAATTTATTGAACAACTCTCGGTCTTTTCTTTTTTTTTTTTTTTTTTTCCTCTAACCTAATTAACCTAAAAACGATGATCCTCATTTATCAAATTATATATATATATATATATATAAATTAAGACGAACAATTTTATAAGCTTGACATTTTGAAACTACTCTTAATGAAATTTTTGTCTAGAGGATCCTCCTTTCGGGTTTCTTGCACTTCTTTCAACCTCAATGATTATCTTATGACGAAGGTTGATCCGTGTACTACAACCTCAATGATTATCTTATGACGAAGGTTGATCCGTGTACTATCTTACGCAAAGGATAATTATGAAGCCCCACGCTTTGACAAAAACAAGCAAATGTAACCAGTGACGTGACAGATTGGGGAAAAAAAAAAAAAGAAAAGAAAAAGGTGAGCTCAAGGAGACTTTAGCGAATAAATATAGGTGACTATTCAGAACTCAACATGTGGACAAAACCTTTGATTCCATCGTATCCACTTACTGGTCAAAGTCATATCAGTGGAATAATATTAAGCATCAAACAGTGACATATATGGCACCTGTTTAGCCAACAAATCATTTAGCTACATGACTATATTTGCAGGTAAGACTAACTTGGAATTTATTAATAACTATTAATTATTAATATTGTCACGTCACCTTTATTGTTAAACTTAATTAGCTCCCTAATTAAAATCCTAAAATTACACTCCTCAGAAATTATATGCTTCTCCACAAAAAATAATGACTGTAGTGATGCGTCCAGGCAAATGGCAATTGTTTTTGGGTGCTTATATACATAAAACTATACAAATTTCTCCTAGCCAGTGTGTATGTGTGTGTGTGTATCACTCAATAATAGACTGCATCTAAGTCAGGGCTGTACAGAATGGGGCCCTAAACTTTGTCTACAGAGAGGAGGGAATTAGCAAGTGGTGGATCGTGAAAACAAGTTATCAAGACGAGCAACACCTCAACGAGTTGACCTGTATATACCCTCTACTTTAGAACATCGGTCCACCATTTATAAATGGAAAATGATAAAGCTGAGAACCACTAGAGAATGATTGACCCACACCCACCCCCACCTGCCATTCCATAACATATTCCATATCACATCAAAAAAAAAAAAAAGAACTATCTCGAGTCAGATATAAAATTACTATTAGACTATTCTTATAATCACGCTGAGTCATGTAGTTTCGTGACTATATTAAAAACTGTTTATGTGACAGATTTGTCTTCTTTACGGCAAGTTGGCATATTAGTAGTGGCTACAAGATGTTGCATTAACAATGTGTCACGAGAACGCATTTGTTGGTGGTCTATGTCAATGTGCCGTGCAACTTGTGTTAATTGCATAATAATAGAGTGCAAAAATTTTGGAAGAAGTTATTATTTTTATTAGTTTTTTACCGCTATGAGGAGGCCGATCTCCACTGACACAAACAAGACTCCAAAGAAGGCGCCAATGCAAGCTAGGAAATCGAGCTTGTCGAGTTTCCAGATGTGAAATGCTTCGTTGATGTCGATGAGTCCAGGAAGAGCTGACAAGATAATTGAAGCCAGGATGGTCATGGGAGTGTAGTACAAGAGTTTTGTTAACAGCTGCAGCGACACAAACACAGTCACGGCCATCACTATATTGGACACGACTGTCTCACATCCCGCGCTGAAATTCACAGCTGTTCTTGAGAATGAACCTGCACGATCATTTGTCCAAAATCGCATCATCAACTTTGTATTTAAACAAGGAAGAATGACAAATAAGTGCGCGGTATTGTTAGTCGCAGAATGAGATCCACGTGAACAAACAACCCAAGTCGTTCACTCACGAATGCATTTATCATTTCTCTTCCTTGAGTCGTAATCTCAAAGACTAAATACAAAGTAGCATGACTTTGTTTTGGGAATTTTTTTAAATCACTTTTAGCTGTTTATTGGCTACTTTTCTATTTCTTTTCTATTTCTAAGAAACTAATACGAAAGTGTATTTAGGTGCTTTAGAATAAAATCCAAACTGGCCCTTTGACCTTAATCGCAAGTGGGGGAAAAAAAAAAAAGTGGTACAAAAATTTATTATATGTATCTATAGATATATGTGTGTGTATATATATATATATATATATAGAACTGACCAGTTGCTACGTAGCAAGAAGTTAGAGATCCTGCAAGGTTCATAAAGCCCATGGCTAACATCTCTGTGTTGCCATCAAGATGGTATCCTTTGATCGAAGCAAAAGATCGACCAACCGCAATTGCCTCCTGATAATCAATTAATAATTAATCAGACATTAATCAACTCAATTACCTTTCACAGGTTAATTAGTTAAAAACTCTATATTAACAAAAAAATTTTTGAATAATTAAATAAATCTAGACAACTCACGGTGAGGGCAATAATAGCACAAACGAGGCCTGCTTTGGCAGATTGTGCAACATGTGGGCCTTTGAGTTGAAGCTGATGGAGAGAGCTGGGATTCAGGCCACCGTTGATGTGTTTGACTATTTTCACTCCGTGCTTATCAGCTTTTGTTAGATACACTATCAGAGTCGATAGTATCACTGATATTAGAGGAGCAATTGCTGGTATCCAAAACAGCTTCTTGTTTCTCCTACCCTGCATATTGAATCAACAAAATTCTTTCATCAAATGAAAAAAAAAAAAAAAAAGGGGACAAAATGGAAACACATAAAGAAATTAATAACTTACGATGTGCCGGGCAACTAGGAGAAAGATTAGGAACGAACAACCGATGACGATATTAAGTGGGTGCCACTGTAAAAAATAAAAAATAAATAAATAATAGAGACAATTTGGACAACTTGGACGTGATATCATGTACATGTCTGATGTTATTCTCAAAATTTTTTTGGTGATTTTGAAATGAAATTGAAACTGAGAAATAGTTTATTAACTTTTTCGATGTTGTTTATTTCATAGTTTCAAATTGGTGTGTATAATTAATTAGCTCTAGCAAAGAGTACTTACTGGCTCGTGAAGAAAGGATTTGAAAACAGACTTCAACACAGAGACAACATCAGTTTTGGTGGTGAAGTGGCTGATCCCAATTAGACCCTTCAGCTGCTGAAGACCAATAACAATGGCTGCACCCGCCATGAACCCAACAATCGCAGCGTGCGACAGAAAATCAATTAGAAAACCCAATCTGCAAAGATAAGAAAAAAATTTTTTTAATTATTATAAACACTTCAAATCTTTGTTATGAAAGGGAAAAATAGAGGGTGACCAAAAACAAAATTAAAAAATACCTGAAGATTCCAAATGCAGCTTGAAAAATTCCGGCGAAGAAAGTGACGGTGAAAACAAGCTTTGTGTAGGCAACAGGGTCGATGGCAGGGTCTTGCATTTCCGGGACCAAGGAAGAGAGAAGCAATGAGACCACGGCCACTGGTCCGATGGCTATTTCTCTTGAGCTTCCCATTAGAGCATAAATTAGAGGCGGCACAACGCTTGTGTCTGTTTTGTTTATGATAACAAACAAAAATCCATAGTAAGTTTCATATACAGATTAACAAAATCAAGTTATGTACCAAAATTCATGATATTGTTCAAGCAGATTAACAACTTACAAAGGCCGTACTGAGGATCAAGTTTCGCTAGATTTGCATATCCGATACTCTGAAAAAAAAAAAAAATCACAAATGTCATTTCAAATGACAAAAGTACTTCAGCATTGTTATACATTTTCAAAGTCATTTATACCTGAGGAATGCTGAGACTGGCAAGAGTTAAGCCAGCCATCAGGTCGCGTTTGAACTTGGAGAACTTGTAGTTCCTTCCCAATTTGAGTATTGGAAAAAGAGCCAACAGGACCGAACCAAAACGCCCCGACGCCAAACCACTACTCTTGTCATTGCTCCTTTTTGAAGAGTGCTTGCCATTGTTCTGATCATTTGGAAACAATGTGCCTTTGGCTGAAGAAACAAGCTTTTGAAACAGAGAGGGCGGGTCAGGAGAGTTGAGCAGCCAGTCATGAGCTTTTCTGTCGTGACCCACGGCGTCGTCGTGAACGACTTGGTCCAGCTGTTGGAGCTCCACCACACCGCTTGCTATGGTGGCCTCCGGCGATGTCGTCGGCAGAGAGTCCATTTTTTTTCTTCTTCTTTGGTTTTGAAGTGTTTGGGAGAACTGTGTCTCAACTTTACTGTTTATATAATGAGTGGCTCCAAAGAGCTTGTACTACTTAACGCGTATCACCCTCACTGCATTAAAAATGTACGTTTATTTAATGTATTTATATTAGAATTTTCTGCAGGTGCTTTAAAAAAAGAAAAAAGAAAAAGGGAGCTATAGGCCGGTCCGCGTTACCATCACAAAAGAAATGGGATCGCGTCAACATATATGGATGGATATATTCTTTGATGTCTCAATTACTGACAAAATGCTTGGTAATTGAATAGGAGCTAATCAACTATCATCTTATATAGCTGCAGATTCGAGTTATAGAAAATATTTAAAGAAAATAAAATTTTTTTTTTTTTGGTTTTGTGTATAAGCATAAATAGTGTACAAATATGTTAATTCTTGTCTTATTTTTTTAACATTTTAGTGAGATAGATATACCGGTTTTTATAAATGGGTTTTAGTAATGTTCATAATAAAATTGGGATTCGTGGGTAAATTCTCTTCTTCTTCTTTTTTTTTATATTTTTTTATAAGAAGTTTTGTAATAAATGGTCAAGTTTTGATGGTCGTTTTAATCAATAAGTGATTGATCAAGGTTTTCAATGATTGACCAACATAAATATGAAATTTTCATTGACTAACGGTTTATTTTACTAATAAATAAAGAATATTTGATAATTTATTTAATTTTTTTCACGAGAGACTTCATTAGTCATAGTAATTAGTATTAAAATATGTATACATATAATAATATTGAGAAAAAGCTCAAAGGTTTTTCATGGTAAATATGTCTAGTAATTAGTATTAAAATGTGACTAACGGTTTTTTTTTCATGGTAAATATGTTTTTTAAAGAAAGCTCACTGTTCCTACATGAAGATTATATTTAAGCGGAGAGACGATGAATGGGTATTCACGGAAAGAGAGTACAAACAGGAAATTACTTTCTTACTTTTTCCCCAATATTTTAATTAAGCTCGTCACTTTTTTTTTTTTTTGTTTCCTATTGAATTTGCTTTTCTACATATATATATATATATATTATACATATAAATAAAAGAAAAATACAAATGGCCTCAAAAACTTGCTTTCAAATTATTAGGCTTTCCTCTGAGATATCATGATTCTCTCGAAAGGATCCTTTTCGGCAACTTGAACAAAAGTCATGGTAATTGTCCTGCTCACCAATATTCCTCGACACGACGTACGGCATAAACTGTATGTGATAAACTTCAAGAGAAAGTGTCATTTTTCCACTACTTTACGAGTATGTGATAAACTTCAAGAGAAAGTGTCATTTTTCCACAATTTAAGCCTATTAACCCTCGGACGCTGGCTCAGCTGGCAGGAGTGGGAGCGAAATAGTTTGGATAATAACTTTCAAATTCAAAATCTAAAAGTATTTTTATATTTTTTTTATTAAATATAAGAGTCATACATCCCAAAATGTAAATAAAAAAACCCATTTACTACTATTAATTCTTCTCAATCCTAATTGAAATTACAAAATCATAATGGTGTTTTTATTTTCTTCATCCTATTATCGTGTTAATTACAAATATAACTTAACGATAATCATATACTTGACTTTAAAGGGAAATTTCAATTATTCATGAAGCTAAGGGGTCATTTTTTTTAACTAAATTAATTGTGTCCAAATTGATACCGCGTTATTAATTAGTAAGTGATTGCCTTTGTTCTTTTGGTTTGCGAAACATTCCTACGCAATATAAATCACCTATATTTGCGCATTGTGCTTGTACGACGTAGCAACTTTTTATTCTTAATCTTATGTATACTGTTAACTAATTGGTGAAAGAATATATACTTGCAAAAGATAGATGATATCAAAGTACAAATGTGTGTGTGTCCATATATAAATATATATATATATATTTTTTCTTTTTGTCTACCACCAAGAATCTGCAGTACAGATGTTTCGTTATCAGTTCTTGTTTGCTAAGAAACTTGGATTGACGATAGTTTTTACGTACATTCGTACCTGGAATAATACGGAAAAAGAAAAACAAAAGTGTAGAATATAGTTATAAATTTAATTATATTTTACTTTACGTCACCCAATAAGATGATTTGATAAATTAAACATCAAGAAAATTAATGTCCTCTAACTTTAATTTATTAATGTGTAATAAATTTTATTAATAGTTTTTTTTATAAAAATATTTATTAATTCTTGTCATTTATAATAAGAATTCCAAACATAAAATGTTACATATAAGTTATACAACATTAAAATAATACAAATCGAATAATAGTTATATGAATTTAGAAATATATATATATATATACACACACACACACATCAACGGGACTTGTTTGGCTGTTGGATAAAAGATTATGCCTTGGTGCATACATAAGCACACATATATAGCTATATATATATATATATATATAGATAGATAGATAGATAGATAGATAGATAGATACTGGTGGTATTGCAGGCTGCAATGGTACCCTACCATTGAAAATATATCTTTAATGGCAGCGCATATAAGAGGTGATATAGTGCTTGAATGGTCCCTTAACAAGTTCTCCTTCGCGCGCGTGAGGAAATGGATATACATGCAAATGCAATAGTGGACAAATTTATGCCATTCCGTGCCGCCGTAAAGTTGGGAATAAACCACAAGGTTGGTTCTCACCAATCATGATCACAAGGGTTGGTTCTCAAGATGTTCAAATAGACCAAGTATATTTGCTGAAAACCAATCTAATGAATAAACAACCAACTCTCAAAATGCATATTTCAAGTCCTATGAATAGTTGTATATCACAATTCAACACTTACATATATATATATAGAAGTATATATATATATATTATACATATAATAACACACTGAAGAGATTGGTGATAACGCCACAAAAAGTTGTAACCGTGGTCTAACAGATTCAATTTTCCAAATTAAATGGTTTAGAGATGGAAAAGGTGATTGGAAATAAAGTAATTAGTTTATATCTAATAAATCTGAATTCTTATTTGTTTGAAGGAACAACTTTTTTTTTTTTTTTTTTTTGGCCAGTTTCTAGGAGGAAATGGATCAAGAATCAAATAAGGCTGCACTTTTCAGTAGTGTTAAAAAAAAAAAAAAAAAAAAAGAAGAAGCATCCATTTCAGGTCTTCGATAATGTAATTATGTATATATGTATGATTTAGTAGGAATTAAATTATTTGTATTTTTACATGTTAGAGAATTAAGAAAAAAAATTGTGCTTTTTATATTGAAATTTTAACAGCGAGATGAACAAAAGAATTTATTTGGTGGACAACTTGATAGATTGGGAACTCATTCTGAAACATTTTAAAAGTGATGATCAAAATTTGAAGAATATAGACTTTCAAGTAAAGCGAATGAGACCCTGCAAGTTTGAGCGGACTTTTTGAGATGAAATTTTGGAGGTTGGTTTGAAAATGTGTATTTGGTTAAAGTATTAATTGGAAATGTACCATCATATAAAAATAGTGCTAAAATTTAAAATGTGTTAAAAAAAGTACTCAAAAATGGATCTTTTTTTCAATCATCTCATCCTTGGGAGCATTTTGACACAAGCTCTCATTTCAATTTAAAAATAAAAAAAAATTATGCTCATAAAGTTTGAGGTTTTTTAAAAAAGAAGAGAGGGAAAGTGAGTTGTGAATTTGAAAGTTTGGGAATTAAGATGTTAAAACTTCGTCTGGAAACGGAACCCCCAAACGCGCCCCCTCGAAATCTTTCTTGGATTCTAGTGTCTTTTTTCTGTCATTAATTTGTCACCCTAATTTAATTGGACAAAATAATCACATACTCATCCTACAACCACAAGACCTTTTCGGCTTTTCCCAACCAGCTTCTTCTTCTCTTTTTTTTTTTTCTTTTCTTCAACCTCAATCGGAACCTGCTTTCTTCTACACCCGGGTATGTTGGCTTAAATTAGGGTGACAAGAAGTGACTAGAATTTTAGAAAGAGTCTAAATTTTAACACTCCTCTTAATAGTATTTTTATATCTCATGTTCGGTAGTTATATACCATTGTTAAAAATTGTAACGAATACAATAATCTTCGTATACTAATTGAGGATCTAAATTGAATTATGTGGTAATATATAAATATACTTAGAAAAATATAGCTAAGTGGATTGATATATCATGAGATCATATCAAAGAAATTGAACGCGAATAATTAAAGTGATAATCTCATATAGCTTTTAGGTTTCTAAAATTGGACTCATTGGGGGTGAAGGACTTTAATGGAAACCAATGAAGTTGGGTAAGGTCATGTGAATAAAGCAAAAGCCACCAGTGGATATTGATTGGACATAGACAAGATGAAGGTTTGTCCACTTTGAAAATCATATATATATATATATATATATATATATATATATGAGAAGAATTGGGGTTGGCCTTGTAATGACTTTGTCCCTCTTGGTTCCCTTTGATTCAATTAAAGACCATATCTATTGTTCCATTATTATTCTTACTAACTGTAGTTTGTCAACTTTCTCCAAAAAAATAAAAATAAAAAAATAATAATAATAAAGGAAGTTTCTCATCAATTCTGCTTATCTATTCTAAATGTACATGCACCACAATTGCAGGCTTACTGCTTTAGACCGACCTTGACCGACCCTATTACCCCCGTAGCATTGTCTTTGTCACTTGAAAGCTGCATTTCACTTCAGGGTAGGTAATCTATTATATATGAATGGTAGATGATAGTAATGAATGGAACGACAGAGATCCTGTAGACTCAAATTTTGAGAATAGCTAATAATGTTTAAAAGGAAAAAAAAAAGTCGTAACTAAATATAGTCATTGATGCAAGAGTATAAAATATGAGATGTGTTAGTTGTCACATATATATGTGAGATTTATGCATATGGCATGATATATATTATATGAAATTAGATTCATATTCAGCAGAAACAACGTCGTATGAAAAACCTTTTAATTAACCTTGAGATGACAACATTCAAAGAATGAAGCTGGAATAGATAAAGAGTTAACTAAGCGCAGTTATTTGAATCAAATGTTGAATAAAATCCCAGATCCCTATAGACGACTAATGGTAGGGGCCCCAACACCCATCGTGAACGTAGTTCATTTCTTGGCAAGGGATATAGGAATATACTGACTGAACAAAGTGAATACCTTATTCAATGATTTTCCTAGAACCATCAGATCCACTGAGATGTCGAAAACACCTACTGAGATGAGAGTTGTTGGCCTAGAAGGCTCCTTGCTTAGTTCAAGATGGATTTTTTGACCCGTAATCACAACAACCCAATTGCAAGAGCTCCGCTCTACCAACTAAGCTATATCCCCTCGGATGCTTCCAAGGTGAGTGGCAGGCGTGATCAGGCGGAGCAAATGCTCAGCCTACAGGAATTGTTTATGATATTTGAAAGAAGTTTAATAAATTGAAATTTTTAATTAAGATGAAAATTGAAATAATAATTTCAATTTCAATTTATATTGTTTTTATATTTCTCCGTTGTAACCCTTTATTTGAATGAAATCAAATCAAATCTATAAAACGGAGATAAGTAGATTCACTTATTCATAATCGGATTATATTTATTTGATACACTATTGTCAACATGTAAATTGTGAAATAATACATACATATATATATATATATATGCATATCTCTCTTTTTTGGATCATCGATCGAGTAAAGATCATGTGAATTACGGTGTGCAATAAGTGCCAAAGATTTTAGTACAAGTGGGTTTACGCATTTTTGTTACCAAAAAAAAAAAAAGGAAAAAAGAAGAGAGAGATAGAGAGAGAGAGAGAGAGAGAGGAAAGAGCAAAAAAAAAAAAAAAAAATAAAAATAAAAGTGGGTTTACGCATTCCAAGGGTTCAAACTTCAAAGATGCCTATTTTGCAATTGATTGCCACAACAAAGTGGAAGGCAATTTTAGGTCATTTCTTTCAAATTCTTGTTAAATCAGTACATTCTTATAGGAATTTAGCACTGAGCACAAAAAAAAAAAAATTTGGCAGCCAATAAAGTATCGATATGCTTAAAGCCGAATTTGGACACAATCACGGGAAGATTCAAAAAAGTGACACATGAAGCACTTGTTTGTAGATGAGGTTCATGATTTCCCCTCCCTTTGAAACCAGGCCACTTTGATCAAAGAGGCCGTTTGTTATGTTAGTAAACACCGAGTAATGATTCCAAAGTAGATGAATCTCAATTATAGTAGTGGACAACTGGTCAGGAGTACTTTAAGGTACTTTTTCAATTTACAACTGGTTTGGGCCTTTGATCTTAAAGCGTGTTTGGTAGACATCAAAGGGAAAAGAAAAGGTAGGATTGGTTTCCTTCTTACTTTCAATTCTGTATTTTTTAATTAAATAAGTCATTCAAGTTTTATAAAGCCCACAAAATAAAGAAATGGGAAATGATCATATACGTGAACTATTATACATTTTTTATTTTTTGAAAGGGAAAATATATTTCAAATCATAAAAGCAACACAACCATCAATTCATGCGTAAAGCCTATTCTATAAGAAATTCGACACCAAGAGATTATTGGTTCCATTAGTAAAAACTCAAATGATGCGCTAGGAGGGAAAGTGTGTCCTAAACTCCTTAAATGGAAGACCCCAAACAAGGTACATCAAATATCGAGCACACACATGACTCTTTAACAAATTCTCTATAGTTGATGGAAGCATCTAATCAACTTACGACGAGAAACCTGTTGCACCAAGGCTACACTAGAAACCGCAAAGCAATAGATCTTGCAAACGAAAAACAAAACCAAATACTGAATAAACAAGATAAATATCCAAACTAATTGGGGTAAAAACCTCTGTTTTTCAAAAACAAAAAGCGACAAAATACACAACCTAGAACATCAAAATACCGAAGGAAAGTGAGGCTCTCAACGTCAGTGGAAAAAAACAAACAAAAAAAAAAAAAAGATAGAAAAAGCAAGCGATGCCAAACACGTGCATATAATGGTAGCAAAGGCCGACATATGTATTACAACACGAATCACTTCCTCCCATAGACCAAAACTTTCAAAGGACATGTTGAGACAATGATGAGCACACTCAAAAATGCCACACCACATACGGCAATCCAACCTCATTTCACAGCTTCGATCCGGTAGCCCTCCTCCTCTAGAGATGGCTCGAACCCCACTCATGAACTTATTGCATCTACTCTTAACAAGTTCACATTATATAAGTTAATAACGATTTTTGTAATTAACATTATAAGATTTCTATTATTAAGTTTTTTTTTTTTTTTTAAGGGAACGTGTGAAATTTATTTAATCAAGCCAATTGACTTTAGAAAACAGTCCAAGAAGGCAAGAACAAAGGAATCGATCGAACCAAACAACGTCCATACATTGCAAAAAAGCAAATCCTGTTACAGTGGGCTATCGAATTCCCTATGACAAAACCATATTAAAGAATGTTATGGACACTAAAGAAGGTAGTGGATATTGATTTACTTTCCATTTTCTTATTTGATAGCTAAACATTAGAAAGAAAGTCAACAATATTATTAATCTATATTCTTATTCTTTTGTTTTCCTTTTCACTCCTGTAATATTTTTCATCACACGCTTTTATAGTTGGTAAAATTGTCCTTAATTTAAGCCGAGACCAAGAACATCTCCTTTATTTGAAATAGGTCAAAGAATTTTTGTGAAGCATAAGCACTCAGTACGGTACTAGTACTGGCCACTTTGTGAATATTAAAAAAAGTGATATATACGAACTTCTTTGTATATTTAGGTTCGTGATTTGCCACTTCCTGATCCAGCAGGTTGTTTTGTTAGGTTAGTATCCGCATAACAACGATTCCAAAATATTTGAATCTCAACAACAAGTGGACATCTGATCATGATTTTATGGTACTTTATCAATTTACAACTAGTTGGACCTTTGAATCTTAAAGCGGGTTTATTTCGATCGCATCAAACAGAAAAGAAAATATAGGAGTGGTCGTTTTACTTATGAATCAGTTATGAAAGATTTTAGACTCCACAAAATATAGAGAAAAAGAAAAAAGAAAGAAAAAAGAAAAAAAGAATCCCAATAATTATATTGTATCTTTGATATTTATTTCGAACTGATCGATGCCAAATTTTCTTATCTGTTTTTAATATGTCTATGCAATATAAATTTATAATTATTTGATTACAATAATATTTTAGTAATTAAACTTACTATAATTTCTATTCTAAAATTTAGTAAATGTTCGAAAAGAAATTAGATTGTTTTACTTTCCACTTCCATTGCCTAATAAACACCAAAAAGTAAGTAAAAAAATCTCTATTCTTATTTATTTTTGTTTTCTTTCAAATCTCATTATCTTTTTTTTATTATATTTCTTTATGATTTGACAAACAAAAAAAACTCGTTAATTTGAAAGATCGGTCAAATAATTTTTGTGAAGCACACATGTTTACCACCGAGTACGGTACAGGGGTCCCTGTGCCTTTGGTGTTCGCCAACTGTTGACTTCGTATTTGAATTTCAAATGAACTTTATTATATATGCACATGCTACCACTTGACAGTTTTATATATGGATGTATACGTAATATCGTCAACAAAAATACAGTGTCGTCAAGGTAAAGACCAATATGCTTATCTTTGAAGTAAATTGATACAACATAAGGTCAAAGTCGAACCTAACTCTTTTTTTTTTTTTTTTTCCCTTTTTTCTTTTCCCGCGTATGATGATATGAAAAATATAATTGTGAAAGTAAGTAATTAAGTATTTGGATAAGTGGTATAGTTATATATCATTTTCTATAATTTGCGGTGTACAATGACATTTACAAACTATAGAATAACATGTGTATCATGTGGAGCGTAACGACATATATCATAAAAGTACATTTGCACAAATTTATCTTCAGTTCAAGCATACAGCTTGTGTTGACGGATAATAGTGGTTGACTTGTTGTAAACCATTTGTAAGGCTGCTGAGCTGAGCGAGTCCGCAGTGCTTAGGTTTTTGCCACGTGTTTTATCGGTTTATAAATAGACTTCTTTAGCTATTATAGAGAAACAATGCGGCAAATATCCATTCTAATAGTAATTTTTGAGTATCAATTCAAATGACAGTGAGTTATTATCTTTTTATTGTTTACATATTTAATTGATATGATAATTTTTTAAACACCTACAAATAAAAAAAAATGATAATTCACGTATCATATAAGTTGATATTCTTTACAACGAAAATTTGATATAGCATAAGGTCAAAAGTCAAGCCTTTTTTTTTTCTTTTTTCCTTTTTCTCCTGTACATGACAGCATGAAAAAAAATATGAGAGTAAGTAATTAAGTATTGGATAAGGGGAATATAGTAACATATAATTTTCTAATTGAAGGGGTACGATGACATTTACAAAGTACAATAGCATGTGTATCATGTAGAACGTAACTATCTACATCATAAAAGTACATTTGCACAAATTTATCTTCACTTAAAAGTTAAAACATACAACTTATGCTGACAAAAAATAACGGTTGACTTCATATCATGTTGTAAAAAACAAGTAAGGCTGATGAGCTAAGCAAGTCCCCATGGCGGTTAGTTTATTGCCACGTGTCTTCTTGAGGATACAAATAGGTCCTTTTGGCTAGTATAAAACGAACCCTAATTTCTATTTTGACGTCCAAAATTTTAAAACCTCTGCAGCTCTCACATCAAGATTAAATTACTCTAAAATCTTTGCATTCTTTATTTTTTTGAATTTTTATACATATATTATTATTACTATCAATTCAAAAATGATTTGAGATTCACCATTGACAACGGCGAGGTCACATATAAGCTCATGATATGTATTGTTTGGTAATTTTCCACCGTCAACATGACGTACTTATCTAAAATATTTAACGTAATTAAATAGTCGCAACTAACTAGTTAAATAGTACATATACTATATAAATTACATATTTATAAGAAGTAAATTTGTTATTTACCTAACAAATTACGTATTTACTTCAATTTATTTACTCAAGATGATATAATTATACGGGTGTTTGGTGAATGAGTTTAGTTTAAGATTTTTAAGTTTCAATAGTAATTTTTCAGAAAAGATAAAAAACTTTTTCAGAAAAGACAAAAATTTTTTTCAGAAAAAGATAAAAATCATGATGAAAAAAGTACAATTTAGTTTAAAATGAACTTATAAACAAATATCCCAACTTTTGGGGCGGGGGGAAGGTCCAATAATATCTCGACAATATTGGCCGATGGGCCCAAATATTCATTTTCTTATTTCTTGTCCACGGATGGGAGTTCCGGTGGGCTTCCACGTTTCACCTAAGTCATAAATAATAAACTCTAAAATGTAGACATATGGATACGGATAAAAACCGAAAAAACAAAGCAAACGAACAAACAAACCAAAAAATAAATAAATAAATAAACAAATGAAAATTAAAGAACACAAAGGAAGATGTCAAAGTTGCACCCAGATGAGGTCCAAGATCCTGTGTTTCTATTTCAGTTTTGCTTATTTGCTTAATAAATTTTTTTTTTTTTTCAAAGAATGGAATTACGAAAAGTAAATAGTTGAATTCATAGGCGAATCATGTTGCTTTACTTTAGTTGTTTTCTTTGCACCTTTTTTCCTATCAAACGTAGACAAAGGCAAAAAGTGACTCACAGTAATCTTATAAAGTAGCCATAATCGATGACTAAAAGCTTTAAGAGCTTTAAAGACAAAAAGGTTTTACGTTTCCTTTTTTTTTTTTTTTTAACTTGAAGGTGTGGAATTTGAACTTTTCGTGTATTGATGAAATCAGATGTAGAATTATCACTAGACATAACCTGTCACCTGTATTTTACGACATTGGTCACTAAATTGTTTACAAATTAACGGGGTTTTATTTTAATATTGATTGATTAGTTCATGATTTAATCTTTTGATTTTTTGTAAAATTTTAAATTTTCAAGCTATAAACATTAATTTTTTCATTAAATTTTAAACATTATCATAAGTTCTTTGATTGGAGACGAATGCGTCAAGAATTAATTCATAGACATTGTCCAAAACAAATTTAAGGGATCAAACCAAAAGTACATGAACAGATACAGAAATAGGGAAGAAAAAGGTGTGGTTTAAAAGTATTTACATTTATTCCTATATGTAAAAAAAAGACACACATATATAGGTGTGTGTGTGTGTGTGTGTGTTTTTTTTTTTTTTTTTTAATTTAGGAAAGATATATATATATATATATATTTATTTAGGGTACGTAAGGTCTTAAGATATATAGTAGATCCCTTAAAAAAAATACATTTACAAACATACTGGTCCCCAATTCCAATTACTTCCTTATAGATACAGCTTATAGAATCTAATAGACTATCGACGAAAAAGTGAAAAACATGTAAAACTCAAGTTCATATAGTTTTAATAAATTAAACAATAGAGTTCTGTTTACGACAAAGATGTTTTGTTTCATGCTATAAAATTCTCATTCGAATATTAGGATCGTATAATCTGTAAAATAATAATGGAAGGATTACGATTTGTATAGCACCAATGACATATTTAGATAAATACTATGAAAAGGAGAGTATTTTTTTGAAATTTCTTGTGGACCAAGTATTAAAAAAAAATTTGTGGACCGACCATTTGGTATCATGTCAATTTCGGAATAATTTGGAAGCCTGCGGACAACTGAAAAAGAAAAAAACGAAATTAGAAACAAAAATAAAAAACAACATAGTAAATATATATTCCAGCAATTAATTTTTGAAATATTACAGTTATGTAAACCTAGTCTTATATATTTCTTTAGTCTGCACTTTATTTTTTTAAGTTTAGTAAAAATACAAGAAAGTGGCAGCGATTAAGGTATCTATTTAAACAATTCTGGGCCATCATTGTGTGATAATTTGCTCTTATTATCAGTAAATATTGTAGATAATGAATATTATCAGATAAAGAATAAGGAGATATAAAAACATATAAAAATAAACAAGGGTAACTCTCAGCAAAAATCAAAAGAACTAAAAAAAAAAAAAAAAAAAAAAAAAAAAAAAAAAAAAAAAGAAGAAGAAGAAGAAGAAGAAGAAGCAAAACCCAAGTCCAACAATACAGAAACAAATTTCTCTCTATTCAATTCTTTCTAGAAGCAATTGAATCAATGCATTAAATTGATAAATTATTTAACCACCCTACTTTCTATTAATTTTGATCACTATACTATTGAAACCTACATAAAAACACCCCTCACATTTTAACTTTTAATTTTGATGGTACGTACCCTGTTGACCTTTTGATCAAGAAGCTGCAAATTGATGACAACATTTTAAATTCCTAGCTAAAGTACCCTATAGTTAAGCCCTGTCTCCAAACATGAGTAATCATATAAACACACACCTAGCCCCGAACCGTAACCCCCAAAAAAAAAAAAAAAAAAAAAAAAATTTGGGGAACGAGCCTCATGCTTGGGCTGCGGAGGAAGCGATATGCCATTCTATTAAGAATTTGTGTGTAATTCAAATGCATCATTTTTGATAATATGATGCCAATTAAAATAGTCTATCAACCTAATTTGACCCTTACTTTGCAACAAAAGAAAAAGGAAACCACAATGAGAGAGCGCTTTGAAACTAGAAGTTCAAATGGGAAAGGGGTGCCGCTGAATTTTCATAAATAATTGAAGAAATATTTGACTAAAATGTGGAGAACAAATAGAAAATTTGTGAAAACCTTTACAACGACAACAATTGGAAACAACTTTGAGCTTTTTTATTTTTTATTTTATTTTTTCTGATTTTTTTTTAATTTTCTATTATGTTTGATTGCATACGCAATTGGATTTATTATTGGCTCTCGATGTCAATGTGGATAAACCAAATTGTTTATTCCTTCTTGAGAACAAAAAAGTCATTCTCCTAATATCAAGGTGTTTTATTTATTAATTTATCTCTCATAATTTCAGCGGAATACAAATATTCTTTTTCCCTGCTATCCATCCTTCAAAGATCGAGTACTAATTTAATATTTGGTCTATTATTTGTCTTTACCTCGTTTTTCAATTTGTGTCGCAGAGCATTACGTAGCCGGTATGAAGTGTCGTTTACTTTAATCACCAAAGCCAACTTCCAAATTTAATTTCTTTATTTAACTAAATTTAGGATATTTATTTTTAAAAAAAAGGTGGATATCTCAATATTCACCTTTTTTTTTTTTTTTTTTACTAATAATGGTGTTTAACATCAATATCAACTGTAAAGTGGCTTGACACAAGTAGTCATGAGCCAATATAACTTGTTTAGTGTGAACATAGTCACGTGAGTACCTAAAATAGTACTCATATTAGAGAGTGATTAAGGCTTCCATAATTATGAACTTTGCTTAGTAATTTAAGTGAGAGCCTTTGCCTTTTATTGTCACATCTAAGAGAGTGATTAAGCCTTTCACATAAATAGTAATGACTCCATCTATATGCATTTTGTTTAGTCTGTAACGAGAGTCCATGTCCTCTATGATTACATCTAAGAGAGTGACCAAGACTTTCAGGCAAATAGTCATGACTTGACACAAATTTTGCTTAGTATGTTAATGAGAGCCTCTGCTCTCAATGATCACATATCTAAGAGAATGACTAAGATTTTCAGATAATTAATCATGACTTAATATGAAGTTTGCTTAGTTCGTAGGCAAGAGCTTTTTACCCTCTATCATCACATCTAAAAGAATGACTAATGCTTTCGTGTAAATAGTCATGACCGAATTCGAACAAAGCCTTTGCTTAGTGTATAAGTGAAAGTCTTTGTCCTTTTAATCACGTTGGGAGTAAACAAGTTGGTTGTCCCTTCACTTCCTCTCCACACGTTTTTTTTTTTTTTTCAAAAATATATAATCACCCACATATTCAGACCCAAAAAAAAAAAAAAAAAGAAGATCCAACGGTAAGAGATGGAATCGGACAATCAAAAACATTTGTATATCGCATGTTTTTTTTTTTTTTTTTAATTTTATTTGAAGGCAAAGACGTGAAACTGATGCCAAGTTAACAAGCAAAGTCGAAGAGAAGACTAATCACCATGCCACTTGCCACTCACAAACCGTCAACGACTTTGAAAGCTTTGACTTTCTGAACCTAACCCGTATTCCGTCGTTATTCAACCCCGTGGGGTCCACACTTTAAAAATACATAAATTTGCATTTACACATGTATTTGTTCAAAAACTTTCCGCCAATAAAATAACATATATATTTGTGTGTGTGTTCAAAGCCGAAGGCATTGACCCGGCATCCACGGGGACCTACACTAACTAGAAATAGAATAGCCTTTTTTAACCCTTTTTTTCAAACCTTTTTTTTTCTTCGCCACTTTTGCCTTTTCCATTTATGCACACGTGGCTCACGGCTCTCCCAACGATCCGCCAACCTGGCGTCAACCTTCCTTTCCCCACCCAAAATAAAAAAAAAAAAGAAAAAAAAAACACCGTAAACGCCGTGTTGTGCTCCGTCTGCCTGTGCCCCAGCTAATTCCAAATATTTGCACTCTTGACTTTCGTTCTTTAGAAATAACTTAATAAATGAAATAGAACAAAATAATGAAAATTAGTTGGCTAATGACTAAAGCTTGTGTTTGATTCATAGGTGAAATTTTTAAGTTGAAATTGATTAATTTTTTAAAAATTAATTATAAATTTTATTGATTTTTCAAAAAAATATAAAAATAAAAATAAAAATATATAATTTAATTAAAATTAAATTTAAATGTCAAAATAAAGTCTAAGAATTGAATTCCGGGGAAACAAAACAGCTCACGGCATAATAATAATAATAAAAGGAAATTATTTTATTTTTTTTAATAAAAGAAAAAAAAAATCCTATTTACTGGCTTGAGTCTCTCCTTTTGCGCGGAATCTAATAAAAGCGGTGGTGATTAATGCAGAGAAGGAAGATCACAGTCTAATCTGTGTACTTTGAACCTGGACGGAATTAAGCCTCTCTTCTTGTTCTTCCTCTTGGTTACATATATATTGATAAATACACAGACACACACACGTGTGTATGTCTGTATAAATATTGGGAATAAAATATCGATTTCCAAGATTGAGTGTCATAATTATGTTTTCTTTTTTATTTCCCCCTCCTTCAAAAAATACGAGGACCATCGAGCGTGCGCAGGGAAAAAGGAAGGTGGTAAGTGATTCTGAGTTCTGTGTACCTTTTCGAATACAGAATACATATATAATAATAATAATATCTCTTTCTTTTCAATATATGGATATATTTATTTCCTATTTGGTATTTACAGTTTTTCTTTTTTGGCTGTGTGACACAACACAGAGGTCTCGAATTTTAAAGTGGGGGGATTTGTGAAAAAGGGAAAACGAGTGAGGGGCTCTCTCCTTGGTGCGTGGTCGATTGGCCTAATCGTCTCTCCCACTATCGATGGCTTCGATGAGAAGCATATGAACGACGCAGGTAAGAGAGAAAGAGAGCGCTTTGTTTCCACTCTCCTAATTTTTGACTTTATTCTCCATTTTTTATTTTCATTTTTTTATTTTTATTTTTGCATGTGTGAAAAGACTACTTACCAGGAAAAAAAAAACCAGCAAAAAGAATATATATATATATAACTGGGTTATCATCATCTGGTTTTTATATATAAATTATTCCATGATATGTGTACTGGAGGATAATGAACATAATCATACTCTAAGTGATATAATCAAATAGAATATTTTACTAGTCAAGTTAGCTTTCAAAGCATTCCAAGAGGGAACAATATGCGGCTTAACGTTTCATCAACTTTATAAATATTTTTAAAAAAAAAAAAGTTCATAATTTGTGTGTGTGTGTGTGTGTGTGTGTGTGTGTGTGTGTTTCTTTGTTAAAATATTTGTTTAAAATCGTTTTCGAGAAAAGCATATATTTTCAATGACATTAGTGTATTTTAAAACGTCTAATAGTCTTTGGATGCTATTTCTCTCTTATCTCTTTCTTGATGAGAGTTAGTACTAATATTAATGTCTAATGCGAAAGGAGTCAGTCTCAAGAGTCGATTTTTTTTTTTTTTTTTTAATCGAGTCCAGTAAAGGTGTGTGTGTGTGTGAGAAAGAAATCCCATGCATAGCCACATACATATCTATCAGCGTATTACACAAGGCGTTGGCGACCGTGACAAGTCGTTCCACAGCCAAACTCTATGTATTTGTCGTTTTGTCAACTCTCTTGGTCGTTTAAGTCGCTTCAATGGTCCTCACCCACTAGCCACTTGTGGGTATTTGTTCTTGTAGGGTCCTTTAATGATAGAGAGCGGATAGGTCGTCGGTCCGCTCTACTGGCAGTGCATGTTATTATCATTATTTTAATCTAATCTAAATCATATCGAAAGTAAACGAAATATATATCGGTGAGTTCAATAGATTAATTTTTCAGCACCTATCGAAAAAAATCTCGTCTCCATATTCTTAAGCTTTAGGTGAAAACAACTTTGGTCTTCTAAGCAACAGTAATCAGAGGTTTTCGTCAAGGTGGGACACTAAGAAAGACTTTATATCACTTGATTCTTTTCTTTTTTTGTAATATTAATAATAATAAAAAAAATTAAAACTTTGGACCACACACTGGTTTTGATCCAATTGGATTTGGAAAAAACATCATTAAAATAATCTAAAAAAGAAAGAAAAAAAGATGAGAGATTAGGTAGCGGTATTTTTATACTCGGCATCTTAAACTTCATCCTTTATTTTAATCAGCTAAACGCCTCAATTATGAGATGTAGAAAGGATTTATTTCCTTTTTTTTTTTTTTCCTAATTTAAATAGGACTCTGTTTTCTATAGTCTTTATTTTTGTTACGTTTTTCAAAATTGGAACTTTCGTCATTTTTAGACTAGGATTGATCAGCCCTGTAATTAAAGTCCGATTATAATAGAATTTGATAAATATATATATTTGCCAAAGTTGATCTCCTTTTACACACAGCGTTGCGTTATTGCTTACATCAATTATCAAACGTTTGAAAAATCCAGAGTCGGCTGGCTAGTGATCATTGAACACACGCTTTGGCTTTCACTTTGCTTTGTACCTGTTTGAGCGTGTATTTCTTATGTAATATAATCCAGATTCATTCCTGCTCTTAATGCTTAATATGTTTTTCTGCCTGAAAACTTTGACCCCCAAAAAAAAAAAAAAAAAATCTCATAAAAAAAAAATTCTCTTTCTTTTTGTAGCTTACATAAGGCTGAGTAATCCTTAACTCGGCTCTCCGCAGAGCTTCTAATTATAATCATAGCATCATATACGAATTCGCTTCATTCAGGTTCGTTCTTTTTTCCCTCAACTGTTTGACTAGTTTTTTCACTAGTTCAGATTCCATGGGGACACATATGTGCCCTTCCTTAGACTGATGTTTCACATTCCACTATAAAAGCCTTACGAAGTTGTCTGGCTTGTGAAACACTTTTACATGTACTTTAGAATCAGTACCATATATATATATATATTTGTTTTTTTTCCCTGATCTATATATAGTTTTGCTATCAGAATTTCAAGCGAAAAATACAGAGACATGTCTTCAAACACAGTTCATTCAAGTAATGATCAGGAGACCGAGGACAAAGCGATGGACAGCAACGGGCAAGGCGAGCGATACATTCACAAAGTTTCGGTTCCTCCGAAGCAAAATCTCTTCAAGGAGTTCACCATGACTGTCAAAGAAACTTTCTTTGCAGATGACCCTCTCCGTCCATTCAAGGATCAGTCCAAGTCCCGGAAGGTCGTCCTCGGAGTCCAGGCCATTTTCCCTATACTCGACTGGTCGAGAAACTACAGTTTTAAGAAATTTAGAGGAGATATAATTGCTGGACTCACAATTGCCAGTCTCTGCATTCCTCAGGTAGATATCTTATTGTGGCTGTTTTACTCATGTCATTAACACCGTTCGACTTGAATGTTTGATTAAATCCTTTTTAACTGTCGAAACAGGATATCGGATACGCTAAACTTGCAAATTTGGCTCCACAATATGGTTTATGTAAGTTTTCTTTATTTATACTTATATATCTACGCCTCTTGTTGCGTGTGATTTTGTATGTTGCTTTCTTTTTGTTATGTTAATGAGGTTTTTTTGTTCTGAACCTTTTTTCAGACTCCAGCTTCGTTCCACCACTGATCTACGCTATCATGGGAAGCTCAAGAGATATTGCCATAGGACCAGTTGCTGTGGTATCTCTATTGCTTGGCACACTCCTTCAGAATGAAATTGATCACACTACACACCCAGCAGAATACCTGAGGCTTGCATTCACGGCTACTTTCTTCGCTGGGATCACCCAGGCCACCCTCGGGATTTTGAGGTCCTTATATCTGAGTGATTTAAATTTTTTGCCTCTTATAGTGAACTTACATAGTATGTGGGGTAAAAAATTGTTCTGTTTTTAAAATTCTCTCTTTGTGTCACCAGATTGGGTTTCTTGATTGATTTCCTATCCCATGCTGCTGTTGTCGGTTTCATGGGTGGAGCAGCAATCACAATTGCCCTTCAACAGCTAAAGGGTTTTCTTGGCATCAAAGATTTCACAAAGAAAACGGATATTATCTCTGTGATGCACTCGGTGTTTGGTTCTGCTCATCATGGAGTAAGTTTAAATGTCTAATATCTCCTGACCACCTACTCAATTATATATACGTTTGACTAAAAATTCTTCCTAGTTACTGACTCCTATATTGCGAAATTTGCAGTGGAACTGGCAGACTATAGTCATCGGAGCATCGTTTTTAGCTTTCCTCCTAGTGGCCAAACACATGGTATGAATTCTGAAACATCGATGATTTACCTAAATTGATCTAAGCTCTCGAACGGTTTCTAATTTACAAATGTCTTCTGGAGCAGGGAAAGAAGAACAAGAAACTCTTCTGGATGCCTGCAATTGCCCCACTGATATCAGTTATTCTGTCCACTTTCTTGGTGTACATAACTCGTGCAGACGAGAAAGGAGTTGCGATCGTAAGTACTTTGCATAATTTCTATCCTACCTTATTTCTCAAGACAAAACTTATTGGTCTTAATCATATAAACAAGGAGAAATTTAAAACATATTCCCTGAACTTTGTCATTGGTGTCAATATATCCCCTGACATTTCATGTGTGCCAATTGAAAAAACTTTGAACCATAGTCCTTCTGTCTGTTTCCGTCAAAAAGTATACAGAAACCCCCAGGTGCAGTTACATGTAGAAGGACTTTTAATCGGCGGGCTTCTTTCATCTAGCGTTGGTGTGATGGTTATGCTAATAGTTTCTTTTTATTATCTATGTGAAGGTGAAACATCTAGAGAAAGGAATCAATCCTTCATCTGTCAACCAAATATACTTCAGCGGTGAATATCTTGTGAAAGGTTTCAAGATTGGAATTGTGGCTGGCATGATAGCACTGACGGTGAGTCAATCTTTCGATCCGGCCATCTCCTGTTACTCCTTAATTTGGTCGTCCCTTGATGTATCTAAACTTCTGACGTATTCTTTGTGTGTGATAAATTTTTCAGGAAGCTATAGCAATTGGAAGAACATTTGCTTCCATGAAGGACTACACACTTGATGGAAACAAAGAAATGGTTGCACTCGGAGCTATGAATGTTGTTGGCTCAATGACTTCCTGCTATGTGGCGACGGGTGAGAATAAATCTAAAACCAATATCTAAGTTGCCTATATCGAACGCTAATCGATTCAATACTTATCAAGGCCAATAGCGCCTTGTTTAAGGCTGTTGTGGACCTAGACATCCAAGCAAAAATTTAACTACTGGATCCAAAATTTCGGACGAGATCTTAACATAACACACTGCAAAACATCAAAATCTAGAAACTAGCCAATCGGATGAAACTCTAAAATCAATAGGCCCCTCAAGTTTCGAGAGGGGCTTGTGATTAAGGATCTGGAGATAAGTGAAGTGTTTTAACTTCTTTTATCCTGTGCACCTGCTTTCAGGTTCATTCTCACGTTCGGCAGTCAATTACATGGCTGGATGCAACACTGCAGTCTCTAATATTGTGATGTCCGGCGTTGTGTTCCTAACCTTGGAGTTCATCACACCTCTCTTTAAGTACACACCAAATGCCATCCTTTCTGCCATCATTATAAACGCTGTGATCAACCTAATCGATGTTCAGGCAGCAATCCTTATATGGAAGATCGACAAATTCGATTTCGTCGCCTGCATGGGAGCCTTTTTTGGTGTTGTTTTCTCATCTGTCGAGATCGGCCTCTTGATTGCGGTAAAACTTGCTACATGAACTATCTTCTATTGTTTGAGCAAATAAGGGGGATTTTGAATTTTTTTATTTATATTTTTTTGGTGTGTGCCATGGTAGGTTTCTATCTCCTTTGCCAAAATTCTTTTACAAGTCACTAGGCCAAGGACTGCGCTTCTCGGAAAGATCCCTAGGACAACTGTGTACCGAAACATTCAACAATATCCAGACGCAAGCAAGGTTCCGGGAGTTTTGATTGTGAGAGTTGATTCTGCAATTTACTTCTCCAATTCCAACTATGTCAAGGAGAGGTATTTGGCCTTTTTTCCTATACTCTTTTCATTCTGTCCCTTAAATTCTTGAACTGAGTGAAAAGCAATAACCTGGCTAGAATCTATATCTAGGTAACTTCTAACATTTTAAGAATGAGACCGATCTGACCAAAATCACATAAAAATGAAAATTATGCAAAACTAATTAGAACATGCTACAAATCTAACGGTTCAGAAAAGAGCCTTCTCATCATGACGTTAAAAGGGATACCTGCAGAGATTAAAGTTTTTATGATCCGCTCGATAAGCAGTTTTTCTTTTAATTAGCTTTTATGGTGTCTCAAAGTTCCAACTCCTATGCAGGATATTGAGATGGCTGACTGATGAAGAAGAACGGATTAAGTCAGCCGATTTACCAGCTATTCACTATTTGATTGTCGAAATGTCCCGTAAGCAGACTTTCACCTAGACTTCGCAAAATATAGTCTAAGAAAATTACTTTTATTCACGAATGAATTAATTTCTGACCGTGTTTTGGATTTGTCGCAGCTGTTACCGATATCGACACCAGTGGCATCAATGCGTTGGAAGAGTTATATAGGAGTCTCCAAAAGAGAGAAGTTCAGGTAAATAACAGATACAATATACGACCACCGTATAACTTGCTAGCTATGAGTTTTTAGCTTAACGTTCTAACCTTTCATGTTGCTGAACAGCTTATTCTTGCGAATCCCGGTCCTGTCGTGATCGACAAACTTCATGAAGCCAAGTTTGAGACTCTGATTGGGGATGACAAGATCTTCCTCACAGTTGCTGATGCAGTCGCCGCCTGTTCTCCGAAACTAGTGGAAGAAGTATAGGAAGAGCGATCGAATTAGATGCACAAACATGACATGGAGAAATGGAAACCAAGGGACAACAGTCAAGTTGAGCGGTTCTAGGTGTTGTTGAGGCACCCACTAACCACTTTTGTTATTGGTTCTGGTGAATTCAACCGAAAAAAGAAGAGAAGAAAATAAGAGCGTTAAATGGGTGTATAATTGTGCACTCCATTAACTTGTCTGTAGAATCCAATCAGTTGACTGTGACCTTGGAACTATCATGTTCTTAAAACATTCTGGAATTTTTTCTCCATTTTCATTTATAATATAAATGCATTTTAAGGTTTTCTTTGGGAAATTCATGGAGTTTGTTGAGCCTTTTTTTTTTTTTTTTTTTGGAACAAGTAAAGTTAGATGTTCAAGTTACCATTGACAGAGACATGAATGATTGTTCCTGTATAAAAATATTCTCATGGTTTTAACCGTAAGAAGTTTGTGACATTTAACATGCAATAATACTTGGTAAATACTAAATAGCAGTGTACAAGGACAATGAAAATACTTGGTAAATACTAAATAGCAGTGTAAATACTAATTTAGATGAGAAAATATTTTCATCTATATATATATATATAGAGTTGACCTACAATTTTATTTTTTTTATTTTTTATTTTTTGTGGAGTGGGTGTATCAAAGAGAGCCTACAAAAAGAACATCAATCTTATCATGCAAACCCAACTAATGCACAACTCTAGCCATTTAGGGGTTGTTTGGATGAAAGGTGTGAACTTAAGTTTTTAGGTTTCTTTTTGTCTTTTTATGAAAAAGTTAATAAAAATTATAACTAGTTTTTGAAAAGTCAACTAATTTCAACCTAAAAATTACCTCTCAAACCTCTGGTCCAAACGCTTGCTTAGTAGACCCAATAGATATGGGATTTCTAGTATTGTTCCCCTTAAACTTTCCGGCTTTTGACAACTCTTTCAACTTTTATTTTGATAGTTCCATCTAAATTTTTTAAATCGTTACAATTTGTCCGTTAAATTGACGACAAAAACTAAAAAGCTTATGTATGCCTCTTGTGAGGATGAAAAATCATATGTTCAATAAAAAATTTCCTAATTCAATTCAAACCATAAAGCAAATTTTTCAAATTCAAATTCACAATTTAACAGGAAGTTAACAAATAGGACACATATCAATACATAGAAAATTCAAAGGGTAATTAGGTCAAAATCATAAGTTCAAAGGATAAATTACCAAAAAGCTGAAGTTTTAGGTTTCACGGGACAATAATGCTAAAAACATGTAGATCAATAATTGAGCATTTAAACAAAAGAATTTTATTAAAATTAACATGCTTCAGGTGAGAGAATTTTAAAAATAAGAATAATAATAATTGTAAATGCATCTTGAGGTGTAAATATATCAGAAAATGGTGATCAACAAACATATATGAATCTTTAAAATAAAAAAAATAAAATAAAATAAAATAAAAAAAGAACGCTATTCTTAATGAAAGGCAACATATCGTGTCAATGAACAAAAATCTTTTTAGTGTGAATAATATCAGTTGAAACTCGAGATAAAATTTTGTTGTTCCATCAGTGTGCTATTCATTCATTGGTCAACTTAAAACGAAGAAATTTGCCAGTATAATCAACCTTATTCATTTGAATAATAAAGGAAAATTTTTAAAAAAATAGTCAAAGAAAGAAACGACATACAGTTGTATGCTGTCCTTACGGTTCGCCAGAAATAATTCACCTGAAATTTGTTTGAAGATTAATCAGCAACATAATAAGAATCCATCTTTTTCAAGCACATTTTGACTGCTCTCAAACAACCGCTTTACTTTTTTCTCTCATAGTTAAAGCACTAATATAGACAAATTCATGCCTTAAACGTGCCAAAATCACCTCTCATGCACAAAAGTATGACATAATTTCAAAGTTAATCAGATCAAAGTCAATTAAATAATAATCAAATTTCCCTTACCACTCTTCTGCTGAGAATCTGAGATATTTACTTCGGGTGGCTCGGGTAGAACGTATCATCAAAGGGATAAGGGTGTCCGATCTATAAGTAGACACCATAACACTCCTTTAATTTGGCGATGTGGAACAAATTTAACTTCTAACATCGAGAAAAACAAACTGAAGAATACATGACTTCTTATCGATCAGAATTCAGTAGAATAAGCTTTAGAAGAAACGGAACTGCCTTTTCTTTTTTTCTTTTCTTTTCTTCTCTTTTTATCATGATAAACAAGGGGAAAGAGAAGAAGGCAGTGTTGAGTGGAAAGGTTAGGGGGTCGTTTTTTGAAGGAAAAAAAAAATGGCCAAGTGGTTTGGTGGAATCCTAATCAGAAAACATTTGAGCAATAAACAACCAATTAAAAAAAAAAAAAAAACAACAACAACAACAACAAATAACAAGAAAAAATAGAGATAAGGTTTTGGTCCAAACTTACCTTAAAAAAAGTGTTTTCTCAGGTAGGAAAATCTTGAGACTAGATAAGCACTAATCCAATCCAAATTAAAATATTTCTCATTTTTCTGCTTCCTTAGTGACTCGCAGTTGAGCTAGTAAACCAACTTCTTTTGTATATAAAAAACAATATAATATATACATATTGTGATGTTATAACAAGCTTCTTTTCTCAACTAATAGGCCGAAGTAATTTTTTTTTTTTTTTATATACTTTCATATGTACATAACCTATAGTTTTTAAAGAGATTGGTTATAGAATGACGTAAGGAGGAGATAAGAAGAGAGTGTTAAAAGAGTGTTTGGTTATTTTTTTGGTTGAATGTAGTTGCAAAACGAAGCTAGATTCATTTGGACTTCGTCCCCATTATTGTAAAAGTTTTCCCATTATAATATCCAGACATGAAAAAGATTGTTCTGCTTTTCTTTTTTGAAATAATGTTCTATTCTTTACTCTCTGCTTTAGCTCACATCTCATGACATAAAAAGATTCTTTTGGGCAGACGCAGAATTATCTGGCTAGGAATATTACTTTTATGTTATGCAAGGATACCAAGAAATTTGATGTCTCTTCGGGGTTCTAAAAGATTATATATAAAAATATTTTAAAAAAGATTTTGCCGGTGGTACTTTTATGTCTAAGCTGCATAAAATTGTATGATATTCTGTCCGAAATTCCATGGGATGGTTTAGTTGGATTTGAGAATGTGAATGTGAATGTGAATGTGAATCTGACTCAGCAATATATGCAGATTATCATTATTATTTTTCAAAAGTAATCCAAATGAATAAATGAGTTTTTCACGTTACGATATTTTATCATCAATAACGTACATTTTGAATATTAGATCAGATTAAATATATATTAACAATTTAAAATATATAAAGCTAACGGTTAATAAAGATCCTACTAATTCAAAATAATATCCAACGATAGAATAAATATATATATTTTTAATATTCTACCAAATTATTCTCAATAAAAAATCTCTAGACTTCGAGCATATTTGCACAGCAGGCTTACGCAGGGTCTCATTACCTTTCTTAGAAAGAATAGAAGTGGAGGTCGAGTTGTTATAATTACCGAGCCTTAAAAGTCAAAAGCCATATTAAAAGCCACCGGACCCACTCGAGAGAATATCATTGCTATTTTGTCTATCATAACCAAAAGGTTAGGTTTTATGTTGGTTTGGTCAAAGAACATGATTTTAGTTAATCAAGGCAGTCCTTTTCTCCTTTTTTTTTTTTTTTTTTTTTTTTTTTTGGATTGTTAAGATGATTGCAAACTAGTATCTTTTTGAAGCATTTTGAATTTTGATTTAGAAAAGACCTAGTCTAGGCACCTTTTATAGCTCACTTTCAACGACGTGTAGTTTTCTCCTAAACACGTACTTTGCAGATAAAACATGGGTCAAAAGTAGGGTCGGCAATTTCAGACACGACACGGTGACACGACACGAGAACGACACGAAATAAATGGGTTTGGACCGCACGATTAATAATTGAGTCGAAATTGGGTCGACACGTTTAACACGAAAATAAATGGGTCGGAAATGGGCTGACACGATTAACACGTTTAACACATTTATGTTAGAATTTTTAAATTATTCGTTAGAATTTTCAAATTATTCGGACATGACACGGTGACACGACACGAGAACGACACGAAATAAATGGGTTTGGACCGCACGATTAATAATTGGGTCGAAATTGGATCGACACGTTTAACACGAAAATAAAATGGGTCAGAAATGAGCTGACACGATTAACACGTTTAACAGGAATTGCCAGGCCTAGTCAAAAGCTCATTAAATGAAACGACGAGTCGTTATCATAAAAAATGAAACTTCTAGCAAACGAGGGTCATGTCGTTTGTGTACAGAACATCAGATTTTAGAAAACGACGAGTCAATTTATTAGCTAAACAGCTTATGAAACAGTAGAAGGGAAAACGATATGGACAAAAGAATCCGAATGGAAAACCGTAGAACGAACATATCGTTTTACGAATTTAACAACATTAAAAATTCCCGCAAAAACGACATGTCTTTTTTTGACACGTCGTTATAGAGGTTATGTCACTCTAAGACAAAACGACACATCATTAACTTCTTGGAAAAGAAAGACATGTAATTTCATTCCTTTCTTAGGAAATTCCAGAGACGACATGTTTATATATAAAAATTTATTAATATTCACGACAATAAAGTTTGACTCTGTCGTTTTTTTCTACTTTAAGGTCAAAACAATTTGTAACCAAGAATGACATGTCACAAGTGTTATTTTGTGTTTAAGAAGAGAAGCATAAAAGGAAAATTCACTACAAAGTACAGAGAAACAATAGAAAAACCTTCAAACACGATTAATATATTCAACAAGGATCTGAAGTGTCGTTTATTTGTGCTTAATTATATATTATTCACGTTTGTTCTTAGTTTTTGATGATGAAAATTTTTTAACGACGGTAAAAATATTACTCGCATATTTAACTACAGCAAACACTGTAAGGAAAACGACAACAAATTTTGTTAACGACTAACATGTGGTTTAATGAAATCAAGTATGGGAACATACAGATAATTTGGTTGTAAAACGATTTGTCGTTTTCAAAGTTAAACATCAACAAGTTATGTTCAAATACTCTTCACTTTCAAATACCGATTAGTTTTAGGCTATTACAATAATCAAATTTTTAATTATTTAACTCCGTGGAAACGCCATTCTTCATCTAAACGACATAAAGTTGGACAGTTAACTTTGTGTGTAAAACAATATGTCGTTTATCTGCCTAAGTAGTTTTTCAATTTCTTTTCATGTTATTTATTTATTTGGTGAACAAAACAGTATTAGATGACACTAATATTAAGTCTTCAACAAAGTGAAAATGGTATGCTGTTTTTTTTTTTTTTTAGCTAAATGACATTAAGTTTGGACTCTTATCGTTTTCAATTTTGATGGCGAAAATATTATAAATGCCAATAAAATGTTTCTGTTTAGTAAGAACAACAGAAAAAAAATGTTTTCTTTTGTATTTAACAACAGCAGACATCACAATCAATTTCTTTTCATGATTTTTTTTTTTTTTTTAATTTCAAGACAAAAACAGTTTTAGATGACACTAATTGCGTCGTTTTACCATAACAAAACGAAAATGGATGTCGTTTTTTAGCTAAACGACATTAAGTTTGGACTCTTGTCTTTTTCCGATTTTGATGGCGAAATTTTATAAACGACAACAAAAATGTTTCTCCTTTTTAAGAACGACAAAAAAAATGTGGTATTTAACAACAGCAGACATCACCACGGAAACGACACATGTCGCACTTTGTTAAAGAAAGACGATTTGTCGTTTCTATGGAGTTGAAGTCAAACGACAAACAAATTCTTTTTTTTTTTTTTTTCTGATTTTTTTGACAAACGACAAACAAATTCGGATGACTACCCACCACTTCGCGGTGGGATTTAAGCCAGACAGACATACAGACGGTGGCGTTTTCCAGTTCCCAGTTCACCGGAGAAGCTCATAGTCAACACAATAAGCTATGGCTCTCCTCCAACAACAATCCGCCATCTCCTCTGCCACTTTCACCGCCCACCACCACCACCCGCCATAGCTCTTCTTCTCCCTCACCTCTCCAACCCCACTTCATTCTCTCTCCTCTTCCCTCCCTCGCCCTCTCCCTCTGTCTCTCCCAAACTCTCCTCCAAACCCCACAAACCGAAGAAGCCCCATCTCTCTCCCAGAGGCCACGCCCTGCTCCTCAACCAGGACGAGCGTCTGTTGGCGGCTGACGTGTCAGCATCCGCGGCCGAGAGCTCCACCACCATCGCCGCCATTGTAACCCCCACCGGTGGCCCTCCCGGCGCAGTGGGGATCGTGCGGCTGTCGGGCCCCTCTGCGGTGGCCATCGTGGGGCGCGTTTTCCGTTCCACCAAGAGAAAGAAGCGAAAGAGCGGCTCTCCTCCTTGGCAGCCCTCCACCCACGTCGTGGAGTACGGCGTTGTCGTCGACTCTCACGGCAATGTCGTCGATGAGGTGGGTAGTAAATAGTAAATACATGTATCTATATATGTAGATATATTTATATGTAGGTATTTTCAGGTTGGTTTATTGAGGGGAAAAAATGCAGAATTTGTTGGGTTGAATGGTTTTGTTGGTTGGTTGGTTGGTTGGTTGTGTTAGGTTTTAGCAGTACCAATGTTGTCTCCGAGGTCTTACACGCGTGAAGATGTGGTTGAGCTTCAGTGTCATGGGAGTGAAGTATGTCTGAATCGCGTTCTCAGGGCTTGCTTAGGAGCTGGGGCGAGGTTAGCCGAACCAGGTTGTTTACCTCTATATATATATACAAACATATATTTCTTCCACTAATTGAAAAGGAATATTCATACTATACGTAATAATGGGGTATCGAAAAATGGGTTTGTTTATATACATTGAACTGGTTTTGTGGAAACTGGACTTATACTGTGGCTCAAATGCGATTCGAATTTTGATTCTGAGACAAACTTTCTCTTTGCAGAATCATTAAGTGGTAGGATTGATGCTGGCTCAGGTTAAATTGATATTCTTTTCTTGTTCTCTTTTCAGGTGAGTTTACTCTCCGTGCCTTTCTCAATGGACGCTTGGACCTCTCTCAAGCCGAAAATGTATCAAAATTAATTTCAGCCAAGACGGTGGCAGCTGCAGATGCGGCACTTGCTGGAATTCAGGCATGTCTTTTATCTAAATGGCAATGTTTATTTTGCAATAATAAGAATCCCATTGATGATATTTTCTCTGCAAAAATCATACATTGATACTTGTTTCCGGTTTCTATGTGTATCTTTGCAAGCCTTACTGCACCGTATAAGTTATAATCTGCCTTGACAAAGTTTTTGTTTTTCTCTTTGACAGGGAGGCTTCTCTTCCTTGGTAAAATCACTTAGAAGGCAGTGCATTGAGTTACTTACTGAGATTGATGCCCGTTTAGATTTTGAAGATGAGATGCCACCTCTAGATGTGGAGCTAGTTGTGAATAAAATAAATTCTATGTTGCAAGATGTTGAGCAGGCATTGGAAACAGCCAATTATGACAAGCTTCTGCAATCTGGCTTACAGGTATAGTTTTCAGTAATTCCGACATTCTGTTCTTTGATAGAGAAGCAGGTTTGGTGTACCTTTGATTTATTCCATACTGAATCTTTTGCAGTCTGTGTGTTCTTGTTTCTGATCTGTGGTTCTTTTCAATGAAATTCTGCAGGTAGCAATTGTCGGTCGACCTAATGTTGGAAAGTCAAGTCTTCTTAATGCATGGAGCAAAGTATGTCATGACATAGCTTTTGTTCTTACAATTTAAAATGCTAAGTAATCCACTGCTTGTTTTCTTGAAATAAATACTTTTTTTCCTTTTTCATTATGGTACTATGTATTTGATAGGTTGAAAACATGATTGAGATCATAAAGGGAAGATGTAAAAATGAGAGCCTTTGTTGTGGTTCAATTGTTTTGTTTATATTTCTGCACAATTGTTGATAGTTTGGCATCTTATTGAATGTTGTAATTCTATATTAGCGTACAGAGTGATAGAGCGATAGTAACAAATGTTGCTGGGACCACTCGTGATGTAGTTGAGGCCAGTATTACTGTCAGTGGCATTCCTGTCACCCTTCTTGATACAGCAGGCATCAGGGAAACTGATGACATAGTGGAGAAGATTGGTAAGCCTATCCCCTTTGCATCATCTTGACATGAAAAACTTGTATTGATCATAAAGCAAAGAAGAAAAAACCAAGTTCACCTCAGCAATTTCTTTTCTTCAAAAGCCTTCTCATAATCTAAAGAAGTTATAAAGTCCCAATAAATCCATCTGCCTATGATTATAGTTTATATAAGTGGCTAAGCTTTTCTATTTAATTCGAATCCGGACAAGCCAAAAACTTTTGTCCTCTCATTTGGTTAATAATAATATAAGGGTCTCACATGAGTAACTAATAGTACACAATTTATGTCGTCTTGTAAAGTTGATTTGGACTCTGCTCCATTTGCATAAGATCTCATCTATTTTACAGGCGTGGAGAGATCTGAAGCAGTTGCTTCAGGTGCCGATGTCATTATTATGACAGTAAGCGCTCTTGACGGATGGACTCCAGAAGACTCCACACTCTTAAACAGGATTCAATCTAACAAGGTTTCTGTATTTGGCAGCCAAACTGACCTCTGCTTTCGTGCCTTACTACCTTTCAGAGTATTACATTGACGTTGTTTTGTGTTTTGATTACAGAAATTAACAGGATCTTCCTCTCCAATGATTCTTGTTATAAACAAAATAGATTGCGCTAAATCTGTTCCTAGTATCCAACAGATCGACGATGATGGAAACACTTTTAGCAAGCATGTTTTAACATGCGCCGTGACTGGACAAGGAATACAAGAGCTGGAGACGGCAATATCAGAGTTGGTGGGTCTCAACAGAGTCCTTAAAGGGGGTCGTAGATGGACGGTGAACCAGGTAAGCAAACCTTCTACGTGTGGTGTCGGTTTCGGGTCCAAACAAGGTGTTGAGTTTGGTTCAGATTTCACAATGTTTCAAACTTCTTATCAGACCATGACTGAAATTCATGTTATTATCATTGATGAATTGTCAGAGACAATGCGAGCAGCTTGTTCGAACCAAGGAGGCTTTTACAAGGTTGAAGTCGTCGGTTGAGGATCAAATGCCTTTAGATTTCTGGACAATAGATCTTAGAGAAGCGGCTTTGGCACTCGGGCAGATAAGTGGAGAAGACATTTCTGAGGAAGTATTGTCCAACATCTTTAGCAAGTTCTGTATCGGTAAATGAGCAATTTTGATAGCATGCAAATGCAATATTGCTTCATAAAGAACCAGAATATTGTTTCTTTTTTAACTCTTGCTCTTCTATTGCTCCATATGAAAAGCCTTGGGGCTTGTATAATCATTTCCTGGGTTTTTTTTTTTTTTTTTTTTGAGTCTGTTCCTTAAAAAAAAAAAAAAAAGGGTGCAAAAGATGCAATATCAGTTTTTAGCGCAATATACAATTGCGTGTTTTGTTCTTTGAATCTTTGGTCCCTTGGATAATTAATTATGTATAATTCTAATAAATTAAAGAAAAAGAAAACAAAAGAGACACGACCAAAGCATGAAAGGCTGTCATAGTGATACTGCAAAACAGAACAAAGGAAACGCCAACACGTAAAAAGCGAAGGATTCAAAGAAAAAGGACGGCAATCAACAAGCGGGAGACGGCTTTTTTCACTCAAATCTAACACAAATAATCAGAGACCACTATATATATATATATATATGTCAATGTATATGTAATGTTTCATCTTCTCCAGGATGAGAAGTGCAGAAGAAAAGGCAGGCTGAAAATGTGCTTCACGATCGGAAGAGAATTGACGAAAGCTGAATTGACGGAGAAAGAAAAGAGAGAGAAGGTGAGGAGAAAGGAGAAAGAGAGGAAAGAAAAGGAGAAGGAGAAGAAGAGGCAAGCGCAAGAAGAGATGAAGAGGAAGAAAGAAAAGGAGGAGAAGAAACAACAAGAACTCAAACGACGAGAGAGAGAGAAGCACAAGCACAAGATCAAGAAATGACACCTAACAAAGCCTCAATCCTTTTAATATTGCTGGTTCCAAAGTTTATTCTTTTCTGTGTTGCGTTTGTTTTTGGCTTCTTTTTTCCATTTTTCCATTTCTTTTGGGCTGGGATGTCCCTTTCTACCAAATAAAATGAAGCATCAATTTGTCATGTGCTTGTAATAATTCTATTACTCTTTTGATTTTTCCTTGTTTGTCAAGAATTTTCGAAATAAAAAAATGACTAACATGAATTCCCACTCACGAGTAGAATAAACAAACCTAACACTTTTATTACCAAAAAAAATCATATGTCAAGAGTTCTTGAAAGGGAATTGATCAACCTTGCAGGAAACTGCGAAACAGAGGCCTGCTAAAGCTAGTCGCTTTCCTTTTGTTTTTACAAAATACAATTCCTTTATTTTACTCCAAAAGTACAAAAACAAATGAAAATTTACACTTTATCGAGAGTTGGAAACCAGTCCTGAAAGGATCCTCGGCCTGCAAGACTTGAAGCATTTTCTAATCAAATAATCTCTAGGAAAGGCGAGAAGCCGTTTCCTGAAAAATCTGGTGAGAGATGAAGAACAAGCGCCATGTTTATCAAGCAGATTGTAGGACAGAACTTCACCAAACTAATTGAGCACCTTTCGTAGTTCTTCAATCAATTGTGAACGGCTGTTGGGGTCCACCTGTATCGAGCACAAAAAAACAATTTACATCCATATTCAAAGAAGAAAATTCAAAATATTCGCTATTAGTTCAACAAGTTAAAAATTGTCATTGGCGTTGCATAATTATTGTTCCGAGTACAAGAACATGCTAGAAAAACAACAGAAGGGTCAATTGATGATTTACCTTGCTTAGAAGGGCAGCAAGACCTTGAGGTAGAACTTGCAAATCAGAAGTTGAGGTGCCAATGTTCGATAACTGAACCAGTACCTTCTGGACCCGCAACTCCTTTAGTTTATCCTCGTAATTCTGCGGATCATCCTTCCATCTAAAGAAAGCCTCATCATCAAACCAAGCATCTTCGCTGCTTCTTGAAACATCGGAATCTGAGAACCAACTAATGATCAAGTCCCTCGCGGACTTATGTGACAGTTGGTCGCCGGCAGCCTCTTTTACTGTCTTGATCAACGACTCCTCTGCAATTCTCCGTAGCAGTCTCTTATAGAAGAAAGACCGAGATTTGCCCCACTCCAGAACTTCTCTGATTACACCTTTCGAGGCCATCCTGAGGGAAGTGTCATGCAGCTCCGCAAACTTTGTGGCTATCTGAGTGTACACAGGCAAGAGCTGCTTTTCACGAGCTTTTATCTGCTGTTGTAGGGATTCAATTAACCCATGTGCACTGCTGCTCCTGGCTTCCTGAAGCTTTGCCTTCAGATTGATCAGCTGTTGATCAAGTCTGCCCATACACTCAAGTAGCTCCCTCGTCCTAAATTTGATCTCAATCATCCCTTCTGGCTCAAGTACATTACCTTTAGCCGTTTGATCAGCGTACATTTCAATATGGTCCGAGTTAATACGACTGTCCACGACCACCCATGCCCCACCACGAAGCTCACCCATCATAGGGATGTATACGAACACCGGTTGCTTGTATGTCCTAAGGTTTTCAACAATGGTTGAACCAGCCTGAAGGATTCCTTCAAAAAGGTCCCTCTGCCCACCTGAAAAACCTCTCCAGTTGGCAAGAATGAAGAGCGGGAGCTCTTCTCTGTTGAAATCTAACAATGCTTGTGCTGTCTTAGTAGCAGAATCAGGAAACCATACTTGACCAGCCTGGGGAACAACCCTCTCATGGGAATCGAGCTGACCTGGATCAGCTGGTATAACTTGCATCACCGTCTGTGTCTCGACAGCTACTATTCCTACAGGGATTCCTCCGAGTTTCGCTCTTCCTGTAACAACAGTTCTTGCCCAGCCTTCTAGTGTCTCCACAAAGCTATCCTTATCAAAAATACCTCCCAACCACTTACCATTCCCATTCAAAGCACCTGAAATGGCAGCACGAGGATCACACGAGTTTTCCGGGAAGTACTCAACAAGCCTTTCTGGAGGATCCAAGGAACGTGAAATGGGGAGGGGACCGCCTACATATGGAGGAACATAGCTTAGCCATTTCAAAATAGCAGATATGCCTTCAAGATCGTCTGAAACTGTCAGATGAACAACCCCATTGGTTGCCATAATTTTAGGTCCACCAAGTTGCATGTGGGAGCTGTACACCTCTCGACCAAGAAGTTTGTTCAATGCGGAGAAACCGGTTAGAATAATGGGCTGATCAAGCCTTTGTATGCACCGCATCCCTAGTCGAGCAAGATAAGCACCAATTCCAACCGTTCTGCCAGTCACATAAGTCAAGGTAAAAGTTTCCTTATATGCCCTTGAATATGCACCAGCGATGGCTCCACTTCCTGACAAGTTCTCAACTCCCAAACCATCTTCTTTCCCAATGATTGTATCAATAACCCATCTGGATTCTCCACTAGCCAGCTTTAACTCGTGTGCTAACACAGAAGTTCCAATGCGAGCATAATCCTCAGCAGTTAAATATACATACTGAAAGCCACGCTCAGGGCTTTGCTCATCAGACCAGCCGACTTTAAAGCAGGATTTGACTTCTTCTGCAACACCAAGACGAGCACCAGAGTTTGCTGCCAAGTAAATCAAAGGCAGTTTCTTCGCACAAGCGAGATCAGTTACAGCAAGGAAGAATGCATCCTCTCTTGGGCCAAAAGACCCTGCTTTGTAGGTCACATCATTCGAAACAATCAGTATTGACCTTCCAGAAGGGAACTCGGGAGTTGACATCTCCATAACCCAGGCAACCATACCGACATCATTGAGCCCAGGTGCACGCTCTACAGGAACAAGAGGAGTACCCCAGCTACCTTTCTGGTCAGCAAATTTGAGTTCTGTGACTTTGAGAATAGCTTGATCCTGAGGTTTTTCAAGACCCGGGAATTGTGATGCCCATGAATGTTCCAAGGCCGTCTTAAATGCCTACAAGCAACATCCAAATGTTTTAATATTTGGAGGGAGAGAGAGAGAAAGAGAGAGGAGGACTTGGGAGGAAAGAAGCCAATCCTTAGTACAGTGCTTACCAGTGGAAAATCATAGCAGTAAGTGGTGTTGCTCTTCCTGGCCACAAGACGTTTACGGTCAAGACCTCCCAGAGGCTGATACTGTGCAGTCACTGGTACACCATGCAGAGGACCCCGTGTAGAGATTGAACTGTAAAGAACTTTGTGTTGGCTGGTGTCCTCGAGTTCTCGGTATACCTGAATTTGATGCAAACATATGAAAATTATTATTCACAATGGATCTAGGTAGAATATCAATATCATATAAGTTTAGCCTGTTCACTAATATCAATGATACGAAACAACTGGTTATATTTCTTATTTTTCTCCCACATGGATACCAATTAATTAGGGACCATCAGCAAAACCAAATTATATTTGGTCTCGGGTATGTTTTTAATTGTTGCAGCTTGCTAGTTTTATTCTAATGACTCGTAGACCTCTCTAATCATGTAACTATTAATACATGACCAAATAATCAGGTGACGACAATTATGGCTAATACTGTGTACGGAAAGCAGAGCAACCTTCTAAAAGATCATGTTTCAAGATGTTGAAAGGTGGAAACGTTTTGTTGCATGATTGTGAAGGATAAAAACTTACATGTACAGTGCATGTATGACCAGTCACGTTAGTTACTACAATCCGCCAAGCCCCATTTGCCTGTCCAGAAGATGCAATCCAAAGCTTCACTTCCCACTCACAAACACCTAATCTGTGCATCCTTACGCCGACCGATGAATGAATTTGACGTGCCAGTTCTTCCAAAATCGCTTCAACAGCAGTTTCTGCCAGGCTCGTGTCTACATCAACTCTCCTGCCAAAATATTTTCTAAGGTAAGTCACTTAAAAACTCAACATGTTATACAACTAAAGGAGTTAAAGAAAAATATAGAGATAATTACTTGGGGTAAAGCACAAGATCCTCTATTTGTTGCTCACGTAGGATATAGAGGTACATATGAGCATGGTCAGATTTGAGGGTAGTGTTGTGTGCATTGAGTTCCAACTCCTCCATTGCAGTCATTAATGACCGTAAAATTCCCCTTGAAGTGAAAGGCAAAGCCCATTGGTTTCGTGTTGCTTCCACGTTTAGCCCTTGATAGGCGGTAAACCCTTCGTTTGTTGTTGGCTGTCTAACAAGCGTTCTAAGAAACATCCTTTGCATTGGTAGAGGCTTGTCAGTGACAGTGTACAAGTGCCATTGACGATCCCTAGATGGAGTATACCGAATGTTTTCATAGCCTTTAAGCTTGTCCTGGATAAACATAAGATGAAAAGTTTATGTCATTGAACTTCAGATCAACCATCCATGTAAAAGAATCCTTTTGTTGTTATTAATAACTGACCAATTCAAGATAAATGGACAGAGGAGGTTCCAAATGACGTAATAGAGGCTCTTCCTCATAGTAGTGCTTTTCCGATGACCAGTGAAAAGAGTGCCTCATAGGGGCCCGCCCTTCATCCCTCTGTATGATACAACTAATCACCCCAACACCTGCACTGCGAAGACTAGAGGCCACGCCTTGCTCTTTAACTATTTTTGCTAACTTGTTAATTCTCTCTTGGGCCTGATCCTCATCACCACTGCAAAGCATCAAACAACAATGTTTGTCAGTACGTCACACTTCTAGGTTTTAACTGACCAATCAACACTCAAGATTCTAGCGTTTTAGGCATAAATTTAAGAAAATAGAGAAAATTGTAGATTTTTGAGATCGGCCTCAGGATTTAGACTATATAGGAATCCAGCTCAGTACCAGCACCATTTATCCTATTTCCAACTAATTTGCAAGCCTATTAAATTATGGAGTTTTTACAGTATATATCGTTATATCTTTGAATGCGAATAAAATGGAAGATACGCTACCTATCCTGGAGTAGACTCATCTGATTGTTGATACCAGCTAATGCAATATGCATCATATTCCCGTAGCTTTCTGGTTGAAGAGGTCCATTTGGAGCTGCGTCATTGAGGTTGTGAGCTGTTTCTCTCAGTGCAGCACTAATAATTGCTGGCAAGAATTGGAGAGATTTGATTATCACCATGACTCCCCATTTTCTCTCGCTATGTTTTTCAACCAAAGGTTTATCAGATGTTTCATCTTTACACTCATGTTTTCTCTCAACATGCTCTTCCAAGAACTCCCAAGACGCAATGAGCCCAGATCTGTGCCACTGCATCCTAACGCTCCCCTTTACAAGATATGGCTGATGACACGTATAAAGTTAGTGTGGAACTATCTCTAAGAGTAAAAAATAAAACAGTAACCATAAAAATACAAGGGTTCAATCCATGATACCTGATATAATCGACGAACATAAGTCTCCACGACCCTTCTTTGTAGGGTGTGATCACTATGATCAAACAGACCTACAAGGGCATCTTCAACTGCCAGAGGAGCACTTACAAGATCCTCCATTCGTTCATTTATGGCACTTTTCCTCTTGGGAGTGTCCATGCTTTCGCCATCCTCAGTAAACATTTCTAATTCTGAAAGACTTCTGGCAATGTTGGAACGTAGTTCACTTAATTTGGTTTGCTCCAGCAGCTGGCTTGCCTTTAGTGCCAACTGTATCATAATACCGACATCAGAACTTAGTTTATAACATGAATAAGGATATACCTTGAGTTTTAAAAAAATTGATCTTTGCAAGATGACATGAGAAAACTAATCCCAAATTTAGGAATTCAGAGACTGTCCTCCGTGACAGATTTTTTTTTTCTTTTTTCTTTTTAACTAAATGGAGAAAAATAATAAGCACATTTGAGAAACCGATTATTCATCTCAGTTTGAGTAATTCAGTGTAATGGCCAACCTCAGAATAATTTGTATGGTTAAGTGAGGAGAACCTAATTAGTTTATCCCTATATGCAGCGGGGTTAGGATAAACCAATTGTTCCATGAGTCGTAGTATCAGCTTATTCTTACTCTTGACACCCTGCAAGCCAAAAATGACAATGTTCTAACGTAAGTTACTTTCAGTAAGAAATTTTTTTAACCTAAAAAAATATTATCCAAAGAACTGGAATTTTACTGAGAATGTCATGAATTCATTACCTGATGAGAAAGCACTATGTCCACAATCTTCAACAGATCTTTCTTATATTGAAGTCGAAGACGCTCTATGACATCAGCCTAGGCAAAAGAAAAATTGTATCCCAAATGAATCTAGCAAGCAAAATGATTAAAAAAAATCGTTTTATATAGACAAACTTACCTGTATATTGTCACTGAATAATTCTTCAACAGACAAATACTCGTTGAAAAGGGACTGAACAATAATACGTGCATGGCTTTCTCTTCCACCCTCATAAGACTTTGCAAGGCTCATCAAAGGTTCAATAAGCCTTTCTTGGGCTCCTCTCTCTTTATCAAGGCAGGAGGACAGGTGAGCCTATGGAAAAAACGCCCACTCACTTAATAAAAAAACAAAAAACAAAAGAAAGACAGTACTCAGATGAGAAATAAATGCACTTACTTCAAGGATACCGCGCAACAGTTTGGCAGGGAAGTCAACATTCGGAGAGCTTGGGATTGCCTCGAACTCTTTGTATTTTGATTCCAACTGAACAAAATGGACCATAGGATGAAATTATAAGCACCAAGTCACTATTCAAGCATACAATCAGGATGAAGGCTAAGGCATTTTATATACCTCATACTTAAGTTCTTTGGGAAGACGGGTTGCAAGAACAGCCAAGCACTCTTGCCATTGAAGGAACGGGAGTTCAGGACTATCAAGGCAATTGAGCAAGTTTTGCACTACCTGAAGTGTGCATTTCATGTCAAGTTCTTTGATTAGACAAGTCTATTTTAAAACTTGAGATTGGTTACGATATCTACCAAAACCAGGGGCTTGATTTCCTTGTTTACAAGGTTGTGTGCTACCCCAAGTAAGTTATTAATTTTGATAGCTTGCCATTTTAAATAGCATTCAAAGTTCTTTGTTAATTCTTCACGGAAAAAAAAAACAGAAATAGAATACTCACTTCATCAATGTTATGCTCGTAACCTGCCAGAATCATCTGTGCTGCATTTAAACTTGCAGCACATTTCTGATGAACTTTACCGGAAATCGCAGTCGGAGGCCCCAAGACAGGAAATTTCCCAGTGAAAGGTTCTGCCTTTCTTACAGCTGAAGGGTCATCTAAATCGAGCCTTGCTATAAGTTCACCAGCCTACAAAAATTATGACCATTTAACATTTATGAAAAAACACAAATATTTATTTTCATATTCAGAAAATAATTTACCTGCATTGCTTGACCTTCAGACATTTTAAATTGGATAACTCCAGAAGCAGGTGAAAGCAGAGGCATACACATCTTCATAACCTCAACCTCAGCGTATGGCGTGTCAGCATCAACATGACTACCATCGGAAATCAAATACCTAAGCAGTTTGCATGGCGTCTCTGCTACTAGCTTAGACGGATCATGGTCATTCTACATGCAGCATATATATACGATAAAAATTAGTACTATCCTGCAGAATGAGTGTTTTATGAAGGAAACTAAAATGAGGCAACAAGATGGCGTGGAGGATGTAAATTTGGGGCACCTGAAGTAAGCATGTCCTTCCATCAATGAGAAGACGAGTTCCAGCTGCTTCTTCCTCTGCATATATGACATGACTGTTTCCATCCAACTGTTCAAAATAGATCAATGAACAGTAAGTTCTTAGTTACAATTTTGAAAGGCAGGACGTATAAAAACCAGTTTTATTTTTAAGCTGACTAGGCTAACTTCACTTTGATAAAAAGCACATAAAATTGAACTCTGTAGTAAAGTGACTTCTCAGCCTACTAGTGCTTATTGCAAAAAGGTGAGAAAAAGGAACAGCAGTCTAATTTGACAAACCCTTTGTTTCTTAGTAGCCCGACCCCCCCAAAAAAAAAAGACCCTTTATACCGACATTCAACAGTCCGAGGACCAATACGACATGTAGAAAACAAGAAAAATTCGAATCATATAATGAAGTTTGATGAAAAAAGCGTTGAAGGAATCTGCTTGCCTGCATCAGTAAACCTCCATCACGTAAGGTATGGATCTCTGCTTCAATCTCTGATCCATTCATCCTCAGTCTATAGCTTCCTGGTCCCCCACGTACCATGTCAATCTAGAAACAGGTTTCCACATTTTTGGCAATTCATGTCAATAAACGTGACAAATCTCCAAAACTTATTGGACAAGTTCAGAATAAAAACTTTACACTGTACTGCTATCGTTTTATTACATACCGTGTATTTGCTTCCTTCAATGTTCAAAGACACTTGTGAGTGGACGAGGGATATGTGCTGCAATCAGGATTGAAAAAAAAAAATTAGGACATAATGAACTATAATCTTGTATCTAAGTGCAATGTGCAGCATTTTGTAGTACAGTACCTTGGGTGGTATTTGCCCCTTTTCAAGATAACCCACATAATCTGAAACCATGGCTGCGCTACTAGCAGATGCTTTCTGAATTGAAATAACAAAAAGTCAAGTGACATTACAACATAAAACACAGAAAATCATTCTAACTATAATGGAAGATTTGCTTACAAATAAAGACCCTCCAACAACTGACAAATACCAAGGTGGCCTTTCTGCTCTCACACGCATAGCTATCCTGCTGTCCAACCAGCCAGTGTGGATTTTGTTCTCTCTGTAGTCTGAAGCCTGCATTACATTTGTCTCCGCGTTAGTTGGCTCTTGAATCTCTTTTTCTTCTTTTTATTTGCTGAAAGGAATAGGATTGTTATTTGGTGGGAATATTACATGTAAGAGATCAATTGTGTAGTCGACATTAGTACGGATTTCTCCCCGAATTTGAATTTCCTTCAGCCCGAGAACCATATTTGCAATAGCCAGAGCTCTAGACTCGCCAAATGCAAAAACATGTCCTGAAGTATGATTAAAGACTTAGAGACACGTACTTAAACAGAAGACTTAATTCATAAAATGTCATAATATTTAGACAGCTAAACGATTCAAAGAACTTGCAGGAGCTCCAGTGGTTAACACTTACCGAACTGAGAGTCTGAGAATTCATGAATCCCTCCTCCAGACTGCAAATCATAATGTTAATCAGAATTTTCTTGAAGAATTCAAAGTCTTAGACTCTTCTTTTGCCTTTATTTTAAAAAGAGAATCTGACTATAATTCTAAAAATCAGTGAAAAGTTACCTTAACAGAGAAGTATGCCCAAACATTTGGCTTGCTTTTAAAACTCAACTCCTGTATATAGGTGACGTAACTCAAAATAAGTTCACCATAATTCCTCTTCTTTCTAGAAAGAGAAAGATAAAATGGAGAGAGAAACTACGAGAGTTAGTTCAGATGAATATGAAGATCTAACCTGAACTTTCCCACTAGTAGGTTTGAACCCATCATCTGGGTCCTCACTTGTTACACGCACAGCAACACAATGACCTTTTGGCCTTGTAGATTCTGCCTTGTCAAAATCAAATGGGGTGGCAACAACCGAGGTCTTTCTCCATGAATCGTATCCACTGCCATGTTCCTTTCCATAAAACCGCCTTATCTCTGTTTGAATCAATCACAATAAAAAAGAATTTAAGATATCAAAATTGATGGTTAAAAAAAAACAAAAAAACAAAAAGAAAATCTTCCAGAAGATATACCAGGAATTTGCCAGAGAGGGATGCCCATCCCAACTGCAACCTGGGCTGCAGGCAGATTTACTTCAGCAATCCACTCTGTAACAGGGTGCTCCACCTAGATCAAATTCATTCAAGAATGACAAAGATAAGAGAAACTTATATCAACAAAGATTATCTAACAATTCCAACAAATAATAACTAAAATGAGGAAAATGTGGACAAAAACTCAAGTTTAAAATTCACTACAGCGTACCTGTAATCGAGGGTTGAGCTCTAAGAAATAGTACTCGCCAGTCTCCATACTGTATAGGTACTCAACAGTAGCTGCTCCAACATAATTAACGCATTTTGCCAACCTTCGAGCTGCCTGCTCCAATTTTTTCACTGTCTCTAGAGGAGCTACTGTTATCGGACCCTCTTCAATAATCTGTACATGATAAATGCTCAAATCAGATCTTCACGTGAAATATCTTGATTGATAATACAATGCTCTTACAAATGTCAGAAAAAAGAAAGTAGCCTATGTGCCTAGGAAGCTATAATAGCAAGGATAAAGATAAAAAATGTTGTTATTGCAAATGTCATATAAGTTAATTGCTTCAGAAACCAGCATACCTTCTGATGTCGTCTTTGAACACTACAATCACGACTATGCAATGCTGCAACATTTCCATATTGATCACATAATAACTGGACTTCGAGATGTCGGCTCTACAGCAGAATGAAGAAGAAATAAGAAGTCAATAGTCAAAATGACATGTGATATGAACTCCAGAAGTTTTATCGACCAGGAAATGGAGAGAGGCCCAACCTGTGATGCAACCTTCATTATAAATATTGGGGAACCAGGAACTTCACCCTGGACTTGCTTGAACAGAGCCCTAACTTCATCATCATTATGGACCTAAAACATTCAAATGGAAATATGTTTACTTCAATATCTCAATTAAATAATAAAGAGGACTCCATTGAACTCCTTAACATGATAGGAAATTTATCCAAACCGAACTTTTTAGATAAGTCCAGTTTGCAACAAGTTTTCAAAGAAGTGAAACACTGATTTGCAGAAAAAAACCTTTCTTATGCCTTTACCACCACCACCCCATGACGCCTTGATCATAGCAGGGTAACCAACAACTTGACAGCTAGCAATCGCTTCTTCTGTTGTATAAACACATGCTTCCCTATATATTTCATCTGGAATTGTATCAAAGCAACTTTCTGGAGGAGTTTTTACCTGGAAGATTAAAATGGTAAGAACATAACATGCAGAATCATCACATGAAAGAAATCAAAAGATAAATAGGGCATTATCTTTAGAACCAGATCTTACATGAGAGCCACTCCATGGAAGGGTGGGAACTTCTGCTGCTTGAGCAATTAACGAAGAACCAATTTTATCTCCTAATGCTGCCATAGACGTAGCCGGCGGCCCTAAGAATACTATTCCTCTTGCATTTAGTGCATCTGGCAGCTCGGGGTTCTCGGATGCATGGCCCCATCCAGGCCAAACTGCATCAACATGTGTTATTTCCGCCATCTGGATGATAAATAAAAGCATTCTAATGAGATACTGACGAGGACAATACAATGTTGTGACAAAGAATTGAACTAACAATCACCAGAGTATAACAGGAGCTAGAGCAAGATACTTATGTCAGTCATATCAAAACATCAATTGATAGATACATCTGTTAGCTTTCTGCTTTGTAGTTGCTCGTTTGGACAGAAATAAAGGAAAACCGTGAAAGTACAAATTGTAGAGATTAGTAAACACACCTCTACAATGAGCTGTACATTGGCGTAGTTGTTATTGTTAGTCCCACCAGGAACTTCGACAAATTGATCGGCAATTCTAATATGTTCTGCGTTGATTCTCATGTCCTCTGGTGTGGCCATGGCCACCAACAAGATTGCCTTCTCCGTGCCAAATGTCTCATAAGCCCACGTCCTCACACTACGTATAAACTTGACGGCTGCCATACCATTGTTCGCGATCAAAATGCTATGGATCGGCTTCTTGCCACCGAGGGCGTTGCAGAATTCATCAACTTCAGATATAGCAGCAGGATGCCTGATGGAAGCAATCCCATTTATATATCCGTTCCCGCGCCCAACACCCGCCATTCCCAAGTTCTTTTGGGCTTCTAACATACTGCAATGTAAGAATTGATTAATCAAAACAGCTCTGTGACTAAATAGGGAAGAAAGCAAAAGAAGCTACTTGACAACAAACTCGTGCATATGATTACACAAAACTTGTTATTGCTCCGAAGTTTAACTAAGGCTGCGTTTGGTTTCACAGAATCATAGTTTTAACATAAATAGAATTCCTAACCGTAAAACGTTTCTTGATGTACACAACTTGGGAAGGAGGGTAAAAGGGTAACCAATTAACATATGTTTCCTAGCCAATCATTTGATAAAAGGACAACCAAACATAGCCTCCGGATGAAGTTTAGAAATTAAAAAAAAAAATCACACAAGCATCGTTTGCAACGAAAAAGGCACCACTGCCTGTCTGCCCAAAAGAGTTCATCAAACAGAAAGGAAATAAAAAAAGGTACTTTTACATCATCATCACAAAAACTTTACAATTAAAAGTGAAGAAAAGAAAAGAAAAGAAAAGAAAAAGAAGGGAATTTCCAATCCAGACCAACTAAGTGCAAAACCAGTACAACAAACCAGAAGACAAGTTTTTTAAGAATGACCAAATCAACAAAACAGAAGTTAAACAAAAGTACCCAGAAGAGAATTACAAAACTTTCACCGATAAGAAATGAGTCAAAATCACATACCTTAAATATATATGTATATATTTTTAAAAGGAAGTGAAATCAAAGGAAGGCTTGTTTTATAATGGAATTCCTTCAAATTAGTATCTGGGTACCAAGCATTTTGAGTGAAAAAGGCAGAAGAAGAGAGTCGTGTGTCCGTGGAAGTGAATAAAATTATGTGATCATGCACAGAAATCTTTGGAAACAGAGAAATTGGGTTTTTAAGGAAATTGCAGAAAGGTAGGTGTGAGTTTTTTTTTTTTTTTTTTTTTTGGTTCAAGAGAAGAGGAGGGTCAAGTTTTTAACGGCCTTAATGAGATTTGCACGTGCTACCACCTGCCCCCTTTCCATCCTCCTCTTTTTTTCTTTTTTCTTTTCTTTTGTAGTTGTAGTAGTATTATTTGCTAGCTCCCATCTATCTACCTCACTTTCTCTCTCTTCATTTTCGTCCCTCTCTCTCTCTCTCTGAAAAATATATCTAACTGTTCAACAACGGAGGCGACGAGATCTAATTGCCCAAATCCTATCACCTTTTTTTTTTTTGGTTGGCTCATTAAAATTAGGTAGATTGACCGTTCTTGCACACTCACTTGAAATATATATTTATATAGTCGAACATTTTTTGTTTGAGAAACTGATCGATCATCATGTGAGTTCATCTATCTGTTTAAAATATATATTAATATAATTAATAGTGTATGATCACTTTATTAATACAGTCATTTTTTTATTTAAAAAAATTGACCATTTAAATTTAAAAGAATTAAAAACTGGCTTTTACCGGTGTAAATTACTCATTAAGACCCTCTTTCCACTCACTTTCTTCGTAAATCCTCATTTTGGGTAAACCTTTTTTTTTTATTATTATATATATATATTTTTTGAAAAACTTTTTATTACTATGCTTATGACTGATAACTAAAGATGAAAATTTTAATTTAAAATTAGTTAATTTTTCAAAAATTAATTATAAATTTTATTGACTTTTCAGAAAAAGATAAAAATTAAGATGAAAAAATATAATATAATTAAATTTAAATTTAAATACTAAACTGTGGCTTTATTTTGATGATAATTTTGTTATCTTTTGATTACACCACTTAGCAACCAACCAATTTTGTTAGACGTCATGACGTTGTGTTGGGTGTAGTAGTCCACCAAACGTTCCCCCACACGATTGTGATGGTCAAGATATAAATGCAGCCTTCAAACTTGTCGTTCTTTTTTTTTCTCCCCCCTAGGAAAGAATTAGTCATCCTTCTTGTTACACCAAAGTAAACACACACACACATATATATATTATGCACATATACATTTTATATGTATTTTGTAAACAAAAAGAAAAAGGTGGTAATTTTTTTTTTACTGTTTGCATTTCAAAAAAAAAAAATTTCTTGTTTGATGGAAAGAGGAGAGAGTGGGGCAAAATTTTGATGTTGCTTTTCCTTCCTTAAAAGGTCCATCACTCACTTCCCAAAAAAAAAAAAAAAAAAAAAAACTTCATTTATAGGAGGAGTTTGATTTGTGGTATTAATTTTTGCATGTTGGTGGTTTGGTAAAGGTTGGGAGTTAGGTCTATCCACGCAATTCTCTCTCTCTCTCTCTTTTTTTTTTTTTTTTTTTTTTTGAGTGACGCCATTCTTGCCCATCTCTTTCCTTGTCAAAAATTCTCTTTCTTTTTGCTTTTAGATAATTTCTAAGGATCACGGAAGACTCGTTTGCATCATCAATTTTTTCGGTTAAACTCTTTTTGTTTCCAATGTATTTAATAATTAGGCTTTGATCGAATGATTAAGTGTGAGTAAACAATGAAAGATATGGATTAAGAATTAAATCAGGATTCTTTAATCTCATAATTCTTCTGTAACTACTATGCTAGTTGACTTGTTTGGGTACATATATGGAGAAGTTTCCTCGTTTTTAGTTGTCTATCCTACTTTGGAGCTACCAAACATAATTCAACTTTTTTCAACAGCTTTGATTGGATTCAAGATCCCCACAAATATATATATATATATATATGCATAATATATATAGATTCATAGCATTATGATGTTCTTCTGTAATTTCCATTTCTATTGACATGAAAAATCTATGAACATGCAAAAATCCACCCTATGCAAGTGCTATTATAGACCTTTTTGCCTTCATTAATTTCCCACTTCTCACTAAACAATCTTGAGTAAAACAGGAGTCATGAAAAGTTCTTTTTTTAACCCAAAAATGAGGGGGCAAAAAACAAAAAAGAAGTTTTCAATTATACAATCATAACCTATATTCTGTTTTGGTAATAGGGCCTTATATATGAAGAGATTGTACTTTGAAAAATGAGGCCTTTTTTTTTTTTTTCCCTATACTAGAAAATGCGTGAAGAACTCACGGCCATTTAGGAGATCATCAAAACCAAGAAAGAACAAGAAGTTTCCTCAGTTCCATTTATTCCCGATTCGTTTATGACATTGTAAGTACCCATTCCATATTCCTTATTTCCCCTTTTGCTTGTTCATCATCATGCACAAAACAAACAAGCTCAAACCAACCACAGTTAGAACTTATAGTTACAGCAATTTACACTTTCTCGTTACACTAATGCAATTTGCAAAGAGTGTCGAACGTTACAATATAGAAATGGCCGATCTTTTGTTTTTGTTTATAAAATATAGAGCTAATTCTTGACATCAACATGAAACTCACATCTTAATACTATTTGTTGTTCAAACAGAACCAATACATCTTTTTTAAATAATTAAGAGGATTACTGAATAGATGTTGATATTTCCATATAATCTTGGGAGTAGAAGTTTTTCCGTATAATATTGGTTCCCTCATGACCAATACAATAGAAGCGACTCAAATTTAAGCATTTACCGAGAAAGACGAGCATGTTACCAACCCAACACATTAAGCATGTAACTAAGCTCAAAAAAAAAAAAAAGGAAAAGTTTAATATATTTTTGAGTTCTCCATGTGTTCACTGACTCGGTTCTTTCTGCTGAGTGCTTACCCACAGTTCCTTTGGTCCTGGCTTCCTCATTTTGTCAAACACTAGAAACAGAAAAGTGGCACGCATTGTTTGGAGGATGGTGCTTTGGTAAAGAAGAGTTCCGTGTAATGAGTCCAAGTCAACTTTGTAGACCCTCTCTTGTCAACTTTTTAGCACGAAAAGAATCATTAGTTTATTGATTTTCTGAAGGAAAACAAAAAAAACAAAAACAAAAACAAAACAAAACTTAATAACAATTGTTTTATATAATCTACAGTTTTTTCTTAACGGATAGATATATAAAATGTAAATATATGCGCGGCCAGAAATATATTTAAATATGATCGTATATCAAAATTTTTTTGTCAAAGATAAAATAAATTTTAGAATGGACTATTTGAGAATTTTTTATTTCAATGGGTTTATATGATAATTTTTAATTTTAGTATGGACAAAACAGTAAAAGTATAAACTTAAAATTAAATTTTGTAGGGATTGTATGAGAATTTTTTAAATTTCAATAGGGATAAATTGTAAAAATTATAAACTTTTTAGTTAAAAATAAAATAATAAAAATTTTCAGTTGGGGCTACATCCCTAAATCCGCCCCTGCATATATGACTTTTTATTTTAATATCATGTTAGCTTGTCAATTTTTCAAAACTTATTAAAAGGGTGTTAACATCAGTATTATAGTAAGAACTTGTTTAGTACATATTTAAAATAATAAAATATTTGACAACATCTTTGTATTGTATAGTTTAATACAATACGAACTGTGATATTTTATACGATAAAAAACCTATATGTTAGGCTGTATTGTATGATTTTATCTAAAGATTACATCCAAAAATAAAATATAATGGATTTCAATATGAATGTTGAGTCGGGTTTCTAGATGAGAGTCAGGGTTAGGTTTCAGGACTGGGTTAGGTTTTGGGACAGAACTCGATGTCCTGTTTTGGAGTTGGGGTTGGGGTCAGGGTTGGGTTTTAGGATGGGATTCGGGATCAAATTTTAGGACAGAGGTCAAGATCGAGACTCAGGATAGGGGTTAGGTCAGGTTACGGGGTTGGAGTCATGTTTCAAGACGGATGTTGGGGTCGAGTTTTGGATTAGGGGTCGAGGTCGGGGTCGGGTTTCAGACCTTGGGTTGGATTTCGGGACTTTGGTTAGGGTTAGGTTTCAAGACGGAGGTCAGGATCAGTTTACGGGGTCGAAGTCAGGGGGTTAGGTTTAGGAACGGCGGTTAGGGTCAGGAATGAGGGTCGAGGTCAAATTTCGGGATGGACTAGGGGTTGGGTTTTGAAACAAGGGTCAAGGTTGGAGTCGGGTTTCTGGGTTGAGGTCAAGGTCTGGTTTTGGGATAAGGGTCGGGGTCTGGTTTCAAGGTCAGGGTAGGATTTAAGGATTAAGGTCGGGTTCATGATTCGGGATAGGAGTCCGGGTGGGGTTACAGGGTTGAGGATGGATTTCGAGACAGGGGTCTAGGTCAGGTTTCTGGGTCTCCTCTGAGTTTTGGGACAAAGGTTGAGGTCGAGATCTAGTTTAAAAACGAGAGTCGAGGTCATGGTCGTTTAGGTTGGGGTTTGGGTTTCGGGGTTTGGGGTTTGGGTTGAGGTCGATGTTGATGTTGAGTTTCAAGATGTAGGTCAAGATTGAGGTCAAGTTTCATGATGGGAGTCAGGTTGGGATCGGGGTCGAGTTTTAAGTCGGGTTTCGGGGTTAAGGTTAAGGTCGAGTTCTAGTTTCGATGTCAAGGTCGGGTTTAAGAGTCAGAATCGGGGTTGGGTTTCGAAATAAAAGTGGGAGTCGGGTTTCGAGGTCGGGATAGAAATCGGATTTTGGGATTGGGTTCGGGTTTGGGTTTCAGGGTTTCAGGGTAGGGGTAGGGGTCGGGGTTGACAAAAAGTCTAATAGGATTTGTAGGCATATTACTTTTTTAAAAAGTTTTTTAATAAATAACCAAAATTTTTGTAAAATTAAGAAAATAATCATTTTTTAAATCAATCAGTCAATTGTTAATCAATGATTGATCAATATTAATGTGTATTTTTCACTAACTGATTGTGGTCAATCACTTAAAATGGTCAATTATTAATTAACATTCATTTTTCTAAATAAAAAATTATCGATAATTTGTTTAGATAAGTATTTAAAAATTGTTCATTGATCCAATTTTTACCCGTCTATTATAAGGATGACCATCAGTGTGGTGGCGGAGCTAGAAAAAAAAAAATTCAAGGCCGGGGGGGTGAATTAAACAAAAAATTAGAATCAAACCTACAACGTAAAATCTTTTGGCATCATTTATCGACTTGTGTATTTGGGTTTTTTTTCCCTAAATGAACTTTAGAGTTTAAATTTGGAATTTATATAGTAGTATAATATATTTCGGTTCATTTAAGATACTAAATGTTACATGTGAGACTTAAAATTAAAAAAAAAGGGGGGGGGGGGGATTTAAAGTTTTCTTGAAAGATTATGTAAATATAGTAATTAAAAAATTTCAGGGGGACAAATAAAAGATAAAATTATAAAATATTTTATCATATGGGAAAAAAATTATAAAACTTCTTAATATTAGGAGCTAAAATACAAATTCTTAAAAATTAGTGGCCCGCCCCCACCTCCCTCCGCACCTGACCCTCAGACATGTGCTGCAAGAAAAGTAAGTTCGTCTGTCCCCAGCTAACTCATATTCCAGAGCCTGCAGGCAACAACATATATGCCCCTCTACTTAAAGCTCTAATTATGTAACAAATTTGTAACCCAGAAAAAAAAAAAAAAAAAAAAAAATCTTGCCAGGAATGTGTGGCTGTAGCCTAATAGCTTTCAATTCATGGAACGTTGACCTTTTGTTTTCTTTATTTTTATTTTTTCTTTTTTTTTATTTATAGAACATCCATAAAAAATTTATACATAAAAAAAGTTTTATATATAAACACATTTTGAACGTTGACCTGTGCGGTCTCAAATTGCTTCTAATTGTAAAAGGGGATATATTCATGAATCACTGCCCTACCTAACCCCAACAACGTAATCACCTAATTTTAAATTCTAAGCCATTTAGGCGAAGTTCCCATAATCATTCGTATTCGGTACTTTCTTACGTTAAAGATGAAAAATTATTCAATGGACCGGATATACCATGTTATCATGCTTACATGATACATCTCTCCAACTATAAATTGACATTTGGAGGATTTGTTTACGTCAATCTTTTGTAATTATGATTCTCTTTCTAACTGTACGTACTATATCACATTAATTAATTGTTGAGTCCAAATTTCTATACAAAAAAATTTTTGAAGTTAAAGAAAAAATCTCTATACATTTACGTAGACTCACATCTTTCAAAAAAATAAATATAAATATAAATATGAAAACAAATATACGTCTATCCTTACATTAAGTGTTAAAAAAAAAAAACTTTTAATTGATTAATCAACCTAAACATATGTAAAGATTCAATTTTCATCTTTACAATTTCTCATCTAATTTCTTCTCTCCCCCTTTTTAACTCTGCCTAACATAGACTAAAGTACCATTATAAATGGTTTTTTTTTTTTTTTTTTTTTTTTTTTTTTTTTTTTTTTTCTTCATGAACCTAGTGGTTAACCATGGACCAACCAAAGGAAACTGAGTATTTTTTGTTTGAAAACTGAATCGACCGTTGGTTAAACTTTTCAAATTGTCAATTCCAACCAAACTAACCACGAAAACAGTAACCGATCATTTAATCTCAGTTAATATTTCGATCGCTTTTTCTAGGTGTATTTGGTGCCCAAAAAAAAAAAAAACAATTGAATCAAACTGAGTACAGACCTCTTGGTATGATATATATATATATATATATATATATTTAGAGTTAGATAACCCCGGTATTGCTTCTTGCAATGGACAATTAAGGCTCAAATTGCACAGTTCATTTGGATTTTGACGTGCAGAACGTTTCATTTTCAATGTGAATAGGAGTAGATGCACACAAGAAAAGTAAAAACTCCCTCGGGCAAGCAAAGGTAAAAAAAATAAGGTGAAGAAAATAAGGTTATTTTGCTGCAAACAACTGATTTTCAGTTCAACTACTTAAGCATTGAAAATGAACTTGAACGGCATGTGAACAAGAACGACATATGAACTTATTTTCTTTTGAATCAAATAACGTGTCATTTTCAGTATAAATATGTCGTTTCTTCCTACTATATATATTATTTTGTAAAGGCTGCTCCTAAGAAATTTCAAGAACGAAACAATATGTGATTTATTACATATACTGCTTTGCAATAAACACAAATTAAAACTTATCGTCGTTTTTTAAAAACAAACACCTTGACCTAATAAACACTGAAAAACGACATTTCATGCAAAGCACACTACTCTTCGGATAAACACGACGTCTAATTTTTCGACATAGACGATATATAGTTTTATGTCACCTACTGGCCTCGTTCAACAATAATGGCCTTCAATAATTGTACCCAATATATATATATCATTTCTGTATTATATGAAATGTCGTTTTATCAGAAAAATGACAATACATATGTCTTTTTATTACTTAATATTTATATATCGAAAAAGACTAATTTCTTTACACCTACATATAACAACGACATGCTGCTCACTCTGTACACAAAAACGACAATGTGACTGTTATCCATGGGAAAAACATGCGCAACGTGGTCGTTTCAGACAAAGAAAAGAACAGATCGTTTAATTGGTATCCAAAACTAACAATGACATGAAACGACATTTGTTTGTTCGATGTCATTTTTCGTGTTTATCATATTAAGTTTGTTTTATAGTTAGATATATTAGTGTTATATACATACAATAGACATTTTTTAAAGTAAGGTTTAATATTTCAACATTTATGTAAATAGATTGATTGGATTTTTATTCCTCTCCCTATTCCACTTTTTAACCGCAGTTTTAAATGGGTTTGTTACAAACTTGGAAATTGGAATTATCGTACAAGTAAAGCTAAAAGTCCCCGATTGGTAATGGCATAGCCACTCTTTATGTATTTCTAATCACTTTCCCCTGTATCTTTATCAGTAACATAGTTAATGAGATTAAAATGACACGTTACTTGTTGAGATGTAAGGTTCATAGAGAATATTAACGGACATTCTTATCGGCGTTTTTTTTGACAATGCTCAAAAAATATACTAATGCGAATTACCACCTTTCAAACTTATAGGGTGTTTGGTGGAGTAATTTAAGTTGAGATTTTTAAGTTTCAATAGTAATTTTTTTTTAATTTTCAGAAAAGACAAAAAACTTTTTGGAAAAAAGACAAAAACTTTTGAAAAAAGACAAAAAAAAGTTTGAGTTGAGTGGTTTGAATGGGGATGCGAAATACCCCTTTAAAAAAAACAAAAACAAAAACAAAAATAAAAACAAAACAAAACAAAACAGGGGAAATGCAAAAAAAAAAAAAAAAAAAAGGTTTTTTTTTTATTTTTAATTTTGGAGAATGGTAATCAATTTAGGAAATGAAAAGTCGTTTCTGCCACCAATTTCAAAGACGGAAAATGTGATCAACGGGGAGAGGAAAAAAGAACGCTCATCTAATCTTACTATGTAACTTTCTCTAAAACTAATAAAGCTGACATTTTTGACTCAAGAAAAGCTATTATCTTTCATTAATTTCCAATGTATTTTCTTTAGCCACCCAGTTTTGAATGTCTTTGACCTTAACACTTGTAATTTAAGTGGGACTCAGCTGCTCCTGAAGGAGATGCGTACTTGATTGGTTGCCCAGAATTTGATCGAGAAAAATGAAATCGGAAAAAAGAGATCATTTTCCAATGTATACCAGAATCCGAAAAACGACAAAGTAAAAAAGTATGAACGACAATAACTTTAGAAAACAGTAATGAATTTAAGAACGGCAACAATTACAAGATTAGAAATAAATAGTATACTGCGTGCAAAACGACAATGACTTAGAAAACGACAATTGCATTGAAACAACAACGTCTTGAAAACAAGAAGTTAACAATCAAAATAGATCAACATTTGAAAACAAGATAATAACATTAAAACGACAACATCTTTGAAAGCGACAAAGAGTTGCATCCCATAAAAGGACAATACGTTAAACGACAATATTCTATAAAACGACAACATCTAGGGAAAACGACAGAAAGCTAAAAAAAAGTCGACCTTTTTAATAATGAGACGACAGTATTTCAGTGAACTCGTTACTTGTTAGAATAGAAACAGTTCCACAATCGATCAGAGCATGTGAGGGCTTGTTTGTTGAGGCAGGATGACGTCTATAATTGCTTCATCAAAGATTTATTATTTTGGCAACGAAATGTTGCTTTTTTTATCCCAGAATATATAGAAATGAGATACCAAATAACACTTTCTGGCCTTGGCCTCTTAAAAAACAAAAACCAAAAAACCAAAAAAAAAAAAAAAGACAAAAACAAAGACACAAACAAAAACAAAAAACAACTCATTCTCGCATTGTAAGTAGAAAAGCCACCAAGACATCTGTTTTGTTGCTCGTTAGAGGTTCAATCTTCTGAAATTTAGGTATTTCTTTCCTCTTTTCAAGTGAAACTCTTGCCAAGTTGGCTGCCTTTTTCTAGCATATATCTCACACCACATATGCCATGATGCCTTGGTCGGCCTATATATAAAAGATGAACTGGCCTGGAACCCCAAAGCCCTTTGGGCCTTTTAGAATTGGGCTTTTTTTTATTAGGAGAAAGAAGAAAATAGCGGTTTTTAAGAAGTAAGAGAAGGAAATGACAAGTTTTTAAAATAGGGAGAAAGAGGGAAATGGCATAATTGTGGGTGATTATAGTAAATTATAGCATAAATTTCAGGGAAGAGTAAATTATAGCATATTTAAAAAACAAAACACACAAAAATTTCTTCTCTGTTCCGTCGCAGCGCCTTCTCCGTCACTGGAGAAGAAGCCGAGTCTGGGGACAGTGGTGTGCTCTCTGTCTCGTCGCAGTGCCTTCTCCGTCATTGGCGTGGCATACTCTGATCGCCGAGAGTGAGAGAGACAGTGAGGTAGAGTGAGGGGGAGAGAGGAAACAGAGTTGGGGGGGGGGGGGGAATTAGTAGGGTAAAATTGAAAAAAAAAATTAAAGAAAGGTGAGAATATGCTATAATTTACTGTCATTGAAAAATTATGCTATAAATTTCTTTCACACATTCAAAATATGCTATTTCTGTCCATTTCCCTTTAAAATATTTGAAGTAAATAAAAGCTTTACCAGATAAATAAAAAGGTACTAGATAAATAATATATTTACAATACATAAATAAATCATTTACTTGATATACTTCATATAAATAACTCATTTACCTGATAAATTAATTCAATTATTTTCTAAAATCGGCTATTTACCGCAATTTTCCTTTTTTGTAGTTGGTTTGTACACCCACGTTCTCCATTTCACAAGTACAGAAGCTTCAGAATATTTTCCTCTTTTTATTTGGCACATCGATTCATACTCATTTAACTCATTTAATCCAATTTATATTTAATTTTATTCATTTATAAAATATGAACCACACTTTTTTTTTTCTTCCAAACATCAAACATATTCAAATTCTCTATTCGAATTGGATGTTAACAAGCAAATCAGAGTAATGCAATCAAAAAACATTTGTTAAAACACTATAAGATTTCTGACCGTACTTCTCTTTTATAAATTAACTTAGAGGTAAGAATTCTAAGAATCCTAGTTATACAACGTCAATGACTAATATCCTTTTTAACAAAAACGATCTAGTTCCCTTACCAAAACAGAAAAAGAAAAAAAAAAAAAAAAGATGGAAAAGAAGAAGAAATATTAATTAGACATATATATATATATATATGTGTGTGTGCGTGTGTGTGTGTGTGGATGGTGAATAGTGGATACGACAAGGTTGGAAGTAGTATTCAAGTGTATTATCAGACAACTATCTATAAGAACACGCCAAACCCAGCAAAGGTGGTCCTTTACAATTATATAAGTGGAATGCTCCGATATATATGCAAAAAGCCCTTACCTTGTCTCCTTATAGTAACAAGTCTGTCCAAAACGCTTAGGGCCCTATTTTTTGTGTGTGTCTGTGTATAAAATCATCAGTCAGTCTGTTCCAAGGAAGAGAAACAAAGAATTCCTCGTGATTATGCCCTCCAATCCAAAAACTCTTTATTTTAGCAGACACATGCAGACCAATCATACCAAAAACCCTCCACGACAAGATGTGGTCCCCCTGGAAACCTGGTAATTAAGGGCCCAACAGCTCATTTGTGAGGCCAGCCCTAGTTGATGTGGTTGCTCTTCTTCCACGATAATTTCCAACCTTATAATACATACATCTCTAATATATGTGTGTGTGTATATATAATACATGCATTAAGAGAATTATTGTGTATATCCACCGTTGTTGTATATACTACACACATAACTCATGTATACGTGTCAACTTCTGTAGTACTAGAATATATGTGTAGAACATTTTTTTTCTTTGTTTTTTGAGAAAGGCAAAACATGTGTGGTTGCTGCTGCTGGTGTTGTTGTTGTTGTTTTTTTTTTTTTTTTTTTAAACGAGAATTCTATTAAATTTAATAAGGAAATATAAAGACACAAAATATAACAAATGATCCTGTATTACATGAGATAAAACCCTTTAATAAGAACTGCTCCAGCAGTAAAGTCTGATGATGTTCAAAGGAAAAAACGTATGATTGATGCCCGATAACGGGTACATACATCGAGACACTAAAATCGAACATATATAAGGCTCTTTTTGATAAAATCTCAACAATCGATGGAGTATCCTGATCGATTAAGGACCAAGACTCAGTAATACTAGAGGCACCACTAACTCCGTATAGAAGCAATTCTAGTGGGATCAAAATAGCACTAAGACTCAGATCTGACGGACAAATAATCAACGTAAAAGATGAGGAGATCACATTTATTATTAGAATTAACAAATTAAAATACAACACCCAGATAAGTGGAGGGAAAAAAAAAAAACATTTGTTGTTGATACTATATGTTCTAAGTGCAAGGAAAAACAAAAAAAAATGGTGGATTTTGATATTGCACGTTTACGATGAGTAATTATACACGATTGACTATATAATTAAGCACACAAGCAGATTAATTCACCGGATTTTTGGTAACTGTTGGCCCATTTATTGCAAAAATTATAGATTATTCAAAAACCCAGGCCTTTAACGTTATTGTACTGATAATATCATAAGTTTGTCTAATTGGCATTTAGATAATTTATTAATATGAGCTCTATTTTAGTAATCTAATGATAAGGTAAAATTTATTAAAAGAGAATGATGAATAAAACTTTAAGATAGAACTTTGTCTAAGCCACTAGGGCTAGCGTAGCGGTGAGGGTGGAATGGGTTAAGGGCTTAGAATGCATTAGTTTCAGGTTCGAATCTGGACATGCGCATGATATTAATAATAAAATAATAGTGGGGGTAAAAAGGGCACTTGGGTGCATACCAACCAAAAAAAAAAGACAGAACTTTATCTAAATGTCAATTGCTTATCAAATAGATGTGTCACGTAAACATTATTATGTGATATGGTCTTTTCATTTGATACTTGACACCATTTTTTTTTTTTCTTGTTGAGCTCGAACCATAAACTAAGGGTTCATTTTGTTTTCCTGTTAGAGTTGAAATTTTAAGTTTGAGTTGATTAACTATTTAAAAACTAGTTATAATTTTATTGACTTTTTATAAAAAGATAAAAATTGAGATGAAAAATTTATATTAGAGTTGAAATACCAAACGATGGCTAAGAAACAATTTGCTTCTGATCAATCAATTGGAAGATGTAGGTAATTTAAAAACCTTTCTCAACGAAGTCAACCTCTCAAGTCTTCTCAAAGTTGACTTGCATGCATACAAAACAATTATCGTGAAGAAGAACTATGTTAACTCAAGAATTTATTGTAATAATTCGGATAACATGTCTTACGCCTACTTTGGGTCTTTTCTGAGATCAATCCATTAGACCAAATGAAAATCGTATAATTTCTCTCGCTCAAACAACAACAAAGAAAATCCTCGGAGTCACCACTTATTTGCAAGAGTTTCCCACACTCAATTCTACGTCGAAAATATTCTACCAAGAAAATTTCTACAGATTCTGCCCTCATGCCCTTATATTTCTACCTGGACTAGCTATTTATGTGCATTTCGATATAAAATCATTTTCTAATTATAACTCCTTTATATTGAATATGGCACCTTTTCTTAATTGAGTATATGCCTAGTCAATCGTAATCGAACTAATTTTTATTTTGATTCTATCTTGCCACCTTATCATAAGTTAATCAATCTTTACACGAATAAATTCAGTAGTTTTTATCCATGAAATACTATAATTGATCCAATTAGTGAGGGCTATAGTGACTGAATATTCAAAACTATAATTATAATATAATTTATCGGTTATTCAATGATGTAAATATCGATTGAGATTAATAAAACTCGAGCTAGTGAATAAGATCAAACTATCAAAGAAAATTCGAACGGCTTAGATTTTTTTTTAAACCATCATTCAACACATGAAATCCCATTACACATGAGTACAATCTTTGCGGATTCAAGCCCCACTTTACTAACCAAAGGCTTAATTTATGGTACGTTTGTAACCAATATTTGAGATAAAACTTTTATATTGAAGTTAGTTGACTTTTTAAAAATCAATTATAATTTTTATTGATATTTCAAAAAAACTCAAAAATTAAGATAAAAAATTTATGTTCACACCTGAAAACCAAATACTTGCTTAGTTCTTAAATTCCTTGCTCGAGGAGGGTAAATCCAAAACCTCATATTTTATCGAAGTCTTTTGGCATTTATAGGATGGGAGGGACACCTTCGTCCCATTGTGCCAGTGCAACCGAAGGAGGTCCATCAAAGGCAGTGGTAGTTATTTTTTATGATGAACTAAATTCAAATGAAGACAGATGCTTGATAGTTACTTTGACAAGTTTCATATTCGTCGAGAGTGAGGACTTTAAGTGGCATATAAATGTCTAGGAATTCACTTAAAGAAGTCCATTTATGGATTGACTTAGTCCTTCTCCTAAACCTTTGTAGTGGATTTGTTTCGTGTAAATATATGTATACTTGCTAGTGTATATTAAAAAAAAATGGAGGAAGGCACTGGTGCTTTAAAATGGCTTGAGACGTGGGAAGTCGGTGAAATGAAACAACTCTCGAAAATCTGAAAGGTCACGACTCGATCACAAGTTGCTGTCGAAATTCAAGGTGGGGCTATATCCTAACAAGTGGGATGGCTTTAGAGTCTTTTAGACAAACATTAAAACAGTGTTTGACGTTGACAATTAACCTTGCAATTTGAGTGCTTTAAGTGTAAAGGTTCAACTGGCTGCAACTCTACAGGCCGAATATGGACCCTACCGTAACTTTTGTCCCGACTTCTTTTTGAAATCATATTTCAGATCTGATTAAAATTACATCAACTTAAAAAAAAAAAAAAACAGAATAGACAGATAACAAAACTTTACTGGTAATGTATAGTTTAGATCATAATAATAGAAATCTCCAAAATAAAAAATTGTGAGGCATTTCATCAGCAAACTCCGATAGAAAAAATTTTGGGGTAAAGCAGCGATAATCTAAACTTTTAACCAAAAAAAAAGTTTTTGTTTTTGTTTTTGTTTCTTAACTGAAAATAGGAAGAAAAAGATGTCCGCAACATTAGCAAGAAAGGTTGAGGACATCGAGGCTTTTGGTTGCCCCTAAAACATGATATTTCTTGTCTTATTTATTTATGTATTTATTTATCTATTATTATTATTATTATTATTATTATCTTTTGTTGAGAGGTATTTCTTTGTTATTTGAAAGATTGGCTCCAAATAATATACAGCCCCTCGTTTAACTTCTGTGGGAACTTTGATGATACAAGTCAAACAAGTGCCGCATATACTAATCAATGCTATCATTCAGTATAGAGCAAATACACATAATATATAATAATCATAATTATCACTATATTTACAATAAGAATCAATGCTTATAATTCAACGTCCTTTTGTAATTCTTTAATCACTAATTACTAGGGTCGTGCTTTTTTAATTAACTTTAAACTATGCTATTATATTACATCTGTCATATATGGTTAGAAATGATATTCAATTAATATATATATATGCAGTAATTCTGACTGTGCTATCGTACGGAAAGCGTTGTATATCATTAAAAAAAAAAATTGAACATATAGTAACTACTATACTCGTAAACACAAAAAGTTTGTACTTCTCACGATTTATCATTGTATATGATCTCAAAGTGGCACAACAACGTACGGTAGATATAATATTTAAGAATTATGTTATCGCCGTCATTTGGGATTTTTATAGGAAGACCTTTTTTTATCTCTCACTCGCACGTAGAATAGTTTACTTCCACTCATTATATAGTACGACAAAATATATATATCATCTTTCAACCAAAAATAAAAAATGAAAACAAAATATATATCATCTAAGCACGAGATGTCTTCTTTATCAACGCTCGCTCCGACTAACCTCCAAGGTGGAAGTCTAATGAGGAATTTACTCCCAAACAGTAGTTTGATAGATAGGAGTGTTTCAAATTCGATGAGTCACATTCAAAGTGTTCGATAATATTTCTAAATTAATGACAAAATAATATTCATTAATCTGATGAAATTGAGGTGACAGATTTCGTTTCTTCGATGTGAGTAATTATAATTCAATATGGACATCCCTCAACATGCAGTGCTCCTATGATCAACTAATAATTGTTAGCAATTGGGCTGAGGGGACAAAATCAGCGTGATGTTAAGTGTAGTCCAAGGAAGTAGTTGGCGCTGACCCCATTTAGAGGGAAATATTTTTTATTATTATTAGTACCATTTGTTGTTATTATTATTATTATTATTATTTTATTTTGGAATCTCTCTGTTCAACCACAGGACACACACCTGATATTTGTTTATGATTGAAAGCCACGATTGGTTGAGCCCGAAAAGGAAAATAATAAGAGCAACTTGTGGTAATTAAATAAATAATAAGCCATGTATATTGGCTATTGCGTAGATGTCAGTTAATTGGTGGAATTGATGCGGACAGACACATGCCCACTTGAACAAATTGTCTTTAAATTATTATTAATTAATGGTAGGGCTCGAATTTAGAAAATCTTGTCTAAAATCTAAAGTGCTGTTTGCTGCAGGAGAAAATTGAAAACGGTGATGACTTTCACGAAAACCTTTGAAAAAGCGGTTTCCAAGTACATGTTTTGACAAATCCAAGCAAAGATTTATATATATATATATATGTATGTATGTATGTATATATATATGGATAGATATATATAATACTAAAAAAAACAACGCACACATTTTGACCAAGTTATTTGAGCCTTTGGTTTGCCTCATCTTCGGCAAAGAGGAAGCTGCAAATAATATATACTTCATTTGCACTCCAGATTCGCCTTGAGAAGAGTATGGGGAAAACCAACCTCAAAGTTACTCTCTCTATATCTCTCTCTTTAACAAAAATAAAAAAATAAAAAATAAAAAAAGAAGGTATGCAAAAATATCCTTTTATTTATTTATTTATTTATTCTGAGGATCCTCTCAATCTTAGCAAAGAGAAGATAGTGACGAAACCACAAATATCTTATGAAGAAGGACTATATGTAAAATTGTAAAAAAAAAAAAAAAGCATATATATATATATGTACACACACATGTTAAAAAGAAAGAAAAAAGAAAATGAGGGGGGTTAGATGGGCCTATATATAAATTTGAAAAAATATCACAAATGCCTATTGAACTTTGTCACTAGTGTTAATATGCCTTTTGAACTATGAAATATATCTATTATGCCCATGAATTTTAATATATGTGTCAAGTTATCCTCTTAGTTAGTTGATTGCTATTAGTTTTTCTATTATCTTTAACATCAAAATACCCCATAAACTTTGCATTTGTATCAAAATGCCTATAATCTTTAATATTTGCGTCAAACTACCCTCTGATATTAAATATTTGTATCAAATTATCTTATTTATATTATTTTAATTGTCTAATATTATATAATTACCCAATAATTATAACTTTATAGAACAGATAACTATATATAGACATATATATTTTTATTATGATAAAGTGATATGTATCTTTTTTTAACATACTTTTTTTATACTTATTTTAATTCAAGTTTATTGGGTTATGTGTTTATTTATGCGTAATCATAGTTAGTAGGACTCAGATGCATGATTTGGATTCAAATACGTTGTTTACTTGACTTAAATAATTTGAAATCATTGTCATAATGAATTTCATTCATGTGTTTGCTTAAACTCATAATAAAAATAAGTATTATAAATTCACTTTGATACCATTCTTAGTTAAATTTTTTTTAATTTAAAAAATGATTCGTTTGTATATTTTGTTACAATATTATCAATCATAAATAAACTAATAATTGTAATATTAGGATAATAAAATAACGAATATAAGTTGTGTAGTTATTTTTGTTTAAGAAAATTAATGTAAATTTAAATTAAAATAAACAAAATAAAAAAGAGAGTGGTTAAAGAAAATACACATTTTCTTTTAGTAGAAAAATAATTTTTTTTTACCTATTCTAAAAAATTTAGGTAATTATACAATGTTAAATAAATAAAATAAGATAGATGGGACAGTTTGACATAAATATTAAAGATCAAATGGCACCTTGACATAAATGAGAAAGATCAGGGGGCGTTTTGACATTAAATGTAACAGAAAAACTAATAGCAATTAATTGAGGGAGCAACTTGACGCACATGTTAAAATTCAGGGGCACAATAGGTATATTTCATAATTCATAGGACATATTAACACTAGTGACAAAGTTCAGGGGAAATTTATGACAATTTTCCTATAAATTTGTATAACAGTATACATGTTAAAAATAAAAAAGAGAAAGTTGAAGAGGTGCTTAAGCTCTTCTTAGACCTTCATTGGTTTCGTTCATAATTGAAGAGAGATAGTTATTAGATATTCTATACCATAACTAGAGATTTTTTTAAGTCAGTTGATGAACTAATTGACATTTAACTAATCAAACTAAAGAGTTGTCAGAAAGTGTCGTTAGGAAGTAATTAGATGGCATTTAATGGATTTTAATCTAGGCGATACTATGGATCGTGTCAATGTCCCATGGTTTTTTTTTTTTTTTTTTTTTAATATTTAAAAAAGAAGGGGGAAACTCCTAAGGGGCTGCCTTAACCTAACATTCTTTGATAGACCACCAGGCTAGTCAAGATGGATGATAGTTTTTTAAACCTTGTACATAACTAATAAATTTAACTGTTCTGTCAACTGACTAAAAAAATTATGAAACAATATCAGGATTGTGCGTGGTCGATAGTTAGATTTTCCAAAAAGAGTATTAATACTCGCGAAGCCTTTCAGTCGTTGATCTATAACATATATTTAGGGAAAACCAGACAAAAGTAGAAATTATTTCAATCAGTTAATGCCATCATAAAAGTCATTAAAACATATATTTTTCCCTCATTTTAGTGACACATAACGCACAAAAAGCGCAAAAGAAACTAATAGAGTAGAAACAGGTACAAATACTAATTGTCGGATTTTGTATATATAGCTCTTGGGGACCATTGTTTTATTTCAAGGAAAATTAAGTTAGGTGGTCTATTTTGGTTAACCAATCTATAGATGGCCGCTTTTTTTTTTTTTTTTAACTTTGTAAAATGGTCATTTACTTTTTTTTTTTTTAGATTTAGTCAATCAGTGATTGATTTAAAAACTAGTGATTTACGTTATAGTTAACCAATAATTGACCAAATAATTGATTTACTAAATTAATAATATTATGTAGTTAACCTATGATTGACCGTTTAAAAATTTTGATTGACTATTTAAAAAAATGACTTTTGTAAACTAATTTTTAAAAACTTTAGTTGTATATTAAAAAAGTTATTAATTAAAAAAAAGCTATTTACCTCTAAATCCCTATTTTAAATATTAATATTGTTCTTTTAATGGAGGACCATTCTTTTATTCTGTACTTGGAAAAGGGGAGAGCATAGATTAAATAAGTGTATATATTGGTATATATTAAGAGCATATTCGATCCAAATAATTCTGTCCCCAGGTCGACCCTAAATATTGGCCAAATTGCCGAAAGCCATTGACCCTTTAAAGTTATTCACTCAAATCTTCTCAACCTTTGTTGCAGATCCTATTAAACGTCTTTTTAGTACTTAAGCTGGAGATTGCAGAAAAAGTGTCCACCATCTTCATATGTCCCCATTTATATATTCTGCTCCATACACACAAACACACACACACACACACGCACTTAGATAATTTGTTGTGTTTGAAGCATTAATGACTTTGTGTTTAGTAAGTTCTTGTATTAGAAAGATCAAATTATAAGCTGAACAATTAATTACCAAACAAGAAACAAAATAATTCTAAACAGTGGGGTAATTCGAACTCTGAATTAATATAGTCTGATATAATATTAATGTTAACACAATTTATAAATATTGCTGACGTTATTACATTAATATTCTTTTACATGATATGCTTGACCTATTCGATAAAAGCTTGTCCAATATTATATCTCTCTCTCTCACACACACACACTATATGAATATATGTATATATATTATTCTGCATGGCATTTGGCTGATCCTAGTAATAAGCCGTAGTGGTGTTATATGTATCCTACATTAATGGTGTTTGAGAAGTTAAATACATTAACTGTGGTTATAACTCTCGAAGGTATTGGGTTGAAGCGTGAAAGGTGGATATCGAACAAAAGAATGAAACAAGATAAGGAAAAAGAATATATGCTAGTAATAATGTATATGAAGAATATAAGAATTGGCATTGAAAATAAATTTACTGTCTGACTTTTATTCTCGGATCCAATATATTTTAACTGTGCAAGAAAGAAAAAAGAAAATGCAGTGAGAATATCACGGTGGCCAAAAAAAAAAAAAAATTCGGCATTTCATTTAGGGAATCCAAAATGGAAATGGGATGTAGCATTTAGATACAATTGGCTCACATTTTTATAGCTATGCCACCATTACTCATATAATATATATTTTTAGACATTAAATTTATATTTAAATAACAAAATTTTAAGATAGGTAAGGTGAGACAATCTTCATAATATTTATCAATGCTAATATTATATTTATTAGAATTATCTTACTTTAATTCCCAATATGTAATGTTATTTTTAACGCTATATTTATTATAATTTTAAGAACTTAAAATTAAATAATATTGTAATTATTACATAAAAAGGTGAAAACACCCATCAGTAAAAATCAAATATTAAATTTGTCAATGACCATATGCCTGTACGTTGTAGCAAATTTGTAACAAAATTTAACATATGGAATATTTGACATAAAAAATAACACTCAATTGGATAACACTTATTTTATCCAAACGCTAAAATTTAACGTAGACAAAACAATTTATAGTCCATTTAGAAACTACATTAATTGTATATTCTATCTCAATACAATACAAATATGTGTTTGGGTACCTTTTATATTCTACTCAAATACAAATATATTTGAAAAGTATACTAACTCAATTTGCTATTTATCTATTCACTTTTTCTATCTATTTTTACAAATCATATTACATATTCTCTCTCATTATTATATATTAAAATGACTATTCAAATATAAATAATCTAAATATATATTATATTTGAATACAATGCAAAAAATGATATCTAAATGCATATTATATTATAGATATTATATTGAACATATTATATTAGAGATGTCTAATAATTCAGTGTAAAACTCTCTACGTAGAATTTGAGCAAACATTAAATAATCAATAATAATAATTGAAAATTTTGCGGAAAAAAAATTTGAAAAAAAGGAAAGAAAGAGAGGAAAATAAATGGTCCCCATGAAGGACTAATAAATGGGGGTATTGGCTCACATATAGATCAAGCCATTCTCGCCCACGCGCAGGCTGTTTTCGAAGTCTAAAGACTCTAAAAGGTACGCGCGCGTGAGAAACTGATTGATTGGCCTTTTGGCCCAGCCCACATGGCTGGCGTGGCGGGGGTTATGAATCAGGGAATTATGTGGAGGCAATCAGGTGGGCCCTATTACACAAATAAAAAAAGTGTGAGGACACTCGCATTTACTGAGGTGGTCCCCACCAAAACTTGAGAAAGAAAAAGAATGAAAAAGCAAAATTATATATTTGATTGAAAATAAATTACGTGAATTAAAAATATAAAAATTTAAAATATGTCTAAAAACCTATTAAAGTTTAAATAAAATAATTTCATTTTGACTTGACAGAATAAAATAATAAACTTTTAAAGTTTAAATTTTTAAGTTATAGTTGGGTATGTAAATAGTAAAATCGAGTTTATTTTTAAAGAAAAAAAAATTCAAATTATTTAATTGGAGTGAACCAACCAAACATCCTCAACGTCATTTTTTTTTCTCTTTCCAAAAAAAGTCATTTTTTTAATATGGATACCCGTTAAATTTTTTAAGTTTGACAAAATAATTGAGGAATTAAAAATCTTGAAAATTGACTCTTTGAACTTCAAATTATGTTATATTAATTGTCTTTTTAATCACGTCTAGATAGTTTTTAACATGTGATTCATACAATTTTTGTCCCCAATTCATTGACAATGTGACGTGCAGATCGATATTTCCATAGAAGAAAAAGGTTGATCAAATTATCGAAAGAACCACTAATGTTATGAATTTTGAGATTCAAAGGGTCAATATCAAGATTTTAAGGACTAATATGTCAATCACAAAAATTTCAAAGGAGAATGTTGCAAAAAAGCACAAATAATATTTATTGGGGCTCCATCCCAGGTGAATATCTTTCCCAATTTTCCATTTTTTTTTCTAATTTTGTATTTGAGCGGGAGGTGGGACCCACTCCATGCAAAAGCAAAGCTTAGTAGGCCAGGGCCCACAGATTCCTCTCTTCACAAGCACTAATCATAGACCTTCTGTCACCACTAACAGAATCTTCTTCCCCTTGTCAACGTCATTTTCACAATTTGTTTGAAAGCTTTTTTCTTCGTCATATAAAAGGGCACTTTCGATATTTTCCTATCCCATTCTTCAATTTTGTTTCCACCTTTTCTTTTTAATTTCATGGCCAATTTCCGCCCTACATACGTGTCGATAATCTATTTGGGTTCATTGCTGGAGTCACGGGAAAGAAGAGAACACGAATGGTTTATTATTTTTTGGGTCCTTTTTCATGACATAACTAGTTGAAATGCATGCGTAAAAGCGCGTGTAGAATAGTTTAACAATGTAAAACAAAACAAAACAAAATAAAAAATAAAAACTTCATTTTTTTACTTTTTAAAAATTAATTTTAATTTAAAATTATCACGTGATAAATTTAGGATTGTATACAATAAAAAATAAAAAATAAAAAATAAATTTTTTTTAATTTTTTTTAATTTTAAAAAATAATTTTGTTATTTAAAAATACCCGTGGTGAGATGAGAGGCTAGGATAAAAAGCCTTTTAAATAAGAGTATTGATTAACTTCTTATTATGCATATATAGATATACAAAATACATATATTGTTTAATTGTCAAATTAACTTTTAAAAAGTTTGATCATCGAGTGTAATGGCACATAAGGTTATGCCTTCAAAATCTAAACTAATAGATAAAACAATAGTTTCTATCAGTGTTATAAAACTATAAGATTCTACAGTAAAAATTCCATTTTTTTTCCTTTCTTCTATCCATAATTTATATATATATATATATTATATATAAAACAATTAAGGAGAATCTCTTCAAAACCACGAGTGTCCAACTCAAACTTTCATGACCCCGAGAAGCCCATAGATTTGCTCACGAATATACAGCACAGTAAAATATAAACAAGGCAAGCGGGATACACCACCAAAAGAAGAAGAAAATTATTAATTGGCACAAAATCGAAAGTAAATTATTTTAATTGTGGATTTGCAAGTTTTATCTCATTGCTGGGAAAATTAAGGAATTTAATAGGAAGAAATAAGTACACTAGAGTTGGAAACTTGGAAGTGGTATTTCATTTGAGTAGTAGGACTAGCCCACATGAAATATTTTAGAAGCTTCAAAATCAGCCCATTTTTGCATGCACTTATACATATATGATATATCTATATATATATATATATATAGATCTAGACCCCATCCAAGCCCCCCCTTTTTTTTTTCAATGTGTGATGACGGATGATAATTCTATAACGGCGCAAATTAAGACCGTCTTGGCGGCGGCTACAAGGCTGCGACGGTTTCGCCTTCGGCGGTGACTTGAGATCTGGCAGCGGAAGCCGACGAGGACACAACTTCTAATTTCTTGGAAGCCAAAGAGCACTTTTCCACCCTCTCGTCGTGGTTCATCTGCTGTTGGCGACACTCTAGACTGCAAAACGCACTATCACCTCTACACCACCAAAGAAAACGACGTCAAACACAAATCAGGGAAAAAAAAAAAGAAAAAGAAAAAATCAGTAACCTTGTTTTGTAAATATTCGTCTCAATTATTGTTAGCACTTGAGTCATATAATTGATGAGTGCCAGAGAACGACACGTAAAAAAACTGACTTGAAAGTACGATAATATGACTAGACAAATTAGAAATGAAATAAAGAGGATTCTTCATATATGTTATAGGTTTATTTACATTCTAGTCTTTTTACCACATTTGGCACCTACAGGAATTGAGAAAATCCTCGAACTGAGGAATATTTTCTGGGGAAATGATTTTGTTCTGGATATGTACACGCACTCGCACGCTAGTGTTTTTTTTTTTTTTTTTTCAAAAGAGATTTATTACATAATCGGTGAAGTAAAAAACGTATCTCCTCATCCTTTCTTGGAAAATAAATATAGCAATCAGTTGAATACATGGTATATATTACAATTCATATATATGCTCACAAAATATATATGACAATTACCAAAAAAATTAGGGAAAAAACTGAAAAAAGGAATAATAACTGCAACATGAAAGAAAAAGAAGAAGAAGAGCAAGAGACAAGAGTAGATTAAAGCAAAGAAGAATATATATATATATGTATATATATATAGACATGTAAATGAACGCATACCTATACATGTAAATATCACGACTAGGGACAAGGCGGCGTCTACAGAGAGAGCAAGATCTCAAGAAGTGAGAGGTCTCGCCCAAATTAAGGGAGTTTCTTCTATGGTTAATTCTGTGGGAGCTGACCATATTATATGAGGATGAGGATGATCAGCCTGTAGGAACCGTTGATCCAACCCATCATGATGGCCATTGACAGGATTACCAGCTGGCTGTCTGATCTGTTGTCCCTTAAAAGGGTTGTGAGGATCCGACGGCTGATAACCTATCATCTCCTCGTTGGTGCTCAGATCAAACGTGATCTCCGTCAGACTCGCCGTCCTCTTCATCGGAGGTCGTGGCCTCTTTCCCAACAACATATTTCCCCTCTTTTTCTAATATTCTTCTTCTTCTTCTTCTTCTTCTTCTTCTTCTCCTACTAGATAGTATGTCCTATATCTGCTGAATCTAGAGAGAGAAAGCTAGAGAAGAAGAGAGAGGGAGAGAGAGGGAAGGGGTTGTGTGAAGAGGTGAAGAAGAATAGGAGGTGGGGCAGATAAAAGAAGAACCAGAGACCCCGGAGTGAATCTGGGCCGTTGCTTGCAGTTAAGAGAAAGATCAACGAGAGATCATGAGAGAGACCGGGGGGGGGGGGGGGACAAGGAGTGTTTGGTTGCATTTGACACGTCAGATTTGCCATTATAATACCTTTTTTTATTTGGTAAAAAAAAAAAAGAAAAAGAAAAAGGAAAGAAATTGTGTATATAATAACTTTGGCAAATGGGAGCTTTGGATACTTCAAAAAAAAAAAAAAAACCCAATCTCCAACAAGAGCCAACCACTAAGAGTGACGTTTACTGGCTAACAGAGTGCGTGAGCATGTGTGTAATTACGTTAACCAAAAATTAACACAAAGAACCAGGCAGCTGGCCAATTATCTCATATGCTCCGGTTTTCGGAAACCAGACGAGATTTGCCATTTGCCTTAATTAATTTCCTTTTTATTTTGTCAATTTTGATTATTAAACGAAATCAAAGGTCATTAAAGTTGGGGTGGTGAAATTATTTATACATTAGTTTCGCTAATCTTATAATTATTAACACTTAACCGTGATACAGTTGGTCAGCATTTTTGTGGAATGATTCTTGTTTCCAAAAGAATTATCCCCCCGAGTTCGTCGTAGTTCTACTTCTACGTCTCGTTTATATTGCTTTGATAAAATATTATAATAATCGGATACATTAAAACACTGGATTCACCGTTTTGTGTGGTTGTACTAATTACTATGGCTATATTTACTCTATATATATATATATTTATTTATTTATTTACACACGAACACAAAAAAAAAAAGAGAGAGAGAGAGAGAGACCAATGAGGTTCGAAAATGGGTAATGTAAAAAACAGCATAAAGAATAGGTGATTGTTCTATTGTATTTTTTTTTTCCCTCTACAAAAGCGAACAATTAAAAATTACACATAAACGCGGTCGAATTTGTTTTTTCTTTTCTTAATTATTATGTCATTAGAAACATTGTATTGAGGGATTCAATGCTACATTTAATGGTACCATAGTCCATATATATTAGGCTTTAAAATATCATATATCAAATCAAAACGAATTAAAAAAAAAGGGAGCTTTTTTTTCCTAAATAAAAAAGAGAGTGGTTGATAATCTAGCAAGGTCATTTCTTAAATTTTTGTTCTATCAAAAAAATGCTTGCCACTTTGAACAATTAGCCCTTATTTTATCACATTACATATTCATCCATCATATATGTGGATTATTAATTCATTATGTACTCAACAAATTTATTATTAGAATTTGGTGACCTAAATTTAGTTTGGCCCCGGCTCAAAAAGCTCGCAGTGCGACATATGTAGTTGAGTTTTTTTTTTAGGAGAATTTTTTAGGGCTTTATGGTGGTAATGGAGGGATTAAGTAGATATTCGACCCAGTTTTTCACCTGGTTCATAATTTAGGGTTTTGAGTATATATGATGTAATTTTAGGATTTCATAATTATGTTCTTTTTGTTATAGCCGCTCCTATTATACTGATATTTGATTTAGTGGATTTTTTTCTCCTTTACTTGTGGTTTTTTTTTTTTCATTTTAAGTTTTCCACATAAATCTATGTGTTTTTGCTTTTCCAATTTTCTTGTTGTCCATTCGTTCCTAATTTCGTAACATTTATGTCAACCAAAAAGTGGTACCAACTTTCAAAAGATAAAAAGGATTTAAAGAAAGGAGACGAAAAAGGAATATTATTTAGCAAGAATAAATTGAAGAAAAGCTGAGATCTTGAAAGTACCCTACTTTTACGTTTTTTTAATTATTATTATAAGTTGCTTTGGAATCGGCAATGGCATATGTATATTTTTTGTGAAATTATTCAAACCACACAAAAATTGAAACTTACTTTTATTCCCAGAGGAAGGAAAAAAAAAAAAAAAAAAAGAGGAAATAGGCTAGCGCTAGTGGAAGTCCAGTGTAATAGATTTCATGGTTGTATAGGCTTGTAGATTTTTTTTTTTTTTTAAATATTTTTTTTTATTTTAATTTTTTGTAACCATAGTGTTTTGGATCCACGTAAGATGAGGTAGACATGATTCAGTGGATCTACTCATGTAATCGGTCATTTTCCGAGATTGTACGAACAAAGCACTAGTACTCATGTGAAAGGCCCAAATCTACTGCACCTTCTACACTTTTCCTTAAAATTTTCAATATTATTTCTACGGCACAACTTGAAAATAGTTTTACCTGTTAAGTTCTATTTTTTCGTCTTCAAATCAGTATAAAAACTGTATGTTCTACGTCAAAAAAAAATATTATTAAAAAAAAAAAAACAGGCATTGTTATTAGTGTATGACCCTATCATACAATCTATGCTCAAAAATATGTACATATGGAAATGTATGTGTTATAAGTATTGTTTAGTTTTAGTTTTCTTTTTTTTTTTTTTTTTGGCGAATATAAGTATTGTTTAGTTACAAATTGTTAAATCTTCAAAAATTTTGTGGTGAAATATGTCTTATATTTTTTTTTTTAGTGTTAATATAAATAAAATAGATCTCATTTGACAAATAAGGTTTTTTATACCTTTTCATAAATTTCTTTTGTTTTCTAATACGTAGTAATACAAAATACTAATTCTAGATACGAACATTTTGATGCTAGCATCAAAGCAAACATGCGTAGAATGACACGTTTATATACACTAACACTACGTACTTGGACTAGTTTTCAATAAAATAGCTAGTAAAACGAAAGCTTTTTTTTTTTTTTTTTTTTAAATTTTTTAAACCTTCACATATCCTTTACTCTTCTCGTGCGGAAAAGTAATTTCAAATGCGGGGGAAAAAAATATTTTTCTCCAATTATCAAATTAGGCAGTCGTTTACTAAGGGCCCATTTGTGTGCTTGGGGAAAAAACTTTTGAAAAACTTATGTGATATAAAAATAGTATAAAAATTTAAAATGTATTTGGAAAAAAAATGCAAAATGGATCCGGTCTTATTCGTCTTATCGATATAAGCATTTTGATATAAAAATCATCTTATTTCGATTTGCAATGAGAAAATTATGAATTTTTAAAATTTGAGTTTTTTGAAAATGAAAGAGAGAGAAAGTTAGATATAGAGTTGAGATTTTGAAATCCAAATGGTAAAATACCATCTAAAACTAGCATCCCAAACAAGCTCTAAGTAAGAAAAGAAAAAGAAATTACATTATCAGAGAGAAAGACAAGATAGTAAATTAGAGAGATTTTTTGGAGACCATTTTTAGAGTTAAAAGTCTTGTCTTTTATTGAGCTTTATCTCTGATGAAGAGCCATTTGATAGATTTTCTTTTGCTTTTGATCGGTAAAGAAAAAAAGATTGATAAAATTTGTGACTTTTCTTTATATATAAAAATATATTTTAAAAAAGCTTAATTGATCAAAATAAATTTTTAAGTAGCAATAAAAATATTAGAATAGAGTTTACAACATGTCTTAATGAAATGTCGGTATAAATTTTATAATCTATTTAGGAAAACTTTGTTAAGAAGCTAAATTTTGTAGTTTGGACTGGAGACTAGTAAAAACTCTTCTATCAAATCCAAGCACTTTAAAAAAAGAAAAACAACTTTTGAATCCAAAAGCAAAAATCGCCTTCTAAAAAAATTCTGTCAAACTGACTTAAAGAATTTCACGCGCACCAATTTAACTATATATGCACCATGCTATCGTATATCTGTTTGTGCTCTTTAATTAAAGTAACATTTTGACTATTTTGTTTACTTTTTATAACATGATATGCTTATAAAAGTAGAATTAAAGTATAGAAAATTTTTTTTATAATATTTTAGAAACACATTACTAATTATGGAATAAATATTATAATGATTTTCATGTTTATGATACAAAATTAAAAAATCATTATTGTAATGATGTTAACTTTTTTTTTTTATTTGTGAAATTATTCTAAAATTTTGGATATTTCAACATCTTTAAGATTGCACTATATGTCTAACTCAATTGGAAAAACTCAATAACATGTAAAAAATTGTACTCACTAATTCCAAAAAAGGAAAGTGACATAAAATTCGGAATTGAAAAGAAAAAGTTTTCAGGATATATTGATAAATTCAACTTTAATTTGGGTTTGTTTACCTTTTATGAAGGGTTGTTGCTTAATTTATTTCTTTTTTGTTTAGTATAATATTAAGATTGTATTCTAATCATCTCTATTTTTTCTTTTTCTTTTTAATAGATTCGAGTGGAGGTTTTAGTTTTTCCTCTCCATTTATTTATTTTTTTTAAGTATTATATGTTTAACTCACTCAAAAAATAAAAATGAAAGGTCTTTGAACTGACAAATGAAAAAAAAAAAAAAAAAAAAAAAAAGAAAGAAAGAAAGAAAGAAAAAGAAAAAGAAAAAGAAAAAGATGAAAGGTCTCAATCTGATTAAGATTTAATTTAACATTCATCAACGAGATATCCATCGAGAAGTAATACCCCTATCTTTTTTCTTTTTCTTTTTTTAATTTTTAAACATCCCTCTGGGGTTATTCTTTCTTATGAGAATATTAAATTGTGGTCAAACATTGCCATCTAGACTGGCAAATTAAGAGATATTTATTTGGCAGAAATTGATGTATAACTTTTTTTCTTGAAATGTATTGTCCATATCAGCCAACTTAATTTTGAGTACAGGAATCAAGTGAAGAACATATGCAGATTTATGAGATTTCATATCTTTTTTATGTTTTTATGATATGGTTTATGAACATCTTTTTGTGGGATTCACTTTTTTCGTTCAACAGATTTGGTCCTGTTTACAAATGTTCTTAAATTCGTTATTCCAAGCCCTGCAAAAGTGAAAATTTGTGTTCATTGCGATGCTTCCACTCCGTAAGGCTTTACTCACGTGGATTGTCTCAAGTATAACCAAACAGGTAATAAATACTAGGCAGTTATTTACCCAAAAAAAAAAAAAAGTACTAGGTTAGTATAAAAGAAAAAGAAAAATCCATGGTGTACTCGCGCTCTTACCTGGTTTTATTTTGAGAATTAATTGAGAATACAAGTAAAATAAAAGGTTGACCGATTTATATTCTCTTCAACTATTGTAAAAGATTCTTATACGTCGATTACATAATCTCACCATTTCATAAAAGTAAGTGTGGGCATTAAGAATGTTCAAGGACTGGTTATAAACCTTACCCATGAGTTTGGTTTATCCGCTTGAGTTTGAAAATGGAGTTATTTTGATTGGAGTTAAGTTAAATTTTTTAATTGTGTATTTGGTTTGTTAGAATTAAAAAAATATAAAAACTTGAAATGTGCAGAAAAAAAATTATTAATATAGATCTTGTTTCATTTATCTCAAAATTACATGCAAATTAAAAAATATATATCTCATTTAGATTTGGAATATCAAAATTGTGAACTTTTAAAATTTGAGTTTTTAAATTATAGTTAAAATTGTGAATAATAAACTACAGAGTTTACTTTTCAAAAAGACAAAAAACAATTGGAGTTAAGTTGAGTGGACGAACCAAACACGCTAAGTTTTCATGATGCGGTATTTTTAGTATATGTTTTGTAATGTTAAATATGATAAAAATTAAATAAAAATTAAAAAAAATACATAAAATAAGTTAAATCTAACACAGATCTAAAGGTTAAAAACAGAAGCACTTCGCTAATAAGTATTTCTCATATCCTACTCTAGAATTCACCATAGCGCCTGAATCATTTTGTAGTGGGGAAAAATATCAGTAGTGTCAAATCTTCTTCAAACTAATGATCAATCGTCTCCTAGCTAGTGAAACAGAAACAGGCCCACCAATATAGAAGCTACAACTTAAAATGCAAGGCGAGAAAGGCAAGCTAAAAAGTCAAATTCTATATAATGAAGAAAGTTTTCGATTTCAATTCTTTTTTTTTTTGTTGGCCGACCCTGATTAATGATACTGATTAATTGCCATAAATGGGCAAGTATATATCAAGACATCTCTTTCGATGTATATTATATATATATATATGAGCTAGGTTGGGGAGGTCTCCTGAAAATGGGACCCATTTAAATCAAGTCGTCCATTTCTTAGACTTTGGAACCACACATGCGAACAGCTCACTTGAAGGTGAAACGTATCCACCATATATATATATATATATATATGTCCGCGCACGCGAGCAAATGTTCTTTTTTTTTTTTTTAATAAGAAAATATGTGCAAATGTCGATCATTTAATTTTCTTGCCAGATAATTTGGCCCTCCAAACAGCAAACTTGTTAAGCAAAATGGTTTGCTTTGGTGCTACGAATAATATTAATGTTTTTTTTTTTTTTATTCATCAAGTGGGTATTTATATGAAAGTTGCTTGTAATGTAATATAATTATCATCAAGATCAAGATCAAGATCACGAGCACCCCCAACCCTCACATTTCAAAACAAAAATATCTTCTATGATATATATATATATACACGTACCCAAATATTAAATCTATATTTATATATTAAAAGGAATTATTTTTGTCATTTTCACTTTTTTTCCAATCTTTCAAAACTCTCGCTTCACTACTATAATATATATTCTGATCATCAATCTCATTTAATATAACGATATTGTTAATACTATCGCCTCGTAAATGAAGAGGAAAAAAAAAGAGGTCCAAGAGTACTTCTCCTGATAAGTTTGAATTTCCCATCCATGATTGCCATTTGAAGCTATTGAAAGCAAGGATTCGAACAAGAAAATATAGATTTGCTGCAAATCGAGTTTGTCAAGTAGTAGCGCTAATTTTGTGTGTGTGTGTGTGTGTGTGTGTGTGTATATGTGTGTGTGTGCGTGTGTGTGTATGTATGTATATATGTGTGTGTGTGTGTGTGTGTGTGTGTGTGGGTTGAAACAAGATGAAGACAAGCCTCCACGTGGGTGTCCAAATTCTTGACATATATTCCAAAAAGATCATGAAATATCAAAGTTTCCCAAGAAACAAAATGCCTCTATCAACTAGAGTAGAAGCCATAGCTTTTCAATGGAGAGGCCGCAAGTAAACCCGAGTTTGAACCCTAAAGAGCTTTCAATTTTGTGTGTCGCTAAACAAAAACCCAAATAAAGACAATCCAGACAACCTTAGTAACTCATATAGTAACGTGGTTATTTGTCATATGATACTGAAAATCACAATAAAAAAAGATAAATAAGATTATTTCATAATCTAAAATAATAATATAACAAGTGTTTATAAATATCAGAGGTCAATGTGAGAAGGGACGTAATATTAGGAGGACACAAATTAAAAGAATCTTTAATAGAGATATCCAACCAACAACATTTCCTACTTCTTACTATGCTCCGTGTCACCACTGACATAAAAAAGATCAATAATATTGATTATTTATTTCCGTACAAAACTAACTGAAGTTGTCATTGAGGTAAAATGTGAGACCAAATAAATAAATAATGTCGTACAATAATGTTATCATGTGACCAATGACAGCCAATAGAGTTTACATTATTTTATGATTGGATGAAATTAGAATTTAGAAGGTAGCTGGTGCATTTGAGATCTTTTGATTGGGCAGTATCATGGGACGTTGCAAGTGATGATGAGGTTTAGGCACAATATAATGGATTCTCATATATATATATATATATATATGGATTTTTGTAGTGGGTGATTCCATTAAAATAATAATAAATAAAGGCTTTCCAAATTTTCATTTTATTTTATTCTTTTGGCTGGAAAATGAGTTTTCCATTATTATTTGTTGTGTAATAATTGATGTTTCCCACAAAAATGGGCATTGTATATAAAAAGAACAAGAACTTTGTATATGATGCCCATTGCCAGCCAAAAGGCTGTATACTGGTTACTGTCCAATTCCTTGTTCAGCAATGGACTCCACTACATTTTGTCTCGATCTTGAGTCTATTTTGTTTGCTGGGTAAAGTTTTCATGGTTTAAACAACTCATAATTTGTTGTACGTACCAAAAGTTTTAACCGTGTTCCTCTTGGCATCCGTTTGCTACTTGATTTTGGTATAATTTACCATTTAATTCTCTTTTAAATGATTTCTGTTTAGTTTTTTTTTTTTTTTTTTTGTATTATTTAATTATTGTTTTTTTTAGTAGGATGCCAAAAAAAAAAAAAAAAAAAAAAAACAAGGAGCACCTTACCATCTTTTGATTAGGAAGATGTCGATTATGCTATATTTACCTCTTACCATTATACGATTTTATGTTAATGATCTACATTTGCAAATACACAACATCAAAATTCAAAACCAATCCTCTATAATAACATTCTTTATTCATGTTTGTCTATACAAATTTACATTTTTTTTGTTGTTGCATCTATAACCGAACGAAAAATTCACATCTGATGACTACTCCACCATTGTTGCATCTCAACTTCGAAAAACAAAAAAACATGTTGTGCTGGTTGAATGATAATGCCATCCAGAACCAACTTGATTTCCACCCAAAAAAAAAAAAAAAAAAAGATGATAGGATACAACTCTCTAGTTTATTATTGTTATTATTTTTGAGAGAAATCTCGATATTATTTTTGTTAATATCTCTATTGTCTAACTTTTCCTTTGTTTAAAACAAATACCGTGTCAGCACCACGTTCCAAAAAGATTCTCCACATAGATATATATAATTATATATATATAAGTACTACGACAAATAATCATTTTCAAGTTGTGAATAAAATTTTCTTCAAGAATTCCTTCGACGGCGTAATGTAATGCAACGTCACATCTTTAAAGGAGAAGAAATTTTTTTTTTTTATCTAATGTACTATGACCGTAGGAATTTGCTTAATTAGCTGTTGACAAAGTTCGTTAAGTAAATGACATGAGCCTTGGAAATTAACATGTATAATGACTAAATGTAGGGCCCGTTTGGTTGAAAACTTATTTTAAATTAAATTGTATTTTTTTATCATGATTTTTATTTTTTTTTGAAAATTTTTTTTATCTTTTCTGAAAAATTACTATTAAAATTTAAAAATCTTAAACTAAACTCATTCACCAAACACGCCCGTAGATTAATATGTTAGCTTGATTCAAACAACTGTTTCTCTTAAATCTATCAAACCCATTAAGGAACACCAAGGACTCTGGTGGGTCTAACTTGAGCCCGTTTTTATAGGTTAACCGGCCCGTGCTCAATGGTCCGGCCTATTTAATAGCTTGTCGTTTCCTGTCAGATTACGACATGTAGAAGAATGAGGTTGCTTATCACTTTTGAAGGAAGACTGGACCACACCACTTCATTTGCTTTCGGGAATTTTAAAGTAAAAACCCTTATTTTTCATATCGGTAGAAACTGTGATATTAGATTTTATGGTTGGGGCAACAATATATTGTCATTTCCAAATATTAATAACAACGATAAAAGGTAGATATAATATTAGAAATAATAATATGCTTTAGAACACAAAACAAGATAATATCTCAAAACACATCAATTTCACTTAAAAAAAAAAAAACAAATATAGTGTGGACATTGATATGTATGGTCGTAGGATGTCATTCATCCAGAGGTGGTATTCCGCAAAATGACCAATGGAGAAGAAGCAAGTAATAAGTTGATATAGAACTAAGGCTATACAAATATATATATATATATATAGGAAATCTCACCCGTACGACAGTTGTTCCATTCGGCGATACAACTCATACAGGAGCCTAGTACAATCCGAAAGAGAGAGAGTGATACAGTTCATTAGAGAGAAGCAGAGAAAAGATAGAGAGAGAAATGAAGAACTTTCCTGTCCGACAATCCGACAGTGTCAGAAAAGAAAGTTTTCCTATATATATAAAGAATTCAAGCAAAGAGATCATTCATATATATATATAGCATGTAGTGTCTGATGAAAGGCGAAGGAAAAACAAGTCCACAAAGGATTTTATTGATAGTTCAATGATAATTAGTTAATGTTAGAATTCTAGAGCTTGATATATCCATTCTTGATCATCCACTCCAGACTCCAATGGTTGTTGACGTTTTTAAGACACCAATAAGCCCACCCAAATGAAGCTCTCCCATACACCTCCAACTGAGCCTTCCCAAATCTTTGCAATTCTTCTTTGCTTGCGTCCTTCACTTGCCACTCTGCCACCCATTCCCCTGCCATCCAAATCCTTACTAATTAGAACACAATAATCATACATATATATATATATATATAGTTTGTAATTAGTCTCTTCATTAAATGGCGACATATAACGTGCTCCCACTCTCTAAATTTAACAACATGAGAAAAACTCTTTTCTCGCAACGTAGTACGTACCAACAAATGTGAGAGGACCATTTGATGTGGTAACATAGTTCAGCTGTTGAGTCCGGTTGGTGTGGACGAAGTCGATGTTCTGTTGGACGGTCATGTCGTTGAAAATGTCGACGAAAAGGTTGTAGTAATGGACGTCGATGACCACTCTGCTTAAGCCTCTGGCGACGGCGAAGAGCTCTCTCGCGTCTATGTCTCCTACCCGGTTCGAGAACACTACATAAGCAGTGGAAGAGTGCTTTCTAACGGCATCATAACCGGCCTTGTAATACTTGTTCAGTTCCTCTAAAGTCACATATGGTGCCCGAGGCTCGTTGATTAGTTCAACTGCGTATAGGCTTGGCCTCTTGGCATACCTATACACAAACACACACACACACACACACACACATACATATATATATATATATATATTCAAACGAATTAATGATCAAAGAACTCATACGATGTAGAGGAAATGTGGGATTTTTTTTAAGTTAATTGTTACCTGGCTGTGAGGAATTCAATGACAGCAACTGTTTGACGTATGTTATCATCTGTTTTGCCCCATTGGACGGAGCCGTCTCTGGAAGCGCTGTGCTCCCAACCATTTTGAGAATCAGGTGCTGCGTGTAGATCTATTATGATTTTCAATCCATATTTTCTGCATTACAAACAAGTGATCTTAGATGAAGGCGCTTTAACAAAATAAAAAATAAAAAAATTATGTGACCCCGTTGGCCTAGTTCGGCTAAGGTTCGAAACCTGAAAGTGTTTACTGTATATGCTTATAGTAGTTTGTATTGTATATAAGTACGATTTGGTAGGTAATATTTAGTAGTGAAACAGTGTATATACATACTCGGCCCACAAGAAGGCGTTGTCGAGCGCTCTGAGGGAACCTCCGACGTAAGGCTTTGGTGGACTTGGATCGCTTGCTATCCACCACCCGACGGGAATTCTCACTGCGTTTAATCCATTTTTCGATATGAACTTGAAGTCCTCTTCAACTATGTACGTTCTCCAGTGCTCCTGATCCGTTCAATCATTTTGGTTAGAAGATGCGTTTTGAGTCGTATACTAAACTTTTCTAATTGCAGATATTATTACTTGTAACGCTGTATTAAGACTTCAAACAACAATGTTGAGGCAAAATGAAAGACTTGTTAAGACTTTTGGCTTTTACATAAATGAATATTGGGTAAAATAATCAAAAAAGGGCGTTTGCCGCGCTTATTCTGAAATATTTGAACGGCGTCGGTTTGAAAGGACCATTCAAATTGTCTTTTTGTAATTATTCAAGATGCTTCATGCACTTGGCGTTCACCGTTTGGTAATTAGTCATGCATATAAAAGGTAATGTGATATGTCTCCTTGCATTTTGATTAATTTCTACAACTATTTTTTGACCTCAAATGGAGAAAATTAGACAACCGTCCTATTCAAAACTACCCCACTCTTCTCCCCAAAAAAAAAAAAAAAAAGAATAAGACGACTTCAAAGACTTCTGACTACTCAATAATTAAGTTCACCATCATATTGGTTCGATTACATTCATCACGACCCAAAAGAATCTTAGCCGCAAACATTGAACGAGCTTGTTTGGGGTCTACTTTTTGATTGTTTTAGATCATAAATTTAAAAAGAAAATTTAAAATAGTAAGTTCAATTTTAATATTCAGATAGTGATCTAAAGGAAGACTTACGGAAACCAAAAACTGATAAAATAAAGCGATGTGTTCTTACACTCATAACTTGTGGGGCTTTGTGTGGGCCATAACCATTTGTAACTTGAAACTCGCCTTCCGACTTCCCAGACTTCTTCAAACGAAAACAGAAGGATCGTCATCTCCCCATGCCGTGCCATTCCCTGCTGCATGATCAGCCGTCACCAGCTCCTCTGTTTTTGCCTGCAGACATTTTTTGTTTGCTTATACATCACATTATGTGATACGACAAGAAATGCCACTATATGTTTCTTTGCTTTTAAGGTTGGAGATTTTCTTCAAATGTTGCTTGGTTAAGGAACAAGATTCTTTAAATCACTTATATTCGTCGAGCGTCATTCGTATTATACCGTCTATAACCGCAAGCGGATCCACAAAGATTTTTCAGTAGGGGCACTATGAAAAAATTAACGATCTAATGGTATCAGAAATTAGAATCTTGTCACTTTGACAAGTTCAATTGTTCAAGCTTACGACTAAGTAGTTTGACTTAACACGTTATGATTTAATTTATTTCAAACCAACTACTATTTACGGCGTTTAAATGTAGAATTATGCTAATTTTTTACTCCTGCTTTGCAGGCAACCTTGTTAATTATGAGCATGACATGAGGAGAATTTAATTGACGAACCAAATTTAGAAAGAAATGGAAACTTGCCTGCAAGAAGAATCCATTAGGCGCTTTAATCCGAACACGGTTCAAATCATCGGATTTTCTCACAATCTGAAAGGTCTCCGAACGACCGGGTTCATTCGATTCGGCTACTACATCAACCCCATTCCCCTTAAGCCCCACAAACTGGTTGTTGAACACCCTAAAATTAAAAGTGGACTCATTGATCCTCCACAACTACGCAGGGAAAGAAAAAGAAAAAAAAAAAAAAGTGAATTAGCAACTCATATAAAGCATATAAATTGAATTACGAACCATAGAAAGATAAAAATCAAACAGAAACCAGTACTTTAAAAGTTTCCCAGCCCGAAGCCTCCGAGCGATTCGCGACGATGATGCTTCCCCCTCCCAGCTCGGCGCAGATATATTTCTTAGTCGTGACGGACTTGAATTGAAGCCCAGTTCCATCCTATAATAGTAGAGCAAAACACGTTGAATATAAAACGATTAGACAGAGTCAAAAGTAATAAAAATGTATAGAAACGAGTACAAACCAAGAAGTCCTTGTTGGGAATGCCGTCGAAGAGAGAAGGTTTAATCCAGCCTTCAGTGACAAGCCAACCTCCCAGATTAACGGCTCTTATTCGAGAGTGGGAGTTATGGGGATTTACTGTCCTTCCATTTGACGGAGAAACGACACAAAACAGGACAAGGATGCTTATAATGAACTTGATCAACTCCATTTTCTTTTTTGTCCTTTGGTTTTGAAACCTCCTTGTACTCATGTTTATATATAGTGGATGATGTGCTTGTTTAAAACGAATAAAAGATGTAGCAAGGCTTTGACCTATATTTTATGTTTAGTGGTTGTTTCGTTCTCTTTTTCCTTGATTTTATTCGATATATTCAAACAGTAAATGTAATTCCGAAAAAGTAGACATTAATTTAATCTAGACAATATTAGAAGTTGAATTTGTTTCACATTATTAATCTATTAAATTGTTGGGTGTTTATACACTTTTTTCGTTTGAACTAATTTTTTAATATGAGTTCTACCGAAACCTGTATGACTTTATATGAGATGTTGAGTTTGGATCAGATACATTTACATGACACGTTATGCCTGAAAAAGAACATTAAAAATTAGAGGACCGGGCACGCTCTCGTTTTGAACTAGTTTATGGGTTTGGGTTCTACCCAAGTCCGTTCAAGGAACAGATGTATGGTTTTAATATTAAAAGCACCCTTTGTGTAATTTGCATGCATATCCGCTTCAGCTTGAGATGGCTGCGGAAAGTGGGGCGCGCGCGTGGTGGAGATTTGACAAGATTGCCACTATCCAATTTGCACATTTTTGCGTGGAAATTTTGCCTATCATATACAATGATCATTCTTAGCAAAAAAAAAAAAAAAAAAAAAAACTTATACAAATGATAATTATGACATTTGACTTTGACCGGCCACATGAGTCGGAGCACCCATGTACCTATCGATTCGGGCACTTGAGCGCCTGAGTTCTAATCTACTGAATATTTTGACAATTTATTGATTTATTTAAAAATTATTTAGTTTTAACATTATTTATGTGACTAAATTTTTGAATTTAGATAATATGATATAATATTATTGAATAGATAACCGATTAAACATGAAATTGGGGACGAAAGATTACAGTCCCGAATACCCACAGTACAAGTATCATGTACAATGTCCAAAGAGGAAGCTTAAGCATCTATCACAACCGTAAAGGTTATCGGTTTAAAAAATATTAATCTGCAACTATTACTTCGCTTGGTATTGGCTGCAACAATTACTTCGCTTCATAGCTGGCTATTGCTTCTCGGACAGACCACGGGAGAAGAACCATATCCATCTTGTGATACGTTTTTAATTAATCTGATATTCTTGACTTCATATGCATATATTTTAAGCTACTATTGCTTGTTGCTTTCCCTTTCCCGAGGTCCTATAAGAAAGATTTTTGTATCGATTTTTTTTAAAGGACACACATGATCTTTCTTATGATATCTTAAAATTAAGAATCGTTTGAACTTTTTTTTAACATTTTCTTTTTGTTGTATGATAATTAGATATAAAGATATTTTAAGAATATGTGTTTTTATATATATATATATTTGTGTGTGATTTGGTGCTTTCGATTGTAGAATTTGATTTAAAACTATTAATTCTATAAAGTTTTTTTTTTTTTAAATCAAAATAAAAAAGTAGCAATAAACTTCTTGGAGGGTTTGATTGCACGGTGTTCTAGTCGAAACATTATCCTTCCCAAGATACCATGCTGAAAACATGTGAATTGATCGGTCTCTACTCACCAAAGAATTTGGGTGTTTCTAGGTAGCATTCGTAGGCTTGTAAGTATACATTACTTGGTATTTGTGAATAAGCATAGTCAAAGATGTTATACCTATAAAAATAACTTTGTAAAATGATCCTTTTTTTTTTTTTTTAATGTATGTGTTGGATAATGTTGGATAGTTTATAGATGAGTTGTGCTACTTTAGAAGAAGAACAGAATTTAGACGGCGAACGAAATATGACATATGTTTAAACAGATATGAAAATAAACTTTCGAATACCTTTTAAAAAAAAAAAAAAAAACCTTAAAAGGCCAACAAAAATATGAAAAATAACCGGGGGGGGGGGGGGGGGGGTTGGTTTGTATGCCCATCATTGGCTGCAAATGAGAAACCAACTCACTAGTCTATTTATCCGTTTTAAGTCTGTTCTTTAACATGAGGAGTTTGGTTCAATTTGGTTTTTCTTCAAACAGAAAATTCTCTTCAATTCCACCGAATTGACAGTTTGGGACTGAATGGACCATGAACAGCCATCGCGGAAGGATATCGCACTTAGATCAGTAAATTATCATCTTTATAATGATATATGTAATCTTTTAAAAACAACTGTTTTTAAAATAACTATCAATAAAAAATGATAACTTATATTCTTTGAAAAAAAAATATATGGATATATACTCGGAGATTGTAGAAATTTGACAGTGTTGTCCATTTTACTCTCTCGATAAAAAACTCCACAAGTGACATGAATGAAAAATTATCATGTGCCATAATTTGTCTTAATAGCACTCTTGTCATCATCCCAAACTGAGCAATTCACGCATTAATATTTGTCTTTGAATCTATCTATGAAGACAAGAATGCAAACTCTCATTTTGATTCTGCCAACAATTTAATATTGTATGTAGGTTGAAAACCAGCAGAAGAATTTCGACATCGGAGATCAGGCTCAAAACTCTTTATTTTGTCAAATAAAGGAAGAAGAAAAATAACACAAAACACATAATTATCTAGAGACATAAGGAATTAGTTGAAAAACTTCGAGTAATTGGACATTAAAAGTATAGATGGTTCTACAAGCAGCAAACAAATATTGAATTCATAGTAATTTATGGAAAAAGATGCAGTGCTTAAGTACAAGTATATAATCTACTTAGTGGAAAACCCACAATCCAATTTTCTATCTTGTTGTTTGTCTTTTTGTTGAAATGGAAAACCCACTAGTTATATTCCGTATATTATATATATATATATACACACACCGAAATAGATATAATTCTTTAGGTTTATACCAAGAGTGGAAATTTCACTTGCCACTTTGAATGTTCATTTCATATTCAAAGGGAGTCTTGTACAACCGGGAATATTCCTTAACGTATCTAGAAGCTTTTTTTGTTGACAAATTTTTTAAAGAAATTTTGTCAAAGTTTGAACCCAGGAAAAAAAAAAAGTCCAACCTATATATTATCTTGGTGGCTAGCTGCTAAAATACAGCTTGAATTATGATAAATTGATGATTAATTTACGTTCTTGTGCATCTCATGATTTATTTGTTCACTAGGGGTTGAAAATTTTGAAATTGTTCATTGGTTGACGTTTGATCTAGATCTCAATAGATCTATTATTGAGAATGTTGAATTTTTCAACTTGTAAGTTCCCTTTACTTTGCGGTATGCAGACATTACATTAATGGTTGCCTAGAACGTGCCCACAAATCAAGGCAAAGCAGTGACTAGAAGAGTTGTCCTTTGATGCCTTTGTAGCATTAACATAGACTTTTCGAAACTCCCCCCGCAGGGACTAGCTCAGCGGTTGTCGATGGAGAGAGATTTAATAAGAGCTCACAAATTCAAAATTTGAGATTGTGTGTTTCTTTTCAATAAGTGAAAGCTCCTTATTGTAATAAAAATTTAAAAAAAAAAAATTACAATGAACTTGGTAAGGGCGTTGTTAGGGCATTTCGCTGGTTAAAAACCATCGATTTTTCCTTGTCAAGTTTAAGGGAAGTGAAACCAACAACTAAGCCGAACAGAGGAGCACTTGGTCTATTTGTTGATTGCTACCGGTTTTCGGCGTTATCCTGGTGGCGTGGAGCATTGGACAGGGGATGGCGTCCGGAGAAGAAAGGGAATGGGGCAGCGTATGTTTTCCTCTTCTAATGGGAACCTTCTATTCTTTTGCTGCCAGAGTATTAGGGTTTTATTATGTATGGACAATAGAGCTTTTGCACATTTTCGTTAATTCATGAGCAATATCGATATGGACACATGGATAGACCCATAATCCGTACATCTCAATCAGAAAAAGAATCAATTAAAAAAAAATAAAGAACTGTAATTGATCGATATATTTAAACAAAAACACACACCATAAGACGAAACATAAGTCATGGATCAACTAAGATATCCATCCTAGTTACTATGAAATCAATTGCCATATAGATACGTTCGAAAGGAATCAATGTTCGGCTTGTTGGATCACAACAGACAGTCAAGCAAGACTTGCAAAGTCCTTTCAGATCTCTATTATAAAATTTTGATTAGGTTTGTTATGAGCTAATCAGGGCGTGAGTTATGGGCTTATGAGGCAGACGCTTCTGAGTTATAGTCTTGGGCTTGGACTTATGTCCTTTAGGGCTGAATGTGCAAAACTGAAGATGAACTAAACTGATGAAGAAGGAAATAGAGATATGCATGCTTGAGACAGTCCAGTGAGGAATCAACTTTGTTTGATGACACCACTCACAATTGGGCGTCTTCCTAGTAGCCCATTTGACCTCGTTAGGCCTGCAAGTCTTTGGGTCCATTTTGACTTCAAATAAATAAATAAATTCCTCTCTCTCTTTTTTTTTTTAAAATCTTTTTTCCTGTGCTAAGAAAAAGACGCCGGCTTTCACGGTTTTGATGTGGGGTTTTCTTGCATTACAACCCATCGACTCGCGTATCATAATTCGAATAACACCTCCTCGGCCCCCCATGTGAGCCACCGACAGCTCCAGCTTGCACACAATCAGAAACGCCGCTTACATTCCGCTACACTCGTTCTCTTTCCTGATTCCCTCTGCACCGCCAATCTGTCGCAACACGACAGACTCGAAAAAGACTTATAAATTCTTCAAACCACGTGGCACATTTTAATTGGCCAAGTTTAAATTTTAGTCAAAGGATGTAGAATCCTCGGACGCATGATAAAACACCCGCGAACGCGGTTCATCAATTTTCCATCCACACCCGCAATTACTTTATTTCACTCAACGCCCTTTGCCTTTCCCTTTTATCCCCCCCCTCTTTACCCTTTCCTTTGTCATCTCTCATCTCTCTCTCTACTTTCTCTCTCACATTCTCAGTCTCTCTCTCTCTCTCTCTCTTCTGTAAGAAAGTCATCAATGGCGAAATCGGTGCTGCTAATGGCGCTTTGCTTGCTGCCGGCGCTGGCCGTCGCGAGCCGCTCGTTGATAGACCCGTACGTTCCGTTGAAGGTTCCGTTCCTTGTGGAAGGGAAAGTGTACTGCGACACCTGCCGCGCCGGTTTCGAAACCTCCGCCACCACCTACATTTCCGGTATGTCGGTCGCTTTTGCGTTTACTTCTCTTGGTTATTAGCGTATGTGAATGGCGGTTAGTGTGACATTTGTCAGTTCAATGTGGATCTGGTTTCATTTCGGATGTAAAAAGTTTAGATCTTTTGGATTTGGAACCCACTGGTGTCGGTTATTGTGGTTTTAGAGTGAGAAAGTGGGTTGATATGCTTGATCTGTGTGGTTGTGATTGATTTGCGCTGTTAACCAACTGCGTTTTAGGATTCCGATAATAATGTTGTGGTAAAGTTTTGTCCTTGCACAAATTGTTGGGGAAAAAAAAAACAAAAACAAAAAATCTTACTTTGATGTTGAAAGATTTAAAGATAAGATGTCTTTTTTTAATATTATATATGTTAAAATTATATACATGCTACGTACAGATTTAGAAATTAGTTGGTTTCTTTCATGTTTTTCGTAGAGTTCTAAATTTTTTTCTTGAGGTTGTGTAAATTGGTCGGATTCGATGGACTGGCTGGATACCTGTTATTTTTTTTTTTCACTTATTTTTCTTTTAAAAAAAAATTTTCCGTACGAAGAAATCGAGAGATTTCATTCCATTTCATGCAGCATAACATAGTATATCACCTGTCCGCAGCAACTTAATCGTGCCAAGTTTATATCTACAGTACAACTAGACTATTTCCTGCATTTGGCATCTAACTTGAAGATCATGAAGCTCACATCACTCTGAATATATATATATATGTGTATATATATGTACAATGTTAGACATATTCGAATTTCAGACACTAGTATTTTCATTAAGGGTATTGATGGCTGAAACTCATGTAAAGCTTACTCAATTGTTGGTGTATGATCTATCTTGATTCGTGATCTTTATTGAATCTGAGGGTTAGGTTGATTTGAATTCGAGGTTTAAACATTGAAGGTGGATTTGGGTTATCACCAGGCTTAGCCTCCCAACCACTTTCGCATATGTGATCTCAGTGGCTCATTAAAAAAATATGCGTTCGATGTACAGGTGCGAAGGTTACAGTAGAATGCAAAGACAGAGACACATTGGCGCTCATCTTCAGCAAGGAGGTGACAACAGACTCTGAGGGATGCTACAGCACTTCGATTGCTGAGGACCATAATAACCAGATTTGTGATGTTGTTGCTGTTAGCAGCCCTCTGAAAACTGCGCGAAAGCAGCCCCAGGGCGTGACCGTGCACGTGTGATCCTCACTGAGAACAACGGGATTGCATCAAACAGGCGCTTCGTGAATGCTATTGGATTCGAGATGGATAAACCCCTTGGTGTTTGCGCAAATGTTCTCAAGCAGTACCAGGAGACTGAATACGCGGACTAGATGTGGTTCTGAGTTGCTCTGATGAGTTCTTGTTATAAGTTAGAACTTCGGCTTGGCTGTTCGTATAAATATATAGATATATCTATTTACTTTCTTCTGATGGTTTGTTGTCTTCACTTTTAGTGGTGGAGACCTTTAATCTTATTTGTTAATTGAATCTACATCAACTAAGATATTGTTACAGACTCCGTTGTCGCGGTATATGAAACTGATTGGTTGTGTTCATCTTATCTGTTTACTTTTTAATTTGAATATCGATTGTTCGAGACAATCACATTTATGCGACGTTTGGCGGTAGAGGTGAAAAGTGGAACGAAAGCAGTGAGTGAGGGAATTTTCGAAGAGAAAATAGGAATGTAGGTTGTTTTACCGCAGAGCAGTGCAGCAACTGAACAACCAGGCCTTAACCTTGTTTTTTTTTTTTTTTTTTTTTGATCCAAGACCAATTATAGATGGTTGTAAGCTGCGTAATAAACCTTGACAAAATGGAGTTTTTAGTCGCAGGACACAACAGGACCAGAAAAAAAAAAAAAAAAAAGGCTGCCACAGGCCCAAAGCCAATGCTGAATCGTTTTCCACCACCATAGATTTCTGTTGACTAAAAATGCGAACCGTGAAACACCTACTTTGCGGATCCGAATGGCGAATAATGTTGATAACAATTAATAGGTGTCAATTTGGTTTGGTTATAATCTTCGACAAGCTAATAAAAAGACGAGTTGAAAAAGAACATTTTAAAAAAATGTAAAAACGACAAAGAATGTAGAAAACGACAAGCATTGAAAAGGATAACATCTTAAAAACGACACGATCTTTAAAGATAAACAAACATTTTTTAAAACTAGTGTATAGAAAAATACTAAAAGGGTGTTTAGCACTCAAGTTTAATTTACTGTACTTTTTTTTATTTTTCTGAAAAATTTTTTTGTCTTTTCTGAAAAGTTAATAAAAATTACAGTTAGAAAGTTAAAAATCTTAAACTAAACTCACTTACCAAACACCCCTAAAACTTTAAGAAAAGATTGTGCTCGAAGATTGCTTGCCAGATGTAACTAGCTAGTGGTAGTTCCGTATATAACTTGTCCATGAAAAATGTAATGTTGCACTCAATTCGGGTTGGGCCATTTTTGGCAAACTCGTTATAGAAATCACAACCGAATCGCTAACAAAGGGGAACTGATACGAACCTAACTTGTCTAGGTACGATCATGTCTGTTAGGTAGCATGAGAGTGCAGGCTATGGTCGGTGATATTCAATTCTGACAGTGAGGAGGTTGTAGGCTAGAAGAAGGCCTCTGGGATTGTAGTGAGTCGCTTAGTTCCTCTGATTCTGGTGAACAATCTTTTATGACTTTGTGGCGAATTTTCATCATTTCTCTCTCAACGCTGTAGTTGTCAAGTCATGCCTCGAAATTTTAATCGGCAATCAATCTCCTAAATTCAAATTTCTTAAAAAAATCCCCCCAAAGCTAATGACGTCCATTATTTTTAGGCCGAAAACCAACAAGTCCATTTCTTTATCGGAAAATTTTGAGTTTTTAAAGATCTTTCCATATCTCCCTCATCTTCTCTCTCTCTTTCTCATTCACCATGGAGCTGGTTGTCTCTCTCTTCCCTCCATTTCTAACAAAATTATCAATTTGGGTGATAAGCCAAAAAAAAAAAAAAAAAAAAAAATTGTGGTTGATTATCAAGTGGGAGCAGCTTGCCAATCGACAATTCAAGAATCCTGGTGCATTAAAACAATACGCAAGTTCAAAACGACAATATGCAAAATAACAAAAACGACAGTGGAATAAGAAAAACGACATCAAATTTTAGCAGTCAACCGTGGTCGTCGCGAGATCGCGAGATGAGCCGAGATACCTCAGTGTGTCTTTTTGTACAACTTCAACATCTGTATTCCGTAGGCCGAAAGGGAAATTATTGTGAATAAATAAATAAATAAATAAAAAGCAAAAAAGTGGACAAGACACCGTTTAAACAGAGCAGAAAAATTATAGAATAAAGAAAAAGACTACACGTTTCTCCAAGGAAGAATTGGAATAATACTAGTATATTCCTTAGACACCAAACAAGCTCAAATGGCCACAAATTATTATGTGACATGAACATGATGTCGAGAATAGGCCGAGGAGGGGTGATTGTCACATATTATTAATGTGTATTTGCAAATTAAGGAAGAGACCTAGAGTTAGGTGGGCATGTGTGTTGGTTTAAGAAGAGAAAATAATTTGCATGACACAACACACGAGCACGTGTTGTGTGTCAAACTTGCCCACAAACAAAAACAATAGTGATGGGGGTTAGGTGGTGGAAATTCATGACTTCCAAGGGGTTTGATTTGTTTGGTGCCCCATTTTATTTTATTCATGTTTGGTTGCTTTGAACGCCTCTGTCTTTTTAACCTCCCTAGAGGGCAACTTCGACACTCTCATTTTACAAGTATATACCAAACATATAATTTTCCTTTTTTCTAATTCTTCTTCTTCTTCTTCTTCTTCTTCTTCTTACTATCCTTGTTATGCAATTATGATTGGATTAACCAAACATTACAACGCTAAATTGTTTCATGCCACAAAAGAAAAATAGAACTTAATAAAGCTAATAAAGTCAATGATTCTTCATTTGAATTGGAAGTGTTTTAATTTTTTTCTTTTCCCAAATTTGTGTGTCAAACACACATCTTTGTATGTGTTGATGCAAAATTTCGTTTAAAACCATATAAACATCTCTAAACTCATTCAAATTGAATGAGAGAATGTCACCAAATGGGGCAATATAATTTATACAGTTCTTAACTAAAAAGTTCAATTTATTCATATTCATATGATCATTTATTTATTTAGTGTTGGATGAAATTTTGCATCGAATTATGTGGAAATCTCAATCTCGCCAGCTTCAATTCTTTCATTGAAAATTAATTTTATATTTTTTAGGGGATTCAAAATTAGATTTGTGATAGCTAATATGATAAGCAAGTGAATATTTAATTCCATAATTAGAGAAGAGCAAAATATTATTAAAAAAACACTTTTCCTTAAATAGAAAAAAACAAAAAACAAAAAAAGAAGATGAAATGTCAAAAAACCCAGCGTAAGAATCCAGCTACCCATCCAGGCAACTCCTCTTGCCAACTCAGAAAAAAAACAAAACAAAACAAAAACAAAAAAAAAACCAAAAAAAAAAAAAAAAAAAAAAAAAAAAAGAGAGAGAGAGAGAGAGAAAAAACTTGGCATTAAACTGTTCTTACAAAACACATTTGAAGACAAAAACCAAACAACGATTTGTCCTATAAATGTAATTTTGTTGTCTATAAATGCAAACTACCTTTCAATATTGTCAGTTGTCTAAACTCCATCATCTTCATCTCCGTCAACCTCTCTCGTAATAAACTCTGACCTCCTCCGTACTTTTTTTTTTTTGCCTCGTTTTCTCCGCCTTGGCCTGTTTATATACACATATATAATCTGGTAAAGTCTCCTCTTCAAGGGAACTCATTTTTTGCTTTCTGGGCATTTTCGTTTCTGGGGCTGCTCTGTTCTCCTTTGTTGATTTGTTGCTGTTGCTGTTGCTGCTGGGTTTGTTCTTTCTTTTCTCTCGTCATGATTTAATGAATATTTTCCTGTTTCTGTTCATTGGATTCTTTGAAACTAAGATGTTTGGAAGAAGTCTTTATGCAGATCTGTAAAGTATTTGTTGCACCAATTTAAAAACTGTTATATTGGTGTTGCCAAACCTTCTCTTCCTTTATTGTTTATTTATTATATTTTCACTATTTTTTCTCTTGGTAATTTGACCCTCCATTTTGGTAGTTATGATCCTAACGAAATAAACTGTTGGTTGCTAATTTGTTTCAACTCCGTTAGATGTTTTTGTAGACTTTGAAAAATTGAATCACATTTATCTGCTAAATCCAATGTGGGTTTCTAAATATAAATAAATGAGTTAGTTTCATGCTTTTTTTTTTTTTTTTTTTTTGGGTTAATCCTTGATAACAGAAATGAGCAAATCATAATATCTTAAGATCCCATATCAGTTTATGTTATCCTTTTTTTCCTTTCTTTTCGATTCACTATGCTTGATCGCTGGAATACAAACATAATCTTCTTACTTTAAGTTGTTTCATCATTCAAATGTCATTGCTATTTTCTTTCACCATTCCATAATGTGCTATGCCATAACTTGATGCTCAAACTTTTATTGCATTGGAGAGAACAAAAAATAAAAAAAATATAAATAAATAAATAAATAAATTGTTTATAGACTTACTAAATGGGATATTTATGAATTTTCAGAATGGCTGCCACAGCATTTCATCAAGCAATTGGAACTCTGCAGACACATGGGAACTTAAAAAAATTGGGCCTTCATCAGGAGATTGGGAGTGGTGCAGTGAGATTACCATTTAAGGGTTTGAAGTTTGAGATTGGACTGTCGACAAGAGGATGTCACAGCTCCAGCTCTAGAAACTTGATTGTGATTCAAGCCTCGGCTTCTCAAACCTCAGTGGTTGATCCAGCTTTGTCACCCTCGAACAAGAAAACTAGTGAATCTCGGAAGAAATCTAGTATGTCACTTTTAAACTCATAAAATGTTGTTATGTCATACCTTAACACCATGTGAAGATATGTGATATATGATTGCATGTGTTTGGTGTCTCGATATTGTTTTCAGATGAAGCAGCTTTGATTTTGATTCGACATGGTGAGTCCTTGTGGAATGAAAAGAATTTATTCACGGGCTGTGTTGATGTGCCTCTGACCAAGAAGGGTGTGGAGGAGGCCATCGAAGCTGGCAAGAGAATTAGTAACATACCTGTCGACATGATCTATACATCTGCACTAATCCGTGCACAAATGACTGCTATGCTTGCTATGACTCAGCACCGTCGTAAGAAGGTAACTTTTCCGGTGTTAGAAAACAGAAATTTAAGCGTCTTGTGAGCTTGTTATAAATATAGTACTGTGCTTCATGTCCATGTGTAGTTTGAAAAAGATTTTTCACAAATGGTCATTAGCGTATTGCTTGGAAGGGATAAACAGTTTCATGTTAGAAATCTAATTAACTAAGGCCTTAATTACGTTCATTCTTTCTGTCTTTTGTTTATGGAAATGGAAAAAGCAAAAAAAATAACAAGCAAATTATTACTAAGTTTTCTTAAAAAATGTCAACCAGAAAACGTAAATGTGATGAAGAACAAGATTAAAGTATTTAAATTTGAATTTAATATTATGGTCATCTCTTAGGATTATTTAGAAGTTCGTCAATTTTATCTTATTGTTTGTTTATATCCCTATAAATCCATTCTTGATTGTAATTTCAATTACAGAGTCTATGGTTGATGAATGAATATTGAGCTTCAGATTTCGTCTTCTCTTGAATCATATGTTTTCTCTCCTTTGGTTCTATTTTTATCTCTCTAGTGCTTCTATTTCTCTTCTTGGTTCTGTCTTTTCTACCTAGAGTTATCTCTTCTATCTTTTCTATCTTCCCCTACGTCAAAATGTTGCCAAATGAGGCCTAAAAATTTGATGTGCACTTGTATCTACTGACCTGTTACTATCAATTTTCCTACAGGTGCCTATCATTATTCATAATGAAAGTGAGCAGGCAAGAGTGTGGAGTCAAATTTTTAGTGAAGACACCAAAAAGCAGTCCATTCCCGTTATAGCATCTTGGCGATTGAATGAAAGAATGTACTTATTCTGTCTTTGCCCTTTCTCTTTATTCATGCTGAGTTTTCCCTTTTCTAAAAACCTGCATGACTAACAAACTATTCTTCCAGGTACGGAGAATTACAAGGTCTCAATAAGCAGGAAACAGCCGACAGATATGGGAAGGAACAGGTTCATGAGTGGCGTAGGAGTTATGATGTACCGCCCCAAACGGCGAGAGCTTGGAGATGTGTGCTGAAAGGGCTGTTGCTTATTTCAAAGATGAAGTATGCGCTAAACCACACGATTTCTCATTATCTTGTTCTTCTACCAATTCTCATTCTATAGCATCCGATCGCTGATATACCTCGCTCAATGTAGATCGAACCCCAACTTCTATCCGGAAAGAATGTGATGATTGCTGCTCATGGGAATTCACTAAGGTCCATTATTATGTATCTTGACAAACTAACTTCCCAAGAGGTGATCAAAATCTCTACCATTAGTCAACGATATCTTTCTATAACAACAAGAAAGATCTCAACACTTGAACTTGTTCATCACTTGTCAGGTTATTAGTTTAGAACTATCAACCGGAATACCAATGCTCTACATTTTCAAAGAAGGTAGATTCATTAGAAGGGGAAGTCCAGTTGCGCCTTCTGAGGCTAGCGTCTATGCTTACACCAAGGTAATGCTTTACTGGTTTTAGATTTGCTTGTATTTTTTTCGCATCTATTATTGCTTGTCTCATGTACTTGAAAATGTTTATTGCAGACTTTGGCTCTGTACAGGCAGAAGTTAGATGAGATGTTGAGTTAATATGTTGTTTATGGCATTATACAAGGTGAACATAAGTGTTAAATACTTTTCTTCTGTGCTTCTAAAGAAAGAAAAGAAAAATATGCTCATCCATTTTTCTTTCTTTTGTTTGTTCAGGGGCTTATGATCCAACTGGTGTTGATACTTATTATCGTTATCGACAATGTTGCGAAGTGTGCAAAACTGCTGTAATGGCAAAAATCTGTTTCTATTAGTTATCAGCGAGTAGAGCGAGGAAAGTTGGCTCGTTTAATGCATTGTTTTCATTTGCACCCTTCCCAAGTTTTTTGTTGCTTTTAGGTCCTTGTGGTGGTCCTGTGAAATGCGTCTATGGTTAAATCTTATTTTTTAAAGTTCCATATGTCTAGTTGCTCTAGTTTGCTTGCTTTACTGTAATTTGAAAGCTGAAAAATACAGTGCCTCTTCTTGGTCTTTCTGTCAAGACTTTGAATATGAAATTTCATCATGGTCTAAGATTTGGATTGTAATATATTAAATGAGATTATAAATAAGTAATTTTTTTGCCATGTTAAACGTGCCAAATCCAATATTTTCAGGCCCATGAGTGTGAACGGGACAGAAATCTATTTATATTGCGAAACGTCTGGATCTGAACTTTTGTACAAATATGACTTGGTCCTTCTTTCGGTCATGATACACGAAGTGGACTTTACAGGGATTTCTCAACGATTCTCTTCTGATATCGGATCTGATAAGTGGACTACGTTTTTATTGTCTTATTTTGACCATTCTCTAAGAAAATGGTTTTTTTTTTTTTTTTTCCTTTTAACTGTAGTTGTAAAATTAATTTCTTGAACGTCTATTTTCTTAGCAATTATTTGATATATATTTCTGCTCTATCTTCTTAAGTTCCCAAGTTCAGTTACCAGGGAATCTATTTAAAAAATTTCATCCAAACTTTTTCAATTTCCTTATCTAATTTTAAGCTCTTTATATATATATATATATATATATATATATATATTTATAAAAAAAGGGTTATATCATTTGCAATAATAAAACAATACAAGCCAAATAAGAGGACAAGAGAAACTTAAGTGTCCCCTTTTAGTATATTATCAAATTCATGACATTCTTGCATATAACTCATAAGATAATATAACGACCCTGTAATACAAGGGACACGACTCTTGATTGATATGAGATTAAAAACAAAACAAACAAACTTGGTAAATCCAACACATTAATCGCATGATATGAGATTAATTTATCAAATGTCCAAACAGTACAACAATACAACACCAGTTGAGTTGAGAGCTTAAAAGTTATACAGAAACTGTTCGAGGATTTTCCAGTTTCTAAATGGACAATCAAAAAGGTCAGTAAAGACTACTTTTCTACTCAGCCGAGTAACCATTACCTCAATTACTAGTTCTCACTCATTGCACCACTTCAGTAGGATTTGTACCGTCAGTAGCCATGAGCTTATTGTGATCCGGTGATGCCGTGTCTGATTCTATCCCATGCAATGGAGAACTGTTCTTCTTCTCGCTGTTGGAAGGATCAGAATCCCCTTCTAGCTTGATAGAATCCAACGATGGAGTGTCGTTCGGGACGGGTTGAGGGGCCGCTGAAGGAGGATCTGCTCGTGTCCAGAAGGCAGGGATCCTTTTGTCATCCTCTTTCATTCTCTCTGCATACTTATTTTTGTCAAAACCGGTGTTGTTATTTCCACCAAATGCAGACTCCAGCTGATCCATGTCGAAGAGATCCTCCATTATCTTCTTGGTGTTAAGATCATCCGAATATACGAACTTGACTTTATTGCGAGTCTTTGGTTCCAGGAAAGGCTTTACTACCTGTGAATTGTACATTCTTTGGTGTCAAAAGTAAAAAACTATGAAAGCTAACACCAAACGAGCACAAAACTGCAGGAGTCATTAAAGAATGAACAATTAAAAGGGAATGTGTTTTGGACAGCTCCAAATGAAAAATGTACAAACCTCAGTATCTAATTTTAGTAGAGAAATGCAGAATGTGATAGTGGAAATCAACAATAAAGAGGCCATACCTTCCAGAAAGGCTCAAAGAACTTTGGTGGATTATAAAGTATTGCAAGACCTAGGCGCTCCGGATAGCGGTCTTGCAAAACATGGGCAGTTTCCCGAGTCACGTTCACTGAGATATGTGAAAGATTGTACCCCTGAAAGTCAATCAGCCAAACCATCTGTTCTTGACCTGGCCTCAGATTTAAGACCGCGTTCTCCATGCAATAAACCAAATACTTAATTTTTCCTTTGGTCGACTTTGAGTTCTGCAATAAAAGAATAATTAAAAACTCAACTCATTAGTTTTCTAACAGAAAATTCAAAGTTAAATATACGAAAACAACTCTCGAGTATTTCATGCATGAAAACAGACAATTCTCAAGAATTTTTGAATTGTAGTTACTAGTCTATGTATTTCTTCTCGCAACAAGTATCTATTAGACATTCGGCATTTTGGCAAATCTAGAAGGACGCATGGCACAAAGAACAGTGATAATAAGCTCCAGTGGTGCCAGCACCAAATCTAAGAGACGTGTGTCCCACACAAGGAGAGAGTCCACATGTGGAGCCCAGTCCTATTAGATGCGATGCCAACACTAACGGATCGGAATAGCACTACTCTAGGACAAATAAGTAATGGTTTCACAACGGTTAAGGAACATGACTTTCAAATATAGCTTCATGGAGAGTAGACTAATAGCAACTTCACAATATGCAAAGAGGAAACTGGAGGGAACCTCGACACTAGGTCTCATGACCAGAACCGTTCTCCCATGCTTGTCGATATAATTTGATCTGTAAATTTTCCCGGTTTCTGCTTCATGAGCAACCTCTTCCTACGCCACAAATGAAATTGCAAGAATGATATTATCTCTTGAAGAGTTATTGGACAAAGCTGGAAATACCTAAGCCCAAAACCATAGGCCAAAGAGTTCCAAAAGCATACCCAGCGAATCTCCTCCGGTTTGTATTCTGACCTCCACTTTAAGCTATCTTTCAGCATCTTAGTTGCCTTCTTGACATTCCAGTTTCTTGCTGTTAAATATCGACGAATTGTTGCATCAGAACAATATATGGACAACTTATCCGGCAACGTCCCTATCAAATTCCTGACCTCGTTAACCTGCAAACATGAAAAAGCATCGAGAAGTGAGTTTTTCTGATTGTACCTTTTTTTTTTTTTTTTCCTCTCCAAACTTCTTGATATCGAAGTATATGCACATGCTAAGATAAGAAAGTAACTAACGATACCTTTGCCTGTTGATCTTCTGATGCTAAATTCTTCTCACTGCCATTTGAAGCAGATTTCTTTAAGCTCGAACTCATAGTTTTTAAAGAAGACACCTGCAAAATATAAATTCCACATTATTAGCATCTCAATATTCCTTCTGTTTTTATTGTTCCTTCAATGTCGTTGCTTAATTAGTACAAGAAATTCAAAATCTGTAATAAAAAGCATTCTAATCAACCTCGAAATTAGAAAACTTTTTCAGCATTATTGTTCAGACAGATTAAGAATCTTATCTAGCAAAACACATATTTAGTAATTCTTGGCTTGAATAATTTCGAAATCGATTAAGCAATGGACACAAGGCAAGAAAAATAATTTGCCGCAGTGGACCAACAAACCTCTCGTATGTATTCACTTCAAAAGGACGTTTTTAATTTTAGTTATACTTACTTATGTGGTAGTGGTATATTTAACCCCACTCAAATGCCTGTTCTCAATTTTCACAGGAGAGTGACAATATTCACTTGGTTTTTTATGATTGGATAAACAAACCATCCTAACTAAAAGAAAAGATAGTAAAGATGAATTATTTTGTAATAATTACCACATGTATGGTATCTTTTTGTGAGTATGAATTTGAAGGAATTTCGAAAACATTATGAAAACATTGAAGTGGGTCTCACGCTTTCGTGTCCAGAATCACCACAAACAGTTCAAGAACACATAGAATCTCCGAGTTTACACCGCATGCAAGTTTCAACCGAGGACAACTTTAGCTACATTACCAAATGCAAAGTCTATCTGGTCATTTAAAGTCATTTTCAGTCACCACTTCCCATCAATTCAGCACAGAGAGGATTAGAGCTCACTTTCAATAAAGAACCCAGTTTTCACCTTTTCTAGACCAGACACCTTTTTCTGTTTGCAAGCCAATAATTCGATGAATATTTTACATATCTCTAGTGCACATCAACCCCATTCCAACTCCTATTTTATAACACCAGACACCTTCCTATCTGTAAACTCATCAGACTAGCTAACGCCATAACATGCCTGCCAGGTCCTCTGTAAACAACAATCTCCGCGAAAAAGCTATTTGAAGTGAATTTCTATACTGGTAATGTGCCTTTCTAAACATCAAATCACATTGGAACGGAAAAAACATATCAACATGATTTTTTTTAAAAAAACAATTGGCACCCACCAAAATTCTTCCCATAAATCTAACCTCAACAATGTAATCAGTTAGAACATAGAAGTCAACTTTCAACAAAAGAACACCCTTATCCCTTTTGTTAATGATCAAATCCGTACACCTAATTAAAAAGCACTCCTAAAAGTTCCAATCTTCATAATCACGTCGACCCACCTCCAGAATTTAGTAGACAAACACACCCAAGTAAATAAAAAACTACAGTAAAAATTACTAGTCAACCGTTTTTGGATCGGCATTGGACTAACCCACCACAAACAGGTAAGTCAACCATGAACTATGATTGGAATTCAACCAAAACCACATAAAAACACCAACAGAATTAATTTATCAAAAAAAAAAAAGGGTTTAAAACTGAAAATAAAAATAACCCATATGGGAAATATGGTATAGACAAGATCTAACCTGAGTGATTCTAGAAATGGAAGCTCACGGCGGTCTGAGCAAAAGAGCTATATTCTTTGGGAGTCAAGGAAAAAAAAACCAAATGAAATGAAATGAAACAAGTCCAACCAGAAGAAAGGAATATCCGTATCTATTCCTTAGGAATTGTATCTTGATTCTTGGAGATGGGTTTGGGTTAAATGGGAAGGGAAATTATTATTGTTATTATAACTAAGGTTTTTTTTTTCTTTTTTTCCTTTTTGCTTGAAGTGAAAGATTACTAATTGGATCCACTCATTGCTGATTCAGAATCAGAACACTACAAAAGGAAGAAGAAAACGCCTTTGTGTATGTTGTTTGTTAGATTATTCGTGGTTTTTTTCTGGACATTTTTTTCTGTTGGAAATTTGTGGTTTGGACTTTTTACTTTTATACCACACTCCTCTGTGTACAGTTTCTCACTTGGGCCCGTTACTGCTAAAAGTCAGAACTACCACTCAGGCCTCAAGTTTAGTGCGTTCGAGTTGGAGCAAGATGGAAGGGTAGTTTTGACCTTTTGAAATGAGCGGGGCACGGGTGATGGGACAAAGAGGAAGCCAAGAGGAAAGTACACACCGAGAATTGGGTTTCTTCTTCTCGTGGACTCCGGCAAAAGAATATCAAAATGACACTCAAGGGAAGATTTTTTTTTTTTGGTGCCAGAGGAAAAAAGAAATTTATATATATAATAACTCTCTTGTCCAGTAACTACACGTGTTCGGAAAGAAAGGAAGAGAAATAAAGAAATGATACAACCCGAAATGTTGTATTTATGTTTATCTTTCTCTTATCATCACCGTTTATTTTCGTATTTAACAATCTCCAACATCCCGCTAAATGTATCCAATAAAAAGAGATTACTAGACACAAGAGTCAGCGTATATTTTTTTTACGGGATGCAAAATGCCATCCAAAAGGAAATCTGTCAGCACATTAGAGGGACCTACCTAGCATCAAAATCACTAGACATAACAGCAAGTCTAGAAACAGATTGTATTAGCACCTTTGTTTTCTTACTAAATTTCCGATACTTTTTTTTTCCCTCATCTTTTGTTGTTAATGATAATCGTTAGGAGAAAACTGTGGTACATTCTTTTTTTTTTTTTCCCCTTTCTTTCTTCCTTTCTTTTTTTTTTTTTTTTTTTTTAAGATGTAGGCATTGAAATTTCAGCCACTTACATTTTTTCATAATTCAATGATAGAAAGAAGAAGCAATCTCTCCATTATTGAAAAAAGAATTGTCAAAACTTGCATTTCTTTTCATAATTCAATGATTTATTTTTTTTTTTAAAGTTGATGAGTGAAATTATGTTGCAAATACATTTTAGAAAATTCAATAAATTTATTGTAATTATTTTTATCGCCCAATGTCACATTAGTATTTATAACAACACTGATATGTTACAGTTATGCAGTACTAGTAATATTCTTTTGTTTATATTACAAAAAAATAAAAAATAAAAAAAAATTTTGGGGTAACACTATGATAGAACCCTTTTTATATACCTTATCGGTTGAGCTCATTTTTAAACCGTCAAAATATAATCAATCAACTGACATGTTGCTTGTATATGATAGTAATAATGGATCTTACCTCATACTAATATAAACTAAAAAAATAAATTAAAAATAATATATAAAAAAATAAATTAAAAAGAAAACACTTATTCCCTCCTTGACTGCCGGTGACAGTCTCTGGCCGACGACCCCCTGCCAACGAGCCAGTCCCCCCCTCCCGATGTTGACCAACCCCCTCTACCCCCCTCCTAATGCTGACAAGCCCAATCCCTCCCCTCGAAGCTAGATTTGATCGGCATCGAGGGAAGGGGGAGGGGGGCCTTATCGGCATCATCACTGGTGTCGGGAGGGGCCATCAATGGACAGTGGCAAGATCAGCTTTTTTTTTTTTTTTTTTTGAATTTCTATTTTTTTATTTTTTGTATATAATATTATGGGTTAAAATACATTATAGTTATCATGCACAAGTAATCTCTCAAACGATCGATTATATTACGATGGTTTAAAAAAGTTCTATCAATAAATTATATAAATGAGACTTTATCCCAGATCTATCTTTTTTTTTTTTTTAAACAAAAATTTTCTTTTCTTCTTTCTTTAGGTAAAGTAGCTCTATCAACAAAAGCAGCTCATCAGCTCACAGCCAAAATAGTCCACCTAATCACCCACCCACCCACTCCCTGTTTTTTTTTTTTTTTTAATAAAAAAAATAAATCCCTACACCTTCATACTTCAAAGTATGACTACTCTAAAAACCATTACGCTCCAGTCACACATGTTCAACGTGTCCACCAAATAATTCTGCAGAGTGGGTTTGATCCAATTAAAGAAATAACCACGTTCTTTGGTGGCTAATATCAAATGAGTTCATGCTTAATTTCTTTTAAAACCACGGATAATAATAACATAGTGATGAAAGGATAACCAATCAATATTTTTTTATCTGATATCATGTCTTGATGACTTTAGACTTAATAGATGTCGGTTAAGAAAGCATGATTAATTTTTTCTTACATTTCATATGTTGTATTAATAGACATGTAGATTTTTAATGACAGTGATTCGAAAACATGATAACACCAATGAATTTTTTTTTTTTTTTTTGAAACGAGAAAAAGTTCGATTTAAAATATAAACACGTTGTTTGTGAAAGTTAAATATGAACAAGAAGCCATTGTCTGTCCTTGTGTCCATGTGCAAGTGCTTCCTCCACCAGACGTTTATGACCCTGGCAAGGTCCAGTCAATGGAAACGGAAATGAGCTTTTTTTTTTTTTTTTTTTTTTTTTTTTGAAATCACCAACAAATATTGGCTTTCTTGTATTTAGACGATCTGTAGTTTATCTATTGGAAGATTGGCGTATCTGAGATATCCACACACACACACACACACAAAATAAAAATTATAATAATAATAAAAAATTCAGTTACTCTCCGAATCTTTAGCGGTGAATCCAAGGCCAGATAAGTAATGAGCCAGAGTCTGTGATCATTATCTTGTAATAAATAGCCCGAATCTTTTTTTTTTTTTCTTTTCCAATTTTAAATATTTCACAACACATACAATTTTATAAGACTAAATTACTTATTTAATCCATAATCTTTTAATAAAGTTATGATTTGTTCCCAATCTATCTTTGTGATCAAAATGTTCCTAAATTCTTTAAAAGATTACAGAATGATCCTTTTTATAATCACACATCATTTACAATTAAGAGGAATTTAGAAAATACTTACACAATTCAATTTATGTGCTTCATATTTATCTATTCCATCTAATTTTTAATATTTATTACCAAAAAGGATCAAGTTAGACTCTTTAATTTTAAAGAGGACTTGTTAACCACCAAAAAAAAATGAAATATCAAGTACCAAACGAATAATTTACCTATTTTATAAATAACAAATGAATATTAAATACTATATAACTATATATAGAAAGCTCAATATTTTTTTTGACTGTTCAAGCTCTTTCGTTCAAAATGGTTCTGAAAATATTTGGTATTTAGTTTTTGGTCCTTCAATTTTTTTTTTCAGCCCAATACTTTTTTTTTTTCAATGTAGTCCTTTCTTTTGTATTGGTCAATTTTTTTTCATTTTAATCCTTTCATCTTTTTTCTGTATTTTTCATGTCTCTTTTTTTATTCTCAGGTCAATTGTTTTTTTTTTTTTTTTGTGGGCTTTTTTTAACTTCTAATTTTAATTTTCTCTTATTTAGAAAAATTTTCTCAAACATACATAACACATGTTTTAGACCAGTAGTTATAACACATGTCTTAGACTAGTAGTTAATCGGACCCACAAACCTTTTTTAAAAATATTTTTACATATTTCATAACACATGTAGTTTTATAAACAACAGACGAAGATTATAATTACATGGATTAGAATCCACCCACCCACTTCCCATGCCAGAATTATTTTTTAAAGAGAGTGACTAGTAAAATTTATTATTGGGCAGTGGTAATGCAGATTCAGCCTAGCTTGTCGTTTGTCACTGAATGGGCTGAGACTTTGCTTCACAGCAACAACAAAGTAACAGCAATTCTCTCATTAGGCCAGAAAGCGTTTAAAAAATAATTTAAAAAAATTATATAAATTCCACAACTGAAGATGTTATGTACAAGTCGGTTGAGCTCCTCAAAAGACAGCCTCTGGTAATTTTAGGTTCTTTTCTCTAAACTCAAATCCTGTGACTACTTTCCCATTTCTGTACAGAAAATCTTTTACTAACAGTACTCTACTGACCTTTCAAACAACAGAAACAAAGAATAATGCTAATTTAAAAATAAAAAAAAAAAAAAAAAAAAGGGACCCACCAAAGTTTCACATAACCCCTTTCAATTATCATGTAATTGTCATTTTTAGACCAAAAGAATGAACACAGCATCTTTGTAAAATATCGAACCTTCTAGTTGTTTGCGGCACCAACCACCAAAAAAAGTCCGCAGTATGATTGTTAGACAACAGCTAGTCACCGACAACACGGGCCAGATTTCCTTCGCAATTCGCCAACTAGGTTGCAGCTCAGAGTCCCTCTCAAAAGATTCCTGAGGAATTGACAGTCAATCAATGAGAACTAAAAGGCATGGAAAATCTTGCGTTCTTGTGTGTAGTGAAATTGTAAACAGGCAACAGCACTTACCCAAAGGCTGTACGCTGAAGGATTAAATAGCAAAAAGCTCGGCAAGTTTTCCCACCATCGACCCGAAAAAGCATCCAGCCACTTGGTAAGAAATTACAGGAGTTGATTCAACCCAACCAGATGCTGGACTGCCCATCTCTTCCAAATCCAAGTTCTTTATCTGATCTGTTGACCACGATCATGTCCAGCATATGAACTCCAACCGATGCGTTTGTAACTGAATACTCGAGGATCTCGGACCAGAAATGCTTCGAGAGCTTTGAGTGGCACGACCAGGAGTACAATGGAATATTAGGAAAAACAAAGATCACCACGATGTTAAGCTCCCTGAAGAACAAAAGAATTCATGGACAACCATCAATGTCTATATATCTCTCTTCGTCAGAACCCCAGAATTATGCTTCTTTTGTATGCCATATTGCCAGGCATCCTTCGATTTATCGCCAGACTGATCAAAGTTATCCAACGAATTCTCAAATGGAGGCTTAAAGGGTCGGTAACTTCCATTCCTAGAAAACGTGGCGCTCGACTTCTCATCATCTTCTGATGGTGTGCCAGCCCTAGATTCCATGTGCAAATCAAATGATCTATGTCTTGGTCCACCGGACCTCAAACCCCTCGCGTTAGACAAGACCTTCCCTGGCAGCGGAGTGTAAGAAGGTCCCTTTGGTACCAGAAAATCTTTAGGAAGAGAGTCCATGTCCATATAACAACTCCTGGCTTTGGCATCGTTAATCAATGCAGCCCAGTCATCAGATTGGATTAAAGCATTAGCATTCCCCATAACCTGTAAACATATCAAAATCAATTAGAATTAAACCATTAGCACATAAAACACTATCGAGATTCAAGTGGCAAGACGCACATGGATAGATACCACAAAAGAAAATGAACACTGGAAAAAACTTACCCAAAGAGCCCTTCTTGCACGCGTGAGAGCAACATTCATTCGACGGATATCAGCAACAAAGCCAACCCCATGATTTGAAGCACGTACACAGGACATTATGATCACATCACGTTCTTGGCCCTGGAACGCATCTACTGTGTTAATATATAGGTCTTTTCCTTCTTCTGAATTCAGAACATCCTCAAACTCACGTTGAAGGCATTTTAGTTGCAGCTTGTATGGTGTGATTATGCCAACTGAAATTTTGCCCAACCCCAAAGATTTCACAGTTTTTTGAAGGTGCTCGTACACACGAAGACAAAATTGTGCTTCATGCATGTTCTGATATGAGACAGATCCACCTCTATGAGACTCCCGTCCATGAGTAATGTCATAAAATATGTAAGGTCTAAGCAACGGATCTTTATAGTACACTTCATCAGGTAAATTAACAACACTTTCACTGTCTGTAAGGCGTCCTTGGTAGAAGTACCTTGAAGGGAAATCACGGATTTGAGGGTGCATCCTGTACTGCATCGACAACAACATTGTGGGACACCCTGCTTGCTGGAATCGCTCGAATAGACTTCTACTGTATAACAACGTTCCAGCCGCCTTGCTAATAACCGTCGCAGGAAGCTGCTGAGGATCCCCAACAAGAACACATCGTGCAGCACCAAGAGAAAGGGGAGGAAGAACTCCCACTTCACTAGCTTGGGCTGCTTCATCTATCACTACCATATCAAACCCATGAGTAAGGCGAGAGAACAATTTACGACCACTACTTGAGACAGTAGTAAAAACAATCTCAGCCTCGTTGGCAAAACTTGCCTCAAGATTGGCACGAGCTTCTTCCAAATTAAAGTTGCTACCAGGACGGAACTTGCTTTCTAATATCAAAAGGCGAGACAACTCAACTAAAATTTTATCCCTACCCTCAACCACTGCTGCAAGGTTCTGGAGCAAAGCATCTCGATTTTGATCCCGAGCCAGAAGAACATCTGGATCAACACCAACTGATCCTTGGGAACGAACAGCAGCTGCTGCAACAGTAAGATCTCTTTGAAGACTGGTTATCTGCTGTGCCAACTGAGCTTCACGAGTTTTTAACTGGTGCATCCATCCTAAAACTTCCTCTCGACTCTTGACCAAAAGCTGTTCAGTCCTGCGTTCAACAGAGACAGCCTGTGCAGCACGTGTCTGTGAATCAACCCCAACTCGAGCCACATCAGGCCGATAGACTTTCATCTCACCATCAATGAATCCTCGGTCAAGGACACGAGCAAGAAGCTCATCGGTTGCAGCATTAGACGGCGCACAAACTAGCATTCTGGGTTTCGGGCAGAGCTTTGGAAGAGTACGAAAGAGATTCTGGTCCATATTTTGAAGAACCTCATCAATTGATCCCACAGTCACATTGTCAACACTGCTCTCATTAGCTTGCTTATAGCTCTCAGGAGCTAGTTTCTTAAGCAAAGAAGTGTAATAATGCTGGTACTGAACCAGATGGATGACATTTAGCATTCCCCAGACAGTGTGCGTCTTACCTGTTCCTGGAGGTCCTTGAACAAGAGTGAAAGGCCATGGATCTTGCCTCTTTGTCATCCCGCCACCAGTACCAGCAGCCGTATGTGTGGCAGCCCACTGGATCGCCGCTAGCTGGGAACCATTGAAGGTTCTATGTAGATGATCAACAAAGTTCTGTGTGAAGCAATCAGGCATGGCAGGGATCAGCTGTTCATATCTTGGGAAGTGTTCAGGACTTGGCTGGAGTATTGCAGCTTGCATCTGTACCAAAAAGATCAGTCAAGAATGAATATTCTTGCAAGGCTTAATAAATTGTAAGATGCTAAAAAACTGAGTTTTACCTGCAAATTCAGACGATGAAATGCATGAAGTGCAACATACTCCCGCTGAGTGGTGGCAAGAGAACCAAGCACGGTCAAGTACCAAATACCTTTAGGCTGCAGTTTTCGTAGAATATGATCATCATCTGAGCTGATATACATAAAGCGCAGAAGAGGTGTCAACACAATTTCTGGTAACAGGATGCAAGACAAAAAAATAAAGATGCCAGATCAACCACAGTAACAAACATGAGAAAGGTTGACAACTCATAATGGATCGAGGGAAAAGAAATAGATATTGAAAAAATACCCATTACAATCATACGAGTCCCCAACATAAAAATGAAGGATTGCCCCAGGAGGATCACGAGTGTCAAGAGGTATGTGTCGCCTAACAGTACCAGCCACACGTCCAGTCATTTCAGGTTCTTCATCATCTTCAACTACAGAGGCATTATTACGCTTGGATCGAACTAATTGACAAAGTACAAAATTACATTAGTGATTTGAACAAAACGTGTCATAAAGATAAATGATATTGGAATAAACCTAAGCTTTTATCAACCTGGCCCAGGTCTGGGGGATGAAAGAATAGCAACATCACCCTCTTTAAATGTCCATTTGCACTCATTCGCCGGTAGGACAACCACATCATACCATCCTAAGCCAACAAGATAAGCACTTTAGATAGTTACCAGAACCATAATAATTGCTTACAGCCAAAAGAACACAGGATAAAAAAGGGTTAAGAAAATCCACTCCATAAACTCCTTTAGCAAACCCAATCTTTAGCAAAACCAATCATGTACCCATACAAAAATATTTCAGTTGGGCATAAAGTAAAGTTATAAGCATTCAGTACTGAAGTGTATAGCCAAATTATGAAAACATTATCCTAAAATTGGTACCTCTTTCTCTTCTTTCGATGGTCTTTACACGAACCGTTATATGTGTATCTCTTGAAACCGTTTCAGTTAATTCCTCCCATGTGCTGTAAAGCTGCGCTCTGCATTCCTCAAACAGCAAAGGCTCAAATACTCTGACATATTCCTCCACAGATTCAAACCGACCAGGAACACATTGTAGGTCAGTCTCTCCTGGACATAACAATTTCCATGAGTAAATCAGAAAACCAATCAAAGAGAGAAAAATAATTACTAAGCACCTTCCTCAAGGGTAAAAGACGAGAGGGAACAAATGCAACTACAAATCAATATTCCAGCCAATCAAAAGATAAACCGGACACCAAAAGTATTGGGCAATAGTCATAAGAATACTGCAAATAAGATAATACATGGACTGGAAAATGTAAAACCTCTACCATATTCACCCATTTACAGCAGCAAATAACTAAATTATCAGAAACATTTAACCCTAGTAGAAATTTAAACCATACATTCAGCAGCTGGAGATATCCATAAAGTGTCAAATGTTGTCTCGACTACAGTAAACTTTCATCATCACAGGAATTATTTTTTCCTATTTAACAGGCCCTCCCAATAGTTAGAGACCCGACAAATTCAGCAAGGATATCTTTCAAACATCCATCAACTAATTTAAGAATCTTGATCGCCAAAAATTCGATGTTTCATCAGCTTATTACAAAGTTAGCAAATGCATCTCATAAAAACATACCACAAATTCAAACCCCACCCCTCAATCAATATACCATGAGAAACATTCACAGACACAATGCATGTGATGGTGACAAGAATTACACAGTGAAATTGAGATAAAAATGTAAAGTCATCACAATTCAGAATCTCGATTTCACGCTATAATTGCCATCACCTTTGCAAGTTGTGTTATGAGTCTCATGGTGTAACAATTGAAGGGGCATGAAGCACTGGCATAAAAATCACAAATATTGTCAAGATAGACGGCCCAAGTTTCCAAGCATGGTGAAATTGGAAAGCATTTCACTAAGAACAATACTAAATAGCATAAGAAACGGACATACCAGGTTGATGCCAAAACTTTTCATTGGTAACCTCCCGAATAAGACGCTCTACAGACTTGTCTTGATACGAATTACTCATTGTCGTTTGCTTCTTGGATGGTAGAAGCTTTTTGTTTCCCACTTTCGAGTCCATGGAATTTTGACCAAACAGCACAGACTTCCTATTAGAACCCTGAGAATTCTTTAGTTGCCTCGAATCAGCAGATTGCTTCCATGAACTCTGTCTTGGAATAGGTGGTAAGGCTTCCCCAGCAACATCACTGTCGCCATTTAGCTTCCTTGGCCTACCTAGTAACCCAGAATTCATATCACCATTGCTTTCGTATTTGGATTCACTCGATTCCAAAGGAGTTCCTCCTTCACCAGAAAAGGCATCAACTTGTCTCTGATCCTTAATTATTGACTGATTTTGCTTATCACCAGAGCGTTCAGCAGGTGGCAGAATAGTACGGGGTTCCTTCACTGTACGAGTTGTAATGGTTGATGAGAAGGTCTGCCTTCTTGGTGTTGAAGTTTTGATAGGACCAGCTTGTTTAACATCTTCTAAATTGAGGAACATGGTCTGTCTATTCCGCTTCTTTCCCAGTTTTGCCTCATTCTGTTGATCAGTCTTCCTCTTAACTGGATTATTTGCACACTTAACCGCATGACTCGCTTCAATACCCTTAACTTCTCGTTGTTTTGGAACATAACTAGGTTCCTCTTGACCATCCATGGATATATCACCATTTGCATTTCCCTCCACATTACGGTTGTTTTTACCACTCTGATCATTGGGGACTAGATCTACTGCTAAAGAATTACCATCAGCACTAGCGCCAGAAGCAACACAATCCATTGCTCCGGAAGTTCCTTGCTCTTGTGAAACTTTACCCTGTTTATCTAAACTACTACCTCCTTGCACATCAGCAGAACCCTCAGCATCGGACCATTCGCCTTCTTCTCTTTCTGCAGGCAGTGCGTCTGAACGTCCAGAAACAAAGGATGGCACTGCTTTTGCATCCTCATTATTCGACTTCGAAGTCAAGGGAATTTGGGAACTCTGATCCGTCATCACCTTCTGCTCAGGGCCATGAGCAGACCTGGGTCGAACAAAAGGCTGAAAGCCAGATCCAGAAGGCGCATGTTGAAAGGCATGATTGTTTAACATTCCTGGGGGAGCAGCTGCTACTGCAAGCCTTTCCACAGTCTGGGAATTTGTAGATGGCAATGCCTTTTGTGGCTGGGAGCGTGAGAGGCTATCGCTCTCCTCATTATCCTCATACGGGAGCTCGTTGAGATCAAATAATGGCCTTCCTCGAGAACCCATCTCATATGTAAATACATACAAACTAAACTCCGTATCCTAGATTTCAAAATCGCCGTTTTCGCGTTTTCCGTCCTAGAAAAGGATAAACAAAACAGGCAAACGGTAAGGCAATGCAAGAGAATCACAAACAAGAATGTAAAGGCTCTAAAACAGCAGTAAGTTCAGCAGCGCAATCCCAAAAACCGATCACACAAAATGAGAGTTTAGAAAAGTTAACGGGTTAACAAATTGGCTACAGTACCTCAACCCAAGACACAAGTTCCACACTTCAATCACCAAGTAATACCATGAACAAGACGGTTACGAAACAAAAGAAAATCTGATATTCAACCAAGAAAACCTTATACATACAAAACTTACTCTTAGATTTAAATACCGCAATGCAGCGCCAAATCAAAATCATTAGATGTGCACTTCTAACTAAAAAGTAAGAGAACAACACAACACCACACTGCAAAACTAAAATCCCAACACCAATTCCAATTTAATTAACGCAAAAACCCTAACAAAAAATCCAATTAAACAAAACTAAGAATCGCTTAAATCACTTAAACAGATGAAAAACCAAAATCCACAACCACATTGAAAACGACAGAGGAACCCAGAAAGCACAATTAGGCACGCAATTAACATTAAATCGCTAATCAATCCAATAAAATCAGCGCGGATTAAAACCCGCTAATTATTTTCTCAGTAGCCAATCAAATCCAAATCCCATCAGAAATCCAATCCCGAAAAAACCGACCTAGCAATCCGTTCTAGGGCATTTTAACCAACCAAACCCTCCCAAAACTCTTCACTAATCGATATCCACGGACAAAACGACGCATCTTTCCCCAAAAACGACAATCCGCACGGTTCGAAACAGATCGAACCAAGCTATTCGTTTCAAGAACAAACGCATTAATCTAATGGTCAACCACGCAATTAGGTCCCTTCTCTAATCTCATTATTCATGTTACTGATCTTTCTCTACAACCTCAAAGTTATTATAATTATTAAAAAAATAAATAAACTAAATATTTCTTTAAAAAAAATTAAAGGAAAAAAAAGGAATTAAAATTTTTAAATACTGTAGTGGATGGGAATTTTTACCTCTAAATAAAGACTTCTTTTAGAGAGAGAGAGAGAAAGAGAGAGAGATTAGTAACGAAAAAAAGATGGGGAAGCTCTCTGTTCTGCGGTGGGCTTGGAGAGAGAGAGAGAGAGAGAGAGAGAGAGAGAAGAGAGAACGCAAATATGAAGCAAAGAAGAGGGGCGTAGTATTGCGCTTTATATAGGAAATATCGAGCACTTTCGCCGGTTGGTTTTTTTCCACAGTTCGTCGTTATTTTTTTACCGGCAATTTGTTTTTATTTAATTCCCGAAAAAGCCCTTACTCATTAACTGTATTTACCTGGGCGACCCTGCCCCCTTGAGAAATCGTAGTCGTTTCGACTGGGTTGAGGTCAAAGGGTAATGTTGGGATTTAAAGTTTTTTCTTTTTCTTTTTCTTTTTCCTTTTTTTTCACGAGTTGTGTGATTGGGATGGCTGTATTACGTGTATAACGCTCGAAGTGAAGATCTTACGGTGGGAAGATAGCGTCCGTCGATCTCATCCACTCGTGAGCGTGCGTCCGTCGATCTGATTGCACGCGTGGGCCTACGACTGTATAGCGAGGCCCACGTGCGCAAGCAGGAGCGCTCCAACCCTGTTGGACTTCGTCGACGAGTTGAGCCCGGTTCAAATGGGGGTCGATAGGGGTGTAATTGTCATTTTACAAAACAAATAAGTGAATGATAATCTTACATGACTTTGACGCGGAGGAAAAGAAATGTCCAATCGCAAATGAACAAAGTGGCTCAATTATGCGTTTCAGATGGTAACTGGAGCGTGTGAACCACGCTCTACCGATTTTTCTTGCTTTTAAAAGTAGGGGAGAGGAGGACACCTCACCAGTCTAAATTAGGCAAAAGAACGGAAAGAAAAGCTATTGAAATATTGAAGAAGGTCAAACGCCCTTTTATTCCTTGTTTCGTTCGTAATTACCAAAAGTTAAAACCAGTAAAATTTAATTAATTGATTTGATTTTAATTAATTAATTAATAGATGAAAATTTCAAAGCTACCCTCTACTGCATTTAATGTCATGAATCATGACCGGACGTTATAATAAAAACAAATTAGTCATAACGGTGGTATCTTATGTATGAAAGGAAATTTCAAGATAAAATGGAAATTTCTAATTCTTTCATTGACGGTTTGGATTATTGTTTATAAACTGTTTTTAACACCATTTAAAAATAAAAATATTAAAAACATCAATTATAATACTAATTTTTAAATTTAAATATATGTGACATATAAATTATTATTTTTTTATTAATAAATGTTTGACTGATTGTCACGTTAATTGATTATGTTTATGAATAAAGAGATACCAATTCATCATCAAAAGTTTGGATTAGAGTTTTTTTATCTTTTTTTTTATTAAACTTTTAATTTACTTTTTTAACTTTATTTTTAAACCTACGATGTAAATCACACGAACCATTGGAATTAACGAACACTATTATTTGTGAAACAACTGTGACTTTTGCTCTGTTATAATGCTTGGCAAAGTGGTTTAGGAATTATATACTTTTTGGTACAAAAATAAAGTTGTTGATGCCAAAAATGTCTCCGGCACCAACACCCAATGTGGTCGGCTGTTCCGACCGTCCTCGCCCGTGTGCTCTACTCGGGCTCTCGTGTTCCTGCAAGACAAGAAGGAAGCACCTAGAAGTGACGGGGACACCGGTGGGGTGTCTGCCGTGGGCACTCCGATGCTTAAGTCAGAACTTGGGTCTGATGAGCGAAGGGAGAGGCAGAGTTTTGGCAAGGATAGATTGTGTGTACCTGAAATAGAGGAAGGGTCCTCTATTTATAGGCGTTTTCCGCGGGCCTGGGTGCTCGGGGCGACCCGATCGGGTCGGCTCCCTACGGCGCCCGGCGGGTGAGTAGGGGCATGGTGCCCGCAGGTCGTGGGCCAATCTGGTGGCGCCACGTGGTATCTGCCCTGCGCCAAGGACATCGGGGCGGTTGTAGCAGGTGGCGGCAGGGATGGTTCCAGCCGGTTCAGACGGCGGAAATTCGGGAGATAGTGGTGGCAGGTGGCGGTAGGCCGTGATTTGACCCCCTGAAGTTATGGGGCGTACTTCCTCATGGAGTGGCGGCGCACGGGTGCAAGGTGGGTGCTCAGGTGATCCGAGCACGAGGGTGTTTCCGAGCATGAGGAGGCGAGCTCCCGATACCCTGATCGTGTGGTTGGACGTGCTCGGGTAGCGAAGCGGTCGGAGGTGCTCGGCCATGCGAATGGTGAGTGGTCGGATACAGTTGGCGAATATGTACCCGAGCACACGCTGGTGCTCGGTCGGGATTCCTTGGCGGTCTCTCTGGTATGGTCGGATGTGATCGTGAATATGGGCTTTGCCGGGCACTAAGTGTTCCCGGTGTGCAAGCACGATGTCGGAGCGGGTAACGGCCTCAACATAAGCCCCCCTAGCATCTCTGGGCGGGTACGGCCAGAGGTGCTATCTAGATCTGTTGGCCTCGCGCGACGAGTAGCGGGACCCGCCCGCTTAAGCTGTCTTTGCCGGGTGAAATGATGTGGTCGGCTATGCTCGATGACACAGGGTACAGGGGTGACGTGGCAACGAGCTGGGGTGACGAGGCTCCACCAGCTGACGTGGCACGTTCCACGTGTCGACTCCGGGTTGGCAGGGAGGTCAAACGGCACTTTTGGGGCATTAATGTTGAAGTGGCGGGATTGGCGGGAAACCGAAACGTCGTTTTGAAATTGGTGTCCGCTTTTCCCGCTAAAGCGTCTCCTATAAATAGGGGGCCTTCGCTCCTCATTTCTTACCAAACGCCTGAAGAATCCGAGAGCTGCCGAGGAATTCCGAGCATTGGAGTGGACAAGAAGCCTTGCGATCAACCGGAGCAGTTGCGAGAAGGTAAAGAGTTATCATGAGCAGTGTTTCAGATTCCGAGAACGAGAACCTGTCCGGGGATGTTGACGTGACCGGGGATTCGAGTAGCAGCTCGAGCACCAGCTCGAGCCTGCCCGGGAATTTGTCCGGGTTGTCGGATATTCCCAGTCCGCGGGTACAACCGGCCGAGCGGCCGGCCGAGGTTGAAGAGGCGCCCGAGAGGTCGACGGGAGAAGCGAGCACCTCCGGTCGGGAGGGCTCGGAGAGTTCGACGAGTACGGCCCCCGCTGGGGAGACCTTTGCAAAGCAGAGAGAGTCTACCCGCCCGATGCGCGTGAACGGCCTGCGCGTCTACAAGATGGGTGACTGGGAAGCCGAGCAGCTGGCAGGTGGCCTCCCCATCTACACGGTGGATTATTTCACCACGGCGGTTACCCTGGGCTATCTACAAGCGCTCCGGGAGGAGTTCGGCATCCCGGAGTCCGTGCAGTTGGTGGTGCCCGGTCAGGGCGACCTCCCGTCCCGGCCCCCTCGAGGATATATAACGCTGTCGGCCGAGTTCTTTAGGGCCGGGCTTCGCCTGCCCTTCCACCCTTTTTTGCGGCGAGCGCTTACTCGGCTCAATGTGGCCCCGATGCAGTTGAACGCGAACGCCTACCGCATCCTGGTCGGATGCTATGTGCTGTGGAGGAAGACATTCGGCGTGGAGATGCCTTTCCGGGTATTCCAGAACTTGTACCGGATGAAATCGGCTCCGTCCTCCCTTGGGTCGTACTATTTCCAAGGACACAAGGGGACGTTCATCACCGGGTGCCCAGACTCCGACAAGCAATTCAAGCACCTGTGGTTCTACGCAGGGGGGAGGTGGCTGCACGGGCAGTTGTCACGGCGGGAGCTCCCAGGGAACGAGAGGGTGCCCGTTACGTTCAGGAACGGGTACGTGTGGGCGCGATCTCCAAACATCGGCGAGAACGCCAGCAGGGTGGACAGCCTTCGAGAGTTGTCTGAACCGGAGAGAAATCACCAAGGGCTCCTCTCCTCGGAAAACCTCGCGAGGTGCGGCTGGGTTGGATCTTCATCCTCGGGCGACCCGGATGACCAACCCGCGAGAGAAGTGACTGTTGCGTCGCGGATGCCCGTCCCGGCCGTACATTATAGGGCGCGAACGGTCGTCGTCCCGGACACGGCGGAGTGCTCGGATCGGTCTGAGATCCCGCGGGGGGTGCCAGTGGCCTCGGTCCCTGGTCCGTCGTCGGGTGGCTCCTCCCCCGGGAGCTGGGGCCCGAGGGTCGCCGATGAGGACATGGACCTGGTGGTCAGGCAGCTATACCCGGCGCGGGGTATTCGGATCGAAGGTCGTCTTTTTTAAGGTCAATCGTTCTCGGGTAAGCCGTATGTTACTAACTCCTTTTTGTTGTGATTGCAGAACCCATGGCTGATCGGGAGAGGAGAGGGACCAAGCGTCCGAGCAACGAGGAGTGCGCTGCCCGGATACAGCGGCTTAAGACCGGCGGTAGCGGGAAGGGGAAGGGTTCGTCTGCGGCCCCTAGTCAGGGGGCCCCTGTCAGCAGGTCCTCCCAGGGGGACCCGGTCAGCAGATCTTCTCAAGGGGCCCCGGTGGGCAGGTCCTCTCAGAGCGCGCCGAGCGGCCATCGCTCGCGTGATGATTCGTCAAGCGCTCGGCGTCCCGACGAGGCTCCGAGCGCCCGTCCTGCCCAGCCCGCGTCAGATAGTCGGGCCATTGTCGCGGCGTTGCCTAGCCAGCAGCGTTCCGGGTCGGCGGTCCGTGAGAGCCGCTCGGCTCGGCCAAGGGAGGAGCATCAGGCCCAAGCCGTATCTTCCCGGGCGAGGCGAGGCGAGCCTAGGGAGGAGGATCAAGCCCGGGCAAGGCGAGACGAGCACAGAGCTCGGGAAGACCGTCCGGCTGCAGTCGAGGCTCCTCAGAGGAGCGCGGTGCAGATGGCGCTCCTCCGGAAGTTCGATGAGCGTCTGACCGATCAGGTGGCCGAGTCGTCCAGGTGCTCGGACCCGATCGAGGCCACTGACGGTGTTGTTCAGAGGCTGGTGGAGGTAAGTGTATCCTGCTCGCGATTTCTTGCTCTTCCATTCTTTTCTCGTCTCACACGGTTTTTGCGTAGGCGGTCAGCCTAGCCTTCACGGCGAACTCAGCCTCTCGCGGGTATGCCAACGCCATGGAAGCCAAGCTTCGGTCCGCTGAGACAGAAGCTGTGAAGGCGCGGTCCGAGAAGAGGAAGGCCGAGTCTGAGGCCGAAGCTGCCGAGCAGAGGGCCAAGGATGCCGAGCAGAAGGCCCTAGACGCCGAGCAGAGGGCGGCTGAAGCTTTGGCGAGGGCGACAAAGGCAGAGGATGCCCGGGCAGGTGAGGAGCGCCTGCGCCGCGAGGCTGAGGAGGCCTGCGTGTTGGTCGAAGAGACCTTGGCTTCCCAGGACCGCGAGCGTGCTCGGTACCTGCAAGAGGATCTCCCACGGGTGCTCGAGCAGACGAGGGTGGCCGCCATAGAAGAGTACTCCAGGTCGGCCGAGTTCCAACTTGCGCTCGAGCATGCGGGTGCAGCCGCCGTTGAAGAGTATTCTCGGTCGGCGGAGTTCAAGGCGCTTATGGAGGCCGAATACAAGGACGGTATTCGGGATATGGTCGCCAGTTTCAACCTCGCCAACCCCAATGTGACCGGGGTCGACTGGTCATTCGCGCCGGAGCTCTCCGGGGAAACCGCGGCCGAGGACGGGGAGGACCCTGTTGCCGAGGAGGGTGAGGTGACCGGGGCCACACCCCGTCTGGAGGACTTGATAGTTATCGACGATCCGGAGCAGGCTTCCCCCGTCGACCATTCTGCTGATCCTCCTTCGGCGGTCGGGCAACAGCACCCGGAGCAAGCGCGCGAGCCGCCCTCATCCGAGCAGCCTCCTTCTGAGCAGACGACAGTTGGCTCTGTCGTCCTTCCTGGCCAGATGGATTATTATTATTATTATTATTTTTTTTTTTTTTGGGCTCGGGGGTGCTCAGATTGTACCCCCCACCTATTTTGATTGAAATGAATTCTCCTTTTTCAGTGTCTACTTTTTCTTTTCAATATTGCAACTGTTTTTCTGGTCGGATCTGTCGTTCAAGCACAGCCTCTGCTCTCGGAGACGGACCCTTACCTGTCCTACCCCCCCAGTTCGTAAGCCAAGTTACTTGGTCTACGGGCTAAGGCTGGCGTGATTCGGGAAGCGTCGGGTCTAGTGCTCGGTCGTGAGACCTGGTCCCTGGTCCGGGGACCAAGGGACTTGCTTGTATGCGTGGGTCCTGGTCGGGCACCAATCTTGGTTGGTGCTCGGTCGTGGGACCTGGTCCTTGGTCCGAGGATCAAGGGACTTGCTTGTATGCGTGGGTCCTGGTCGGGCACCGATCTTGGTTGGTGCTCGGTCGTGGGACCTGTTTGCTTGGGTCCTGGTCGGGCACCAATCTTGGTTGGTGCTCGGTCGTGGGACCTGTTTGCTTGGGTCCTGGTCGGGCACCAATCTTGGTTGGTGCTCGGTCGTGGACCTGTTTGCTTGGGTCATGGTCGGGCACCAATCTTGGTTGGTGCTCGTCGGGACCTGTTTGCTTGGGTCCTGGTCGGGCACCAATCTTGGTTGGTGCTCGGTCGTGGACCTGGTTGCTTGTCCGAGGACCGTGATACTTGGCTACAAAACGTGGGGTCTCGAAATATATACTTCATTGATCTTCGTAATTTGTACATGTATTACTGATAAAAGCGTTTTAAATGGTCAGCATTCCACGTGGTGGCGAGCAGATTGCCTTCTTGGTCTTGGAGCTTGTACGTGCCTCGGACCACCTCCGTGACGGTGTAGGGCCCCTCCCACTTGGGGCCGAACGAGCCCACTCCGGGTTGGGGACCAGGACCTTCTTTAGGACGAAGTCGCCGACGCGGAATGTGCGTGGTCGGAACTTCTTGTCGTAATATCTCGCGACGACCTGGTTCCGAGGCGCTGCCGTGCGATGAGGGCCCGGTCGCGCTTCTCTTCCACTAGGTCTCGGATGGACAGCAGCTGTTCTTCATTGTCTTCTTCGTCATAACCTTCTATCCGGAGGCTAGGCAGGCCGACTTCGGCGGGGATCACAGCTTCGACCCCGAATGCCATGGCGAAGGGGGTCTCCCCGGTCGCCGTTCTCTTTGTGGTGCGATAAGCCCATAGCACCCGGGGGAGTTTCATCGATCCAGGCCCCTTTGTGCTTCTCCAGGTTCTTCTTCAGATTGTCCTTGATGGTCTTGTTAACGGCTTCGACCTGACCGTTGCTTTGGGGTACCCTGGGGACGAGTAGACTTTTCTTATCCCGAACTGCTCGCACAGTGCCTCGAATTTTGGGTTGTCGAACTGTTTGCCGTTGTCAGTGACCACCGTGTGAGGGATCCCGAAGCGGCAGATGATGCTCTTCCATAAGAAGGTTGTGCATTTTGGTTCGGTTTGTTGTGCTAGCGGCTCCACTTCGATCCACTTGGTGAGGTAGTCGATCGCGACTAAGCAAAAGCGCAGCTGGGACCGGGCCATCGGGAGCGGGCCGATCAGGTCGAGAGCCCATTTTGCAAACGGCCAGGCGCTAACGACCGAGGTGAGCTTCTCCGGATGAGACTTGATGGCTTTGGCAAACTGCTGGCACTTGATGCACTTTCGTGCGAATTCCGTCGTGTCCTTGTCCATCGTCGGCCAGTAGTACCCCTGGCGGAGGCACTTGAAGGCGAGTGCTTTTCCCCCCGAGTGGTTTCCGCATACCCCGCTGTGGATTTCCTTCATTAGGTAGTCTGCTTCGGCTGGGCCGATGCATCTCTGGTAGGGGGCGGAAAAGCCTCTTCGGTAGAGTTTTCCGTTGATAATAATGAATCGAGCCGAGGTACGTTTGATCCGGCGGGCTTCCTCCCGGTTCTCGGGCAGCTGATCGGAGGTGAGATATCCCATGATTGGGTCCATCCACGTCGAGGCATTCTCGGAGCAGTGGACGTACTCCGGTTGGTCAACAGTGGGTTGGTTTAATTTTCCGACGGGGAACGAGACCAAGCCTTCTGCGTCAGTCCCCGAGGCCAGGCGTGCAAGAGCATCGGCCTCGCTATTCTCTGACCGCGGGATACGAGTAACGCGGTAGCTTGTGAACTGGTTGAGCAGGGCCTTCGCTCTCTCGAGGTACTTCGCCATCCGTTCTTCTCGCGCTTGGAATTCCCCAGTTACTTGGTTCACTACAAGCATCGAGTCACTAAAGACGTCGACGTCGGTGACTCCGAGCTCCTGGGCCAACCCGAGCCCTGCTATCATTGCTTCGTACTCGGCTTCGTTGTTCGAGGCTTTGAAGCCGAAGCGCAGGGCTTGACTTGTCTTATACTGGTCCGGGCTGATGAGGACAAGGCCGGCTCCGGAGCCCCCCGTGTTGGAGGAGCCGTCGACGAAGAGCTTCCACCTGGGGCGGTCGTCCTCAGCGGGACCCCCGAGCACAGGCACGTTCTCGGGATGACCACCCGCGGCAGAGTGTTCGGTCCCTTGGTCGGGTACCCCGGGCATTGGCGTGCTCTCGGATGCTTCCTGGCCGGGAGTGGCCGTCCCTGTGAACTCGGCAACGAAGTCGGCCACTGCCTGGGCCTTGATCGCCGTCCGGGGGACGTATTCGATGTCGAACTCCCCCAGTTCGATCGCCCATTTCACGATGCGGCCCGACAGCTCCGGGTTCTGCAAGACCTGGCGGAGCGGGTATTTTGTCGGGACCCGGACGGGGTGTCCTTGGAAGTAGGGCCTTAACTTGCGGGCGGCCGAGACGAGTGCGAGGGCAAGTTTTTCTAGGGGGGTGTACCTCTCCTCTGCCCCTTGGAAGGCCTTACTGCTGTAGTATACCGGGAGTTGCGTTTTGTTCTCCTCTCGCACTAGGGCAGAGCTGACCGCTTTCCCGGAGACGGCCAGGTAGACATACAGGATCTCCCCGGGTAAGGGCTTTGATAGCATCGGTGGGTTGGCCAAATACACCTTTAGGCCCCCGAAAGCTTCGTCGCACTCGCTGTCCCAGCTGATCTTCCCGGTTGCTTTGAGCACCTTGAAGAACGGGGCGCACTTGTCCGTGGATTTGGAGATAAAGCGCGAAAGTGCCGCCGTCATACCGGCGAGTCTCTGTACCTCCTTCACCGTTCGGGGAGGTTGCAAGTCCAGGACCGCCTGTGACTTGGAGGGGTTGACCTCAATCCCTCTGTGGTTCACCATGAACCCGAGGAACTTGCCGGACTCTACGCCGAACACACACTTCTCCGGGTTCAGCTTCATCTTGTACCGGCGTAAGATGTCGAAGCATCCCCGTAAGTCTCGGATGTGGTCCTTGGCGCGTTTGCTCTTCACAAGCATGTCGTCCACGTAGACCTCCATGGTCTTCCCAATCAGCGGGGCGAACATCTTGTTCATTAGCCTTTGGTATGTGGCTCCCGCGTTCTTTAGGCCGAAGGGCATGACCCGGTAGCAGTAAAGTCCCTGGTCGGTGGTGAATGCCGTCTTGGCCTGGTCCGATTCGCTCAGCGGGATCTGATTGTACCCCGAGTAGGCGTCCATGAAGCTGAGGAGCTCGTGTCCCGCTGTTGCGTCGACCAGCTGGTCTATTCGTGGTAGGGGAAAGCAGTCCTTAGGGCAGGCCTTGATGAGGTCGGTGTAATCGATGCACACGCGCCACTTCCCGTTGGACTTCTTGACCAGGACCACGTTGGCCAGCCATTCCGGGTAGGTTACCTCCCGGATGAACCCAGCGGCCAGTAGTTTTTGTACCTCTTCGTTGATGGCTTGGTACCTTTCCGGGTTGAAGGCTCTTCGTCTCTGGATCACGGGCCTGCTTGCGGGGTTGACGCTCAGTCGGTGGCACATGATCGCCGGATCTATCCCGGGCATGTCTTTATGTGACCACGCGAAGACGTCCTTGTAGCTGCTGAGGAAGCGCTCCATCTCCCCGCGCGTAACCGCGTCGATGCTCGACCTGAGCATGACAACTCTCTCGGGGTGATCCGGGTCGAGTTGGTACGGGGTCAGCTCGCCCACCGGGTCCGCTCGGATCAGCTCTTCGGGCAGGCGGGGATCCAGGTCAGCGAGTCGGGCGCCGTCTCCGCTTGGGGCATCCACGTCGTCGATCCTGGTGATGGTTGCAACGGTGCTTGGGGTTCCGCTCTTGCGGCAAACCTTGTTGACGGCATCCACGTAACATTTTCGCGCGGACTCCTGGCTTCCGCGAAGGACCCCGATGCCGGTTTGGGTGGGGAACTTCATGGCGAGGTGGTACGTGGAGACCACTGCCTTGAGAGCGTTGAGGGTCGGTCTGCCTATTATGGCGTTGTAGACGGATGGTCTATCCACTACGATGAACTCGACCATTCGGGTGGTTCTTTCCGGGCCATCCCCTATGGTTACAGGGAGGCGGATCGTGCCCGCCGAGTGCACGCACTCACCAGCGAAGCCGTAAAGCGGCGTCCGCGTGGGCGTGAGCACTGCTCCATCGATCTTCATCCTGGTGAACGCGTCCATGAACAGGATGTCGGCGGAGCTGCCGTTGTCGACGAGGACTCGGCGGATGACGTTGTCGGCGACCCTTATCTCACCGACCAGAGCGTCGTTATGCGGGTGCAGCAATCGATCGGCTTCGTCGTCGGTGAAGCTTATCACGGTGTTCTCCTGGCGGCAAATTTTGGTTATGTGCTCGGCCATGTTCACATATTCGCCGCGGGCGACCTGCCTTACCTCGCGGGCATAACTCCGGCGGCTGCTGGCCGTGTCACCGGTGGATGCTCCGCCGAAGATGGTGTGTACGATGTGCTCCGGGTCCATGTCCGCAGGTCGGGCACTGGGCCCGGCCGCGTCCTGGGTTGCCTGGGCGGATCTGCTCGGGTCGCCGGCCTTCGCGACCGCCTCGTCCACGAATTCCCGCAGGTGGCCGTCCCGGATCAGTTTTTCGATCTGGTCGCGGAGCTGGATGCAGTTTCTCGTGTCGTGACCGTAGTCCTTGTGGAAGAGACAGTACTTCTCGGGGTTTCTCCGGGGGCGGTTAGCTCTGAGCGGTGGAGGGTCCCGGAGAAGCCCGCGCCCCGATATCTGGGCGAGCACCTGGTCGGCTGTGGCCACCAGGGGGGTATTCTGCTGGAATTTCCCGGCCGGTGTCTTCGGGGCCGAGGTCGTTTCGGATCTTCCGCTCGAGCGCACTGCTTTTCCTTTGTCCGCTCGGCTTGGCCCCGCCCCGCTTCTTTCTGGCTTTTGGCCGGGGAGGGGGGCTTGTCCCTGGGGCGAGAATCCCCTTCTCCTCATGTATTCGTCGGCCTCGGCGTGCTTCCACGCGATTCCCCTCATGTGCGCAAAGGATGGGGGTGCATCATACGCGAGGGCCCACAGCAGCCGCTGATCCTTGATCCCTTCTCGGAAGGCCTGGACCAGGGCGTCGTCGGAGCACCCCTTGACTTGCATTACCCCCTTGTCGAAGCGTTCGAGGAATTGTTTCAAGGGCTCGTTGTCACCCTGTTTTATCCCAAATAAATGGGCCGCCTCAAGCCTTCGGGCCTTTGACCCCAGGAAGGCGGTAGTGAAGGTTTCGGCCAATTGCCTAAACGAGCCGATCGAGCCGGGTCTTAACCTGCGGTACCACTGGCGGGCGGCCCCGGTCAGCGTCAGGCAGAACGCTTTGCAAAGTGCAGCGTCATTGGCGTTTTGGATGAGCATATGCGCCTGATAGTTTTCCACATGCTCGTCGGCGTCTGTAGAGCCATCGTAGGGTGCTATAGCGGGTACCTTGAACCCGATGGGGTACGGCGATGCCATAACGGCCGGGGTGAACGGGGGGTCCACTGCCCCGACCGGCTCAAGTCCGTATTGCTGGTCCACCAGCTGGTCCAGCTGTCGTTGCATCCTGTCGAGTCTCTCTTGGTCCCTTTCTTCCTTGGTCCGCCGATCGGGGGAGCGTCCAAGGGCGCGCCTCCGCCTCAGCCCGGCGAGGCCCAGGCGGTCGAACACCGACGTGCTCGCGGGCACGTCGATGACGTTTCGTCGGTCCCCTCCGGGGATTGTTTGGCGGTCGGCGGCCCCCGAACGCGCACTCACGCTACGGCGGCTCCTTGATCGTTCGCGTCCCGGGGCAGTCCCTTCGTCCCTGGGAGCTCTGCCCGAGCTGGCCCGTTCTTCCCGAGCATCGGGCCTCTCTCTCGCCGGAGACCCGCCTCTTACCCGGGCACTCGACCCTGGCTGCCTACTCGGAGTAGACTCGGCCGCCTCGGGTTGCGTTTGCGCGGCCCGGGCCGGGGGGTTCAATTGGGTATCCAAGAATGCTCGGACTATCCCGGCTAGGGTCTGCACGTTTTCAGTGAGCAACTCCGTCTGGGTCGGCCTGCGCCGTGCTAGTGTTCGCGGGCGCGGCTGTTGGCGGTTGCTCGGGGAACCCGTGCGCGTGCGATTTTCTGTTTCCTGGAGGTCTTGGCTATCCTGGGCGTCCATGGTTATGCTGCGATCGTTCTAATGGTGCGCGTGAAGGTGTTGTGGTTGCTGGAAGGACTCAAGTTGGGCCCTCCTTCTAGCGCCAAAATGTTGATGCCAAAAATGTCTCCGGCACCAACACCCAATGTGGTCGGCTGTTCCGACCGTCCTCGCCCGTGTGCTCTGCTCGGGCTCTCGTGTTCCTGCAAGACAAGAAGGAAGCACCTAGAAGTGACGGGGACACCGGTGGGGTGTCTGCCGTGGGCACTCCGATGCTTAAGTCAGAACTTGGGTCTGATGAGCGAAGGGAGAGGCAGAGTTTTGGCAAGGATAGATTGTGTGTACCTGAAATAGAGGAAGGGCCCTCTATTTATAGGCGTTTTCCGCGGGCCTAGGTGCTCGGGGCGACCCGATCGGGTCGGCTCCCTACGGCGCCCGGCGGGTGAGTAGGGACATGGTGCCCGCAGGTCGTGGGCCAATCTGGTGGCGCCATGTGGTATCTGCCCTGCGCCAAGGACATCGGGGCGGTTGTAGCAGGTGGCGGCAGGGATGGTTCCAGCCGGTTCAGACGGCGGAAATTCGGGAGATAGTGGTGGCAGGTGGCGGTAGGCCGTGATTTGACCCCCTGAAGTTATAGGGCGTACTTCCTCATGGAGTGGCGGCGCACGGGTGCAAGGTGGGTGCTCAGGTGATCCGAGCACGAGGGTGTTTCCGAGCATGAGGAGGCGAGCTCCCGATACCCTGATCGTGTGGTTGGACGTGCTCGGGTAGCGAAGCGGTCGGAGGTGCTCGGCCATGCGAATGGTGAGTGGTCGGATACAGTTGGCGAATATGTACCCGAGCACACGCTGGTGCTCGGTCGGGATTCCTTGGCGGTCTCTCTGGTATGGTCGGATGTGATCGTGAATATGGGCTTTGCCGGGCACTAAGTGTTCCCGGTGTGCAAGCACGATGTCGGAGCGGGTAACGGCCTCAACAAAGTTAATCCTCTAATAATGGGCACAATTCTTTTTTTTAGAAAAGAATGGGCACAATTCTATAACTATAGATCCTTAAAAAAAAAAAAAAACGATTATATTGTTTTTATTGCAATTTACATGAATCGTCAAATTTCAATTACCTATTTCTTGTAATTGCATATATAATATAACGAAAATTTTGTAATTATTTTTATCATAAGAAGTATAATTTGATTTTTTTTTTTTTTCTCAAGTTCAAGAAAAAAAAATCCTCTATTTTTTTAAGAATTAAACAGATGAGTATGGTTGACAAACATAACCAAATTTAAAATGTTTTTTCTGCATTCACACAAGTTGATACTGTGTGTTATTTATTGTTCTTAGAACCTACAAGATGGCACCAATCTTGTTTATGTGGCCAATAACGTGACCTGATTTTTTTTATAATTAATAATGTGCCCTAGTTCGATACTTGAGTTTTTTCTTTTAGAAGTTTAATATCTTTTTTTAAGGAGAGGTTAATATCTTGTTTAGTATTGCTGAATGTTTGAAGTCCAGAAGTATGATCTATTCAAAAAGTCGATGTCACTTTTAGAGCGAGACTTTTTTTTTAAACTAATTTTATGTTTGGTAAGAATGATAGAAAATAAATAGAAAAGAGAAGTAAAATATTTAGACGAGAAAAATAAAATAAAGTATTCTGAAGACTTTATTTTATGTTATTTGTTGGAAGAGATAGAAAATAGAAAAAGAAATTATTTATAATTTTGTTTATTTTTATGATTTTACCCCTTATACAAATAAGAAGATGGCAAGTAAGATAAGGTTAAGAATAAATCTTTTTGCATATCATTTGTTTTGTTAAATTTTCCTCTTTCTTTTTTTTTTTTTCCAAATTTTGTAGGATTAAAGATTGTGGATATCATGAATTTACAATTTGTTTTTCTTCCTAATTGCATTTCTATCAAATAATTTAAGATTATCTTTTCTTTTCAAAAATCTCTCCTCAAATTCCCTCCCAAAAAAAAAAAAAAAATCTCTCCTCAAATCTTCTTTCTCTTTCTCATCACCTTATCAAACACAGGCTTGACTGCATGCTTAGGATTCAAATTACAACAGTTTATTTGACTCGACACTTTTGTTAGGTCATGATATATTTTATTCTAAACTACCATACCAATTACAATATTATAATTGTAGGCTAGACAACTTAAGGCTTATGACCTTAATTTGATGTAAAAACCTCGCTTTAACAAAATTTTTGATGAGTTAAAAAAACCAAATTGGTCAAACTTAAAGTGTTATATGGTCTATTAGGAAGGGATATGTCAATAAATGACCTTTTTTTTAAGAATTTCTTAATAAATGACCAAAGTCTTGTCAAACTAACAAAATAATTCTTTTTTAAAAAATGGTCATTGACTGATTGATCATAGTTAATTAGTGATTGATCGATGTTAATATGTATTTCTTAATTAACAGTCATTTTTCTGAATATAAAAATTTTTTGACCATTTTATTTAAAATAAACGCTTAAAAACTGCTTTTACTTAATTTTTTTCTAATACATTTTTATTTACATTTCAACCTTGACCAAACTATATCATGCTACGGAAGTATGAAGACATTTGCAATAATCTTCAATTTCTAACACAAAATTTTCTATAAAAAAATAAACTTTAGATGATAAGAATTCATTCATCAAAAAACACAAAACAACAACACCATATCAAACTCAGGAATCCAAAAACCTTCACTAAAACAAAGGAGGCAAAAACCTATATATATATATATATATACACACACGCGCCCGTATGTTACTATCACCATCTTAAAAACCATTAGTATCAAGCCATGGAGAAATTTTGAGCTGGGGGACCCAAGACAAGAGAAACTAAGAAACCACAGAGAAAGCTGCAACTAAAGTGAGTAACTTCCACGACAGAATTGTAGGGGGAGTTTGGCTCCCATTCCAACTCCATCTCATTTCAAACTTTTTTTTGTTTTTTTCCTAAAAAGTTTTTGTTTTTTTCCCAAAAAGTTTTTTATCTTTTCTGAAAATTCAAAAAAATTTACTATTACAACTAAAATATTTCAACTTAAACTAACACACCAAACACCCCCGTAATCTAATCCCAACGAGGTTGTGAATGTGATCTATTGTTCAAAGCCTTAAATAATAATAATAATAAACCCTCCTCTCGCTCGTAGGCCAAAAAGTAAAGCCCCTAGCACCAACCCTCGCAACCACAACAACATATTCATGAATCACAGCATCACAATTAAGGTTAAAGAAGTTCTCCAAAGGGGGAAGTAGAAGGTACAAGGGTAATAGGCACTACTGCTGAAGCCCTGCGGTCAACCCTTTCAAAAGAAGAAACCGCACCACGGTATTTAGATTTACGAGTAGTCGAGTAGTGTTCAAGATACTAATTTCGATTTTAATTTTTGAGTATCAAACTCACATAACAGTGAATTGTCATATTTTCATTAGTAAATATAATTAATTGATGCGATAATTTTTTCCTTAAAAAAATTGTAACAAGACAACTCACAAAATCATACATATGTTGGTATTTAAAAATTTGAATTAAAGTTTGTGCATTTGACATTAATCTGATTTTTTTTTTAAATACCGAAAAGAATAATGAAATTAAAAGAAACACCAATCTCTCATAACATTTGTAATTATAAACATTTTTGTGATCCTCTTGGGTTTTATCAAGGAAAATAATATTTATTTACATCACATTTTTTTGGTACCAACATTAAACAAAGAGGGTGGATTTGAGTTGGTGGTACCTGATACATTGGGTGGTTGATGGCTCTTTGTTTGTGACTAAACTGCCAAGTTTGGGGTGCCACTCTGCCCGGGTAGGTAGGCATCTATTTTAAAAATTAAAAACCCAACCTAAAGAGTGCATATTTTTTTAGGTAATTTTGTCATTCCTATATCTATACGTTTGTTTTGTAATCTCAAGTTATTAACAACATTTGTAATCTTAAATTATTAACTACACAGAAAATTATTGATTGATCTTTCAGTGGAAACATAGGGTCTTAAATTGGTGTATTTTTTATGTAATCGTATTTTTAATATCATCACTTAAAAAAGGGTTTTTCTTAATTGAATTGGCTTAAATTAAAAATTAGGGATATATATCAATAATAATTTATAGAAAAAATGGTTTAGAGAATTTTAAAACATGTTTTTAACTTAATTAATTAATTTTGAGTACAAACTTTATATATATTCTTCTATAATTAGTTTAATTAAGTATAAATTAAGTATATTAGATATACTAAATACTATATTTATTATTTTATGGTATATGCAACATCTAACAAAATTGTGATAAAAAAGGGTATGATAGTTCATAGTATGATAATCTTTTTTTATACATTTTTACATTACTCTCAAGAAAAATGTGACGTATATCATTAGTAGTTATAATCTTCTTGAAATAAATCGTGCACTTGAGGGGTTTTTTTTTTTTTTTTTTGCCTCTCTCCTTCGGGAAAGGACTCTAAGGGGCCAATTACAAACTAATAGATGTTAAAAGAGCTTGTATGTGTTGTGACTTGTGTTTTCGTTATTTTATTTTATTTTATTTTATTTTATGGGAAGAGCTTTTATGTGTTGATAATAACAATAAATAATTAAATAATCGAGCAATCAATAAATAAAGAGACTGTGTATATTTGAACCAATTCAGGTATTTAGTGGTCATGGCCGAAGGGCAAGTTGGTAATTTAAATATTTATTTTTTGTCTTCCAAAGTAGCCAGGAAGGACCTATCTACCGGTGAAGGTTGGTTCTATTATGGCGGCTCTTTGCTCATAATCTCTTTGACAGCCTTTCATCCAAAACAGATATTAACTGGCCACTTAACTATATAAAGATATTATTGACTTCCATGTCTTCTTTCTCTTTCTCTTTTAATGTTTTTTTTTTTAATCCTATTAACAGATGAAAATATTTCTTAAAAAAAGAAGAAGAAGAAGAGCCATCTATCATAGTTAAAGCACCTCACGCCCAACCTTTGACAGTTCACATTTGTAAACGAGAAAAACAAACTGGTCTTTTGTTATATTATGATGTTTAATTTAATGTTTTCTCATTTCTGTTTTTGTTTTCAAACACACAATTTACTTGAAAACATATCCAAACATAATTTACTATTTTGTTATATCCAACTGTTAAATCTATTTATCTAAAAACATAACCAAACATATTTATAAGCGATCTCGACATTTTTCTCAAACTATTCTCATTTATATCTCCATATCAAAAATTAAAAATCAATTTTTCTATTAAAAAAAACATTTTCAGAACAAATTAAAACAATATGCATGGCACACCAACTCAAACCATCAAACTCCAATTTATTTTTTTCTTTGTTATTTTGAAAAATTAAATTTAGTTTCATTATTTACATTTTTAACTCTAACTTAAAATTTTAAATTTTAAAAATTCATTATTTTACTATTATAAATTTAAATAAGATATTTATTTTTTACATCATATAAAATTTCGAAACGAATAAAATAAGATGTGTATTAATTTTTTTTTTCCTAAAATATTTCAATTTTTTATATTTTTTAACCCAAAGCAATAAAGACACAGTTCAAAAACTCAATTTTTATTTTTGTTTTTTTGATAAGAAAGCATTCATTTCAAAAACTCAATTGACTTCTAATCAAAATCACTTTAATTTTCCAACTTGGGGGACCAACCACGGGCATGCTAATCTTAAATTCCCATTTCTCTACGTTCCATTCCTGATGTTGATATACTGCGGGGACGAGTACAGTGTACGAGGCGTTAACCCGCGTTCACTCACCGAGTGGGTCCTCTTCCTGAATCTCCAAGAACCCAAAAATCTTGAGAAATCTTGGATATGGCAGAGCGGGTCAACGGTCAAAATGCCTAATCCACTGGGTCATCGTCACCCAAACCCTAGATTCACGGCCCGGCAGTACTCAGAATCCCATCACCAATGGACCCTGCGTGGAGGCCATTGTTTTCTCTAATCCTGGTCTCCGCTCTCATCATTCACGACGAGTGGGTCTCAACTCCCTCATGCGAGACTCAGACCCTTCTACCCACCTCCAACCTCGACGACTCCAAATCGGAATCCATGGAAGATCACTGGGAAGACCTCAGGGTCATGTTGGTCGCCGATCTTCTCCTCTTAGGCTCCGATTCCGGTTTTCTCAATCGCATTTTCACTGACTACTACACCTCCAAATTCTTTAGGGTAATTCACAATTTCTCGAATCTTTCTAGTTTGTTTCTCGATTGCAATCTTCGGAGGCTGAATTTGGGCGATGAATTTGTTAGAAGTCGTTTCAGAGCTTGAAGCCCGATGTGCTGGTGGTTTTGGGAGATGTATCGGCGAGAGGCTCGGAATTGACGAAATCGAAATGGCTATCGGTGCTCAACCAGTTTCACGTCGTTCTCGGCCCGTTTCTGGAGCTTCCTCTTCACGTCGTTTTGGGCGACAGGGACGTCGGCTGCTGCAGCGAGCTGAGCGCGAAATCGGTCAACTGGATCTCCGGGAGATTCCCGGGGCTCGACTCCGCCGGTTGCGGATCGTTCGAGATAGGCAACGTCAGCTTCGTGTCGCTCAACGCCGTGGCTCTGCTCTGCGGGAACAACGATTTGAGGTTCGGCGTCGAGAAGGTTTTAGAGAGGGAAAGTTCCGATTTGAGAGCGGAAAGCGAAGAACCCGATCGCGCCGGGGAAGTGAGTATGGTCAGAGAGTTTAGGTGGAGAGAGAACGGAATTTCCTCTGGGTCTGGTCCCGTCGTTTTGCTCCATTTTCCACTGCGCGAAACACCGCCCGCAAACTCCCGTGTTGATTCGAAATCGAATCTGATCGATGGCAGGTTGGTGAAGTTGATCGATTTTCTTGCAAAGATTAGAAATTTTAGTTGATGGAAATGTGATGAACTTTTGTTTTCAGGGGATTTGTTGGGGCTGGTCCGTACAGTTTGAGGCAAAATCTCCCGGCAAATGCTACTGAATACATCTTTCAAGCTCTCAAACCAAGGTAGGACTATCAACTAAATAATTTTCTTTCCTGTGTGAACAACTTGTTCCATACTAAAACGACCGCAATAGTTGATCATATATTCGAAAATGCAAAATTAAATGTTGTGGGGTTCCACAAACGAATTCTGGAAGAGATATCATGGACCCGGCAGATGTGATTTTTAACGTTGAGAACCGCCTAATTTCTCTTTGAAGAGTGAGCTTTCGGCTGAACGGAATCGCTCTAATAAACAAGTTTGTGCAAATAAAAGCTAGTAGTGGATAAGCTGTCCACACGTTTTGCTAGGAAACTTCTACGTAGAATAAGTCCATAAACTGCAATGCTCTTTTCATGATACACGCAGAGCATTCTTGTTTCTAAGCTGCAGGCTGAACTGTTGCCCGTCTTATTTTTGGCTACAGAATTGTTTTTAGTGCACACAGTCATGAATTTTCCACATTCGCTCATCCGGATGGGACCTATGAAGTGGCTGTCCCGGCCATGACATGGAATGCAAGAGACGACCCTGGATTTATTGTTGCCATTTTCCGGCGGAACAGAAGAGCAGTGAGCATCATCTATTGCGCTCTTGGTAGAGAATCTCAGGTCATTTTAGCGAATCTTTCAGTTCTGGTTCTATTAGCCTCAACTTTCGTTTTAGTGAAGATGCATCATTTGATACGTTCAAGATGATGATGTGATGAATTCCTGAACACAATATGTACGATTTATCGTGTTTTAGAAAATTTTTGCATGGTTGCCAATGCGTTAGAGATTCCTAACATGAAACTTTTTTGTTCTAAAGAAACACGAGTGGAAGATTTTTGTATGCTCACCAATGCTTTGGAGGCGTTTATGGTAGAAGATGAATACTATAACGACATCCTTATCACTTGAGAATATTTTATCTCTATGAAAGTAGAAATGTGCTTTATCAAAATGTTGCGTTTTATCTTGTGTTTTTAAGAATATCACTTTTATTTCTTCTGTTTTTAATTTCATGTTAAAAGCCTTTTTTTTTTAATATATAAATTTTGGTCAAATTCATGCTAAAGGACTATTTTAATAGACCTCACAGCAAGTTTAATGGTCAATCATGTGGTTAAAATCGTTTTCTTGCACTTTCAGGTCGATTAATTACTTTAAAAAAAGAATTTTTAAATGAAATCAAAAATTCATGTAGTCGTGAAGTTTGGGTACTCCTATCATTAGAAAATTGTATATATTATCTTTAAATTTTTGTTTTATTTTTACAAAGACAGAAGAAAGGACTAGATTTCTTAATTGCTTGCTAAAAAGAATCGAGTGACAAGTATACTTTCACTACAAGGTAAGTTCTTTGAACCAAAAAGAAAAGGTAAACTTTTCAACTCCAAATCCATTTTCAATATCATCTAGGTCAGAGACGGTGTGTGAACCAAAAATCACTCCAATCAAACTAATGGAGAGAACCAATTAAAACCACATCAAAATCCAACTAAACATATTCAGTTCAAGAACTGAATTAGATATAATGTGATTATGGTTTTGAATCTAATTCATATCGAACTGACACCCCTACTCACAAAATTAAAAGGGTAAGTTCTTGGAGTTAAAAAAAAAGGGTAAAGTTCTTCAACTCCAAATCATATTATGAAGATTTGTAGGGCTGGGGGCTTGAATACTAACCATGAGGGTGCCAATAACAGCTCTTTACTTGTTATCACTTGTACAAAGATACTTTTTTTTATCATAACTAAATGATTTTCTACATCTTTGAGAATAAAAATAAAAATAAAGTAGTCCCACATCATTAAAAAAAAAAAAAGATGATTTATTTCCTTTACTACTCTATACAAAACACTATAAGTTTCTATTTACCTTCATAAATTGATCAAGCTTTTTAACCAAGCTTTTATTTTTTTGGTTTTAAAAGTTTTTTTAATACTATGTTCGGTAGGACGGCAAAAGGAAAATTGATTTAGTAAGAAGAAAAGAGAAGCCCTTCTTGAAACCAAGTAATTGCAATACAATAGAGTTGCAATTTATTAGTTATTTTAAATACCTTTTTTGCTATATGATTACACCTATTTGCTCTGTCGTTAACCACAGTTAAAGTCTTTTTTTAACGGTAAAATATACACAGTCCTTAATGTAGGACTGTGTCTTTTTGGTTACTAATTTTTATTTGAAATACCAAAACTACCCTTAGGGGGAGCTTATTAGCATTTAACTCATTTGTTCGCTGTTGACTCCAGTTTAAGTATTTAAACAGATAGTCCTTAAGAAAGGGAAGGGAAAATATTATAGTGAGGATTATTTTTTATTCTCTCCAAAATGAGAAGAAAACTAAAATTCAACCGGTAGTTACTAAATATTAATTTTTTATGAATAAATAAAGTAATAATTATACAATTTTTTTAATTTTCTCTTCTTATATTATAATTTTTTTGCATTTTCTCTCGTTCCATTATACCAGACAACATAAATGAAAAACAAAATATTTTCTCTTCCTCTTAATTTCTATCACTTCCATTAGTTTCAGAACACAAGACAGCAGAGAACCAAAGTACCATATAGAATCCCATCATAAGATTTATATATTAGTTGGCTTGGGGGACATATGCTCATGAGAGTACATTGTAACGAGTTCACTCCAATCAAGGACTAATGGCGTCAACCCTGTGCCTAAGTAACTAATGGGGTGTTTGGTGGAGTAGTTTGAGTTGAGATTTTTAAGTTTTAATAGTAAATTTTTTTGAATTTTCAGAAAAGACAAAAAACTTTTTGGGAGAAAGACAAAAAAAATTATGAGATGAGATGAGATGAACCAATATACCAAACGTCCCCTAAGTTTCATAAGGATACTGTGGGATGCACGGTATATTTCATCACTGTCGATTTGAGAATTTCTAAGGGGAAAAAAATCAAATCAACCCAAAGTTCTTGGGGTAGACCGTGGAGGCATGGTGAACTTTATAATTGTTTATTTGAGAATTTTAAGGGGGAAAAAAAAAATCCAATCCAATCGAATCAAATTAAATAGAAAAGTTAATTAGTTACTGCTATAAACCAAAATTTTCTTTTATTTTAATATGGTGTTATTGATTCATTGAAATCAACAAACAAATAATTTGCGTGCTCGTTATAATTAAAGATTGAATGAGTTAAGTTATAAGTTCTTAAAAAAAAAAAAAATACTGCACTTATATTATCCTAGTTCAGCCTACGGTTGAAACATAGTAAGACGAAGATAGAGAAAAAAAGGCTAAAATTGCTCATGTTTACCTAGTTCAGCTTAAGTTATATTATTCAAGTTTGATTTTTAAACTATTAGAACTGATGTAGTTGTGAATACGCACACTCAAGGTAATGAAAAGCAAAAATTAGGCTTTTAACCTTAAGCTCTCAATTTTCACACAGCAAAGTGCATCATTCTTCAAGGGTCAAACATGCACATCAAAATATGATATCAATGGGGTACTCCTGATCTCCCACAAGCAAGACATGAGACCCTTCTTCCAAAACCATCAAACCAGCCTCATTGGCGCAACTGAAATGCTCACAAGGGCTCAACGTGAACTCAACTTTCACCGTTTCCCCTGCACCCACTTCCACACTCTCAAATCCAACCAACTGCTTTATCGGACTTCCATTTTTGTTTTCTTTCCTCTGGAGGAAAAGCAGGACGGAGTGCTTACCGGCCATCTCACCTTCATTCGTGACCCCAACCGAGACCGAAAAGGACTTGCTTCGGCAGAATTCCTCGCTCAACTCCGAAACCAAGTGGTAACTTGTGGAATCCGAAGACTTGGCCGTGTGACCAGATGATGATAGGTTCAAGTGGAGCTTGTTTTGAGTGTCGGACGATAATTTGTAAGAATATGTGGTGTAACTAAGACCGTAACCGAATTCGAAAACTTTAAGTCCTTCGTAGAATCGGTAAGTGCGTCCGGGATAGCCCGATGAGGGCTCCGGCCTCATCCTCATGTCTGTCATTGGCACTTTTATGAAGTCCCGTGGATACCAAGTTACCGGCAATCTCCCTCCTGCACCAAATATAAGAAGAATTCTCATTTGAGTTGGCCATCTTCTACATATTTAAAAACAGCAATACCATGTATCATGGCTTTTACAAAAATAACCAATTCATTTTGTCATACAAAGCATATCTAAATTTATATATTTTAATACATAATAAATACAACTACATCAGTTTTTATCATAAAGTGCAGAGTTGAAATCAGTAAGTTATAAGCTTACCAGGGTTATGATCACCAAAAATAATTTGTGCAAGGGCAAGTCCACCAGCTTCTCCAGGGTAACCAGCCCACAGGATGCTTCCCACGTGGCGATCATCCTTGGCAAACGACACATCAACCGGACCCCCCGTGAGCAACACCAAAACGACCGGTCTCTTGGCAGCTCTGGCCACGGCCGTGATCAGCTGCTTCTGCTTCCCAGGAAGCGCCAGGTGGACCCGATCGTGATCCTCCCTCTCCTGCGTCTGATCCAATCCCATCACCATCACCACGTAATCCACGCCCTTCGCTATCTCCACGGCCTTGTCGATATCAGCCCACGTGCAGTTCACGTAGTTGCAGCCCTGATGGTAAACGACGGCGTTTTTGGCGTAGCCCTTGAGAGCCTGCAACGGTGTAACGGCCTTGCAGGGTGGGCCGTAGTAGTTCCCTTGCAGCGTCTTGGCGGCGTCGGCGTTAGGGCCGATGACGGCGACGGAGATGGACTTGGTTTTTGGGAGTGGGAGGAGTTTGTCGGAGTTTTTCAGTAAAACGATGCCGTTTTGTGCGGCTTCGAGGGCCAGGGCTTGGTGCCCTTGTGAGCAGACAAGGTTTGGGCCTATTTGGCCGAAGAGCTTTTGGGTTGGGTCACCCTCGAACAGGCCCAGTCTCATTCTGACTGCAAAGAGGTTGTGAAGGGCCCGGTCTATTTGGGCCACGGGGAGCTTTCTTTGCTGCACTGCTTTCTTGGTGTGGTTTTTCAAGTAGGACCCGCAGTTGACGTCCATTCCTGAGCATGGAAATAAAAAAATAAATAAATCAAACTACAAAGCCATATATGTTAAAGAACAATGCGAATGATCCCTCAGTACAAAAAGATATTTCTCAATTGAAATCGATTTCACCGTAAAATTTGATGACGCTTTAATAAAAAAACGAATGCATGTAATCTGATACATTTTGATTTTTACCATATATATTCTACGTGAGGGTTACATTTTGCTTAAAAGACTTTTTCCGATAGGATATTTTAATGAATTATTTACACATTTTTTTAATGTCAGATTTAGTCAAAATTAATAAAATTATGCACAAATCTAATGACTAAAGACGAAGTTCAATTGCCCTATGTTTATGATTGGAAATTAATGTACTGTTTCTTTAAATTTTTTTTTAATTCTGATATAAAAATTATCACTAAATTATATTTAAAATCACAAATATCAATTTTCTTTTAACCTAACTAATATTTATCTTTTATGTCCAAGTCCAATTACCAAACAAAAAGGGAATAGGAGCATGCTTAAAGAAGTTAAAAAAGCATTCCGTCGGTGGACAGTGATAGGTCTTTTGAGAGTGTGGACAAAATAATTCCATCTCTGTGGGGGGCCATCATGCGTGGAGTATCAATCTTGACTTTCCAGCGAAACCCACTCACAACACAAGAGAAGAGACAGTGGTCCACCGAAAAAATAATAATAATAATAATTTAAAAAAAAAAAAAAAAAAAACCCAATCCTAAGCAATATGCAGATTAAAAGAAAAAAGAAAGGAGAGAGAGAAAGAAGATAAAAAGGGTCCCACAAAAACAATACCGGCTTTAAGAACATCGGCGACGGCATCTTCGGGAGATTTGGCAAATCCTTGGTCGTCATGGATGATGGAAACCGCGTCGCAGTCCGACGTTATATACCTGATTATTAATTATAATTATTTATTATTATTTTTTTTGGGTTTTCCAAAAATTTTAGTCATGAATTCTAAAATCACAGCACAGTGTCACTTTTCAGGGTGACAATTTCAAAGGAATGGAAAGAGGGGAAAGGAAACGTTACCCATGAAAGCCCCACTTTCGTCTGGCGGTGATGGATAAGAGGTTGAAATCAGCGCAATTGGGGACCCCATTGACTCGATTGTAAGCGCACATTATGCCGCTTGCTTTCCCTTGTTGTATGCAACTCTGGAACGGTGGCTGGTACGTGTCCGCTAGGTCTTGTTGCGTCACCTTTATTACATATCTCAATTATTTATTGTCAATTGCCAATTTTTTATGATAGGATTGCAATTGCAATTGCAATTGTTTTACGTACGCCATACAAAACCATTTTTATTTAAAAATGTTGAAAAAATATAGTTCCTGTCATCAAATTGAAATGTGATAATTTTTACAATCAAGAAGAAGAAAGGGCACGTCACACAATTTCCATGTTCACATGTGAAAATTGGAAGATTGATTGAAAAATTATTCCCAAGTTCTCAGTGGAACAAGCACAAAATCACGGGTCTATAGAAAAACAAAACATTGCCATTGGTCCGCACTTTTTCCTTTTTTTCCTCCTCTGTTTAGAAAGTGTGAATGATGTCTTTTTTTTTTTTTTTAACAAGAATATCAATAATGTTTAACGTTACTTATTAATAGATGATAGATCTTATAATATGGAATTTAAGATTCACTTCTATTTATATAATGTTAAACATCACTGATATTAAAAAAAAATTTTTTTTTTGATAAATTGAAAAACTTGCTTGGATCAATAAACTATTACTTTAAAACCGGGATACTGTATGGTGTGGAATAAAAAACCAAAACACAAGTACCAATAAAATGCTTTAAAAAAAAAAAACCAATAAAATGCATCCATTAATGAGATACAAAAGATGGTACTCAAAACGATGAGGAATCTTTGAACTTTGTCCAAAATGGGCAAATTAAAAAAGGGCATCCAAGAAAAATTAGCAAGCCGATTTAGGCCAATGGTGAGCAAAGGAATTTAAAAGAGTAGTATTACTTACATGAGCATCAAACTTGAACCTGCCAATGCCATTCCAATTGTCCAAATCATAGGCAGTAAGATGCTTGCAACAAGCGGAAGCCAGAAGATGACCACCATTCTTACTCCTGGATCCGTCTAAGGAGTCCCCTTGAACCCCTCTCACGTACGCCACCGCATACCTCCCCGTCACCACCGGATCCTCCCCCGGCGTCTCTTGCCCTCTCCCCCATCTCGGGTCCCTAAATATGTTAATGTTTGGTGCCCAAAATGTAATTCCCTTCGCCTCTCCGGCATTGTACACTGCTCTAGCTTCAGTTCCAATCACCTAACCAAAATAAACAAATAAATAACATAACACCATAAAAATCCTAAATTTTCCCTGATAATCAAGATAAAAGAAATATTTGCTAATGTGACTCCTAATGTCGGTTATTAGATGATAGAAAAAAGAAACAAACAATTTCGACGATTTCTTTTCTTTTTGTTTTTAATTATCCAATAATTAAAAGTAAACTTTACGATAATTATATGTATAATTTAAAAATAATTTCATAACTAATTTCATCATATATATAAACAAAGAGTTCAAATCTTTCATCATCAAACTATCCAGTTGTACTGCTAACATCTAACAATTTACCGTGTAAACATGTGATCGGTTTAAAACTTTAAAAAGTAATTTATGATGCATTGGATTTTATTTATTTATTATTATTGTTATTTTTCATGTATGGGTCCCATTGTCATTCTTAAAAAAATAATAATAATAATGACAAATATCGAGTACGGAGTTGCAGTGACTCAGTGGCAAGAACTCACCCGGCCGATGCGATACCAGAGGCGGACGTCGAAGGAGGCGGCGGTGAGGATGACCTGAGGGAAGCTCGTGGCGGAAGTAATGGGTCCGGTGAGGTGGATTCCGAAGCCGACGTCGGCGACGCCGTGCAGGGCCTCCGACCACCACTCGTAGGCGGGAATGCCGAGGCGGGGAATGGCCGGGGCGGTGTTGACGAGCTGCGAGATCTTCTCGTCCAATGTGAGACGCGACACCAGGTCCTTCACTCTGCTGCTGATGGGCAGCTCTGTTTTGCAGAAAGGGAGCGATTTGGTCGACGGATTCGACGCGTCGCAGGCGAACGGAGGCCGAGCTGACTCGGCGGCGCGTTGGATGAAGAGAAGAGTCAAGAGGAAGAAGAAGATGAAGATGTTGGTGGGAGTGAGACTGTGGAGCTTGATCTTCATCTTTGTGGTTGTCGTTTTGTTGAGATGAATGAACTTGGAAATGTGTAGCTTACTTATAAGGACCCAGGGTCAAGTGCCCAAGCAACAAGGCCACTGAACCTGCCAGGTGCTATAATGCTTTGCTCAGTGAGAGAGATTAAGTGGGGACACAAATGAAATTTTCAGTTTGAGGTTGATTGTTTTTTTTTTTTTTTAATTAATTAAATAAAAAAAAGATAAAAACTTAAAAGACTTGTTTAATGAAATAATTTGAGTTGAAATTTTTAAATTTGAGTTGATTGACTTTATAAAAATTAATTATAATTTTTATTGACTTAAAAAAAAAGATAAAAACTGAGATGAAAATTTTAAATTTAAGATATAATACTAAATCGAATCTAAATAAAATATTTGGTCCAAACCTAATAACAACGAGTTTCGTGAATTAATAATTTTTCCTTCTTATTTTTTCACTTTATCCAACATCAATCTCTCTTTAAAATCTTTTATTCAACTTTATTCCTCCCCTTTCCTACTTTATCAAATATTTAACTTGCTTTTGATTTGTTGATCAGAAACAAAAATTTTAAATTAGAATTAATTATTTTTTTAATTAATTATAAATTTTATTAATTTTTTTTGAAAAAATAAAAAATAAAAAAAATATAATTTAATTAAAGCTGAACTTAAACGTTAAACAAAGCCGTAGGTTAAAAATGCTCAAAGATATTTATTTTTCTGACAATAATGCCCCTGCATTATTTTCTTTTTTTTTTTATTTTTTTTGCATGGGAAAAAGAAATTTCTTGTTTTTGTTTCAGTCAGAACATGGCTCTGTTATAGCCGTATGTACTGCCCAATTGAGTAGAGCTGTGGCTCTGTAGAATCACAGAGACGATCATCACTTTTATTTATGTTGATTGTTGGTACTGGTATTTAAGTCATGGACTGTAATAACGGAAAATTTACGTTATTAATTTTTAGATTTAATAGAAATTAAATCGTAAATTTAATATACTTATGATATGAATTTTTATGATTATGTGAATTGATCATGAATGAAATATCATTGACGATAAATTTTATTACGCAATGTATTTATACACTATTACATCAATTTTAGTTTTATGCGATATAAAGATAGATATCTGAAACTTTGATCATGAATTTACCCTTAGACATGCCTAAGTCCACAAGTAAAAAGTAAGTTTGAAAGAGAAATTCTAAGTGTTTTTGAATCAAATTACAGCTATCAGAATTAAATTATGATCCAAAAAAGTGATTTTAAAAAATATTTCAATACATTCTTAAGGATATTAAAACTGAAAGCGAAGTGTTTACATAAATAAGTTAAAAATACTTTACAGTTTGTATCAATTTTAAAATTTTAAATTATTTCTACTTTTCAGTCGACTATATTGACAGTGTAAATTTATCAATTAAAAGTTAAAATTATATTGTCATTTTTTTAATAAAACCAGCGCTGCATTAAAGAAATATTTATCAAAGATAATATCTACTAATAAAAGGCAAAGATTATTCCAACTTTTAATCTAGTGGTGAAGAAGATAAGAATGGCGTGTAAGATTTGACAAAATCCTTAATCCAAAAAATATATAAAATATAAAAAGGAAGGGATCCGGACGTGAGATCGCCTCCAAGAGCTAAACTTTTCTTCTTTTTTTTTTTTTTAAACACACTAATTACTTGACCCATATTAGGATAAGTGGGTTAAAAACACAACCACAACACTTATCCACTAGTCCAAAAAAAAAATGGATGTAGCATCGAGAGCTCTTTCTGCTTCTCTTATTGCTGCCGAGCCTTCCAAGCCAAAAACAAAGAAAAAATTTTATCTTCTTTCACTCCAATATTTCAAAGAACAAGCAACTTTCAAACAAGTTGAAGTGTTCAATGGTCCTCTACAAGGTAAATTGTGTGTTTTGATGAATTTATATTTAATAAAACTTTGTTGTTTTAATTTTTTTTTTTTAAGACCAATTTCTTCTCTAGTTTAAGGACAAGCTTTGTCCATATTTGAAGAGGGTTTCGGAGAAGGCAAGAAGACCAAAATCAACGTTGAAAGCTTAGGTACAAAATCTTTCATTTTGGCTTTAAAAAGTTTGATATTTATGAGTTTTGAACACGTTATGGACTTGGCACATAAGCTTTGGAATCATGATTTGTTTGTGTGTACTTATATTTGGTGCTTGAATGTTTTTATAAGCTATATGGTTTGGTGTAAAAAAAAAAAAAAAAAAAGAATGACGGTGCAACTTTATAAAGTTGCTGATTAGTTGAGGAAAGAAAAGGAAGTATTTTCATGTTGATTATGTTGAGTTAGAATGGATCCATGAAGTTTGTAAGGCAACGCACTAAAATGCAAAGATATATGAATTTGGGGCAAAAGTGTAAAGAATGGAAAGAAAATCGGAAAACAGATTTTCTGAAATGTGGACTCTGTAAAAACAGGTCATAAAAATCTGATCCGAGCAGTGGATTAGTTATGGTGCTGAAAAACACCGACTAGTGACGAAATTGTTAAAATCGTAGAAAATGGGTCCAAAATGTAATTTTCAAAAAAACTGCAGAAAATTTACTTTTCTGTAGTGATCAAAACAGCGCATAAAAGATAGGAAAAATTTTTTTTACAAGAAATAACCCTTAGGGGATAAAATCTTTAGTTTAAAATCAGTAAAAAAAAATGGTAAAAAGTAAAATAGTTTTGAGTTAATTTCAAAAAAGGAAGAAGAAGAAGAAGGAGACTCCACTTTAATTGTTGGGTCTCATTTGATAGGAAACAATACCGATGCCGAATGTGGAAAACGTCTTGTCTTAGCGAAATCTATTGTTGTTAAATTTTTGTAACTACAAGTCTCACTATAACATGGACATTGATGTCATGATTTGATAATATGAAGTTGATACGCAAATTTGACGATGTTATGAAAGTATTGCCTCTATATTATGTGAGTTTTGTTTCCGTATTTGTGACATGTCATTTTTGCATGCCAACTAAATTAAACAAGAGGCTAATTTAATGAAAAATTTATTGTGTCGTACCAACCACTACAAGAGAGGTAAATGTCATGAACTAAAAGACTTAAAGTATAGTTGGATGGTCGTTCTCCTAACTTCTCGTTAGGTTGCACACACCTGATATGAATACAAGAGCCCAAAAAAAATGTAATGATCTTAATCTAACAACTCGTAAATGGTCATGCATATTAGATTACGTGGTGAGATTAAGCTTGTACTTACTGAACGAAAACTTATTCAAGTTTGTTCATATTATAGGTAATCCGAGTAAACAACCTATGCCTTAGCTTTGAATGCTGGGCCGGCGGAACAAATGCGAAGGCTATGGAGGTCATGGGTACATGGATAACCACCGTGCATAATTTCCACAAACTTTTGGTGACTACTTTTGAAATTAGGCCTCATATATTACAAGCTTTAAAAAAAGAAAAATGAAAACAGGCTATAAGTCATCTTAAAATGTTTAAAGTAATTAGTACCGTAAATATGTTAAGTAATGTTTTCAAGTCGTTATTTTGATAATATGTTTCCACCATGGTTGACTTAATTTTATAAATGTGTTTCACGAATGTTTGAACCCAAAAAAAAAAAAATTTATCTGAAATTTTCAGAACTATATAAGTTTAAAAGTTACAAATTAAAAGAAGTAATCATATTTTAGATGATTCGATAAGAGCGGTCCGTCACATGGATAGTGACTACACGTTTTACATTCACTCAAGAAAGGGCAACGCAATCCTATTTCATGGGTCTTTCCATAAACCATGACATCAAGCCCCTATAAGTTGCCAATTTTGACAATTTAATGTTCATAGTTTGAGAAAAATTAAAATCTTGAAACGATCTAGTTTTAATGAGGTGGATGGGGGTTGGGGTAAGGATCTAGACGAGCACTGAAGATTCCAAAGCATAAAAAAAGGGGGACAAGTTGATGGGTCATTTTAGCGCGGAAAGAAAAGTATGTTCTCGAAAAGAAAAGAAAAATAAATAAATAAATAAATAAGCGTAAAAGTGTGGCAATGTTACTATTCTTGAAGGTTGGGGTCTTTTTTGTAACTTCTCTCCAAATTCTCTTCCGTACGCTATACATGCTGACTGATTAATAAGTAGGTTGAAGATATTATTAGCAAAAAAAAAAAAAAAAAGAAGTAGGTTAAAGATATAAAACCCCTGAAAACATGAAGAATCTTTTTATCTTCAATTTTAAGTCAAATGACAAGGTAGCGGATGTTAATAACGTTCATTATTGTTTCTTCTTTCTGCATTATTTGACTGTTTAATCTTATGGAGCACATAAAAGGAAAAACCTGAAAGTATGTATATGGCAAATAAAGCAACAAATCATGAACATAAGCTACATTAATTAATAATTGTTAAAGAAAAAAGTAATGAGCTGTACATAAATATAAGAAACAAACAGGCCCACATATTACAGAAAATTAAAAAAAACACTTTCAAATAGGCAGATCTAACCGAGAAAGAACCAATAGGATTAGGAGCCCCAAAGCCAAGAGTCATTGGACTGATTGAACACCGACATATATATATATATATATTTTTATAGTTTGTTTGGTATGTAAGATTGAGTTAAGAATTTTTAATTGTAATAGTAATTTTTGTTGATTTTTTAAATAAGACAAAAAACTTTTTCAGAAAAAACAAAAAATTCTTTGGGAAAAGGATAAAAATTTTAGTTTAAACTAGTATTTTGAAATGGATATCCAAACAAGCTCTTAGGGCCTGTTTGGCTTTAAGGTTCATTTTAAATTGAACTGTACTTTTTAATCATGGTTTTTGTCTTTTTCTGAAAAAGTTTTTTGTCTTTTCTGAATTTTTCATAAAAGACATTTTCAAACAAGTATTTTGTCTTTTCTGAAAAATTTTTTTGTTTTTTTTTTGAAAAGTTAACAAAAATTACTATTGAAACTTAAAAATCTTAAACTAAACTCATTCACCAAATACCTCTTTAATCCATGAGAACCACGAGAGAATACATATATATATATATATTTTTTCATCTAAAATGACTTTGGTAGGACTGATTCTTTTATACTGAAAGGCAACTAGTAATTAAGGGAAAAAGTTTTTTTTTTTTTTTTGGATAAAAAAATTTAAAAAAGCATCGCGTGAAATGGATGTTGTAGCGTGGATTGATTAATTAATTCTGCATTCAGCAAAAGATTAATTAATTAATTCTGCATGGCAAATTAATAAAACGGCAAACAAATATATAGCGTGGCCAACGATGAAGAGTATAGGTCAAATTATACGAGGACAAGTGTTTTGCGACAGCCGACAGCACCTGATCTCCTCCTTAATGAGACATTGATAATATCTATAAGATTTGATTTGATTTTGGGTTCTCACGACAGATTCACTTCAACTTCAATGAAAAGATATGCCTCAAAAAATAAATATATTCATTTAAATAGAACTGATTAATGGAACTGGAAGATGAAGATTTCCAACAATGTGTACGTTAAATAGAATATTATTTTGAAACTTACGATTTGTATAACATAAATAGAATGCTAATCTATTAGATTATCAGTGATAATCTATCAGATGCCACTGGAATCGCAGTGATCACTAGTGTTTTCTGGTCAGTGGTCGCTAATCCCCAATTAGTTGTGACTTAATTAAACCCGAAGAAAAAATATATTATGACTTGAATCCAAATACACATAGAAGTTATACCTAATTTTCTCAGATGTAGAAAACAATGTTACATTCTTAGGGAGGAAAAAAAGGTATCCGAAGTGTTTTGGGCCAAAAGAGGAATGTATTGGATAGGGACTTCAGAATCTACAAAGCTGAACATTCTTGGATTGGGCTGACTGTATGAATACTTGAAAATTTGGGGTAACTTGGTTCTTAAAAGGTTATTTCAATGGACGTTCATTTTTTTTTTTTTTTTTAAACTTAGTAAATGTTCGTTTTTACGGTTAAGTAGCAGAGTAATCGCATTGTTTATTAAGTTGTTAATGTTTCTATCGATTCTTAAACACTAAATAGACTGAATTTTTAATGTCTAGAAATTAAATAACAGAATTTTCATTAATAACACACTCTCAATAAAAGATTTACCAAATAGTAATTGTCCACTGATAATGATAACACGATAAACATTTCACCTTCATAAATAAATATAAATAATTAATGCTTTTTTAAAGTTTTGTATTTTTTTTTTTGGAATTTCCTCTCTATTTTTTTTCCTTCAAAATTGTTAAATTTCATCTCAGAAGAATACTATGTTAAAATTAGGATCTGAAAAAATGTATTTAAAAAAAGTACTAAATCATATATATAATTAACTCCTAGAGAATTCAAAATGACACACCTGACCCCCATAAAAGAAAAACCACAAAATTCTTCCGCAAACCCTAATGGCCAGCGGTGTCGATTGCCTGTGACATTCACTAAGCCAATTGGCAACTTCGAAAGAGAGACTACGAGGCCTCACCATGGCAATGTTCATGTTGCATCAAATCAGCAAGAAGCTCGTCGATCAGAGTTTTTGTAGCCCATGTTGTGACACGACATTCTAGTGTTCAGTGATCGTGACATCTAGTTCTAAGCTTATCAAGCATCACTGTGCTTCTTGTGACAGTAAGGATCATTGAGCCTTGTCTTCGAACAGGAGCCTAAAAGGCAGCTGCATTGCCGTTGAAAGGAGGCGTTCGAAGCCCTTTGCAACGCCGTCGTTTGCAAGAGCTTCATAGCATTGGTGAGGACAATCATAATGAACAATAAGAGGAGAAAGAGGGAAGAGATGAAAGAAGGATCTCAAACGGGCCGTACGCTTCTTATTTTAAAGTTTCTTTTTTTTTTTTTTTCTATATTTTTTCGCCCAAAAAATATAATAACAATCTACCTTCAATATCAGCCATATGGCTCGTTTGCCTACGACATTGTCAATGGCAAAAGTTAAGAAAATGATGGTCTAACGCATAATATGTTTTTTTTTAAAAAAAAAAGGAACGTACATGATACACACACACTTGTTTCCTTATGTATTCGGGCAACTGAAAAAGTTTGAATCATTTTTCAGCGATAAAAATGCAAAAAAAAAAAAAAAAAAAGCTGTTATTGATCAAATGATTCAAACACAAACCCCAGACACAAGTAAATTTATGGTGTTATATGCAAAAATGCCATAAATTTGATAGCTCCTTATATTTATGCTCATCATAACATTAAAGTTAATATTTTTATCATTTTATAACATTAAAACTATCAACTTTAATATTAAAGTGGATAAAATTATAAGTAGGTACCTAAAACATGGTTATCCACCTAATTTTCTCTATATTTTTTTATTGCTTGATGAAGCGGTATTTATCTCCAAATTTTTTTAACAAAAAGATTATGTTTTGTTTATTGCTTAGTACTTGATTAAGATAATTAATTGCATTGATAGACTATTATAATCTACATTAATCTGAAAATAATAAACTATGTTAGATTTGCACTTGGCCTATCACGACCGATATCTTGTTACCCATTTTCCTGATATAAATTAAGTTATCACATTTTCATCTTCTTAGGGCCACTTGGGGGCGTCAATTCCAAATGGTATTTTACCATCTGAATTTTAAATTCTCAATTTTACATCAAATTTTTTATCTTCTTTATTTTTAAAAAACTCAAATTTTAAAAATTCATAACTTTCTCATTTCAAATCGAAATAAGATGATATTTATGTCAAAATATTTGTATCGATGAGACGAAAAGGACAAGATTCGTTTTGCATATTTTTTTCAAACACATTTTAAAATTTTATACTATTTTCTACATCATAGAACTTTCTTAAAAATTTTTCCCCTCAAACACACATTTTCAACTCAATATTTAAAACATTATCTCCCGATACCTCTTAAGGGGTCCTTAATTTGCTTGATGATTGACAGATATTGGGATGTCGGCCACTTCAAAAGTTGAATTAAGGAAAAAAAAAAAAAAAAACAAATTATATGACAAGCAACCTTTCAAAACATATACAGGACAGTACTGGGGAAAAAAATATTTTCCATCACCTGGAGACGTGTACTTGAAGTAGGTGTGGAATTCTATTCAAATCCAACAAGAAAACAATTAGAAGTTGTGTTTTAGCCCACTAAATTAAAGCCCAACAACCACCCCTCAAAAAAAATAAATAAATAAAAGGCTTCTTAATTGAAGTAATAAAAGAGATCACCTGCCAACGAACCAATTACTTATAAATAATTCTTATCTTTATCTCCTAAAGTTGCCTTCGTAAATCCGCCAAATGATTACTTTGCCTTTTCAAGTTCATTCGGCACAAAACCAAGCCATTCTTTATTTTTCTAGAAAGGATAAAAAGTCTATTATTACTTTTCGATGTCGTTTTTCATGGAATGGCCATGTAGAGAGTGGGACTATGAATGGGTACTGATATTTAAGTAAATGGATAAGTTTCAAAGAAGTAAACGATCCTGATTGGAGCTGAAATATTAGTGTCTGAAGAGAAAGCAAACGATTTTGATTGGAGCTGAATAGAAAATTTGAAAAACAAAAAACAAAAAACGAAGAAAAAAAAGAAGCAAATTACTACAAGCACTCTTATTTATTAATGATGCATCGCTAGATTTATGTAAGTAAAACATTACGTAATGAAAAATAAAATTATTAAGTGTCATTCTATTATGTAATAATTTTAATATATATGTAGTGTCATTCAGCAAAGGGATTTGAGTAAGATCTTCTCTACGTTAAAAATCTGAAAATGTTTTTATATATCATATATATATATATTTTGTTATAATTTGTTTGTTTAGTATTTAAGTTTAACGTTAATTTAATTATATTTTGTTCATATCAGTTTTTATCTTTTTTTTGAAATATCAACAAAACTGGCTCCGTTTGGTTCACCAGTTTGAGTTGGAAATTTTAAGTTTCAATAGTAATTTTTGTTGACTTTTCAGAAAAGACAAAAATTTTTTTTCAGAAAAGATAAAAAACTTTTTAGGAAAAGGACAAAAAAACCAAACTGATGCTTATAAGTTATAACTATAGTTTTTGAACTCTAACTTAAAATTTCATCTCCAACCGATAAACCAAACGTAAGTATAGTGTCTCCTATAGTAATTATGTAGTCAATATTGATAATAAATGTAATTTTTAAATTAATTATTTGAAGACATGTGTTGACTGAGAAAAAAATGAAATTATTTTGATGCTTTTTTATTTAAAAATTTTTGACATATGTTCAGTTTTTCCTAACAAATTAGTTAAAAGAGAGGGGGAGAGAGAGAGAGAGAGAGAGAGAAAAAAAGGATCTCAGTTTGATAATTTTATACCACCTCTGACATGAGGTTTGGATTTCAAATCCGTCCCAAAAGTTTTTTTTTTTAAGTAAAGAATAAAAAAAATATTTTATTTTCTTCATGAAGACACTGTAATAAGAAAACAAAAAAAAAATCATGGAATATATTTTTTAAAAAAGAAATTCTAAAGATAAGGCAATCAACATTAGCATATTTTGGCGTTATCAAAGGGGTTCTTTAAATGCCGATAAGAATGCTAGCTAAAGGCTTTACGAGGAGCACGTTATTCTGACCCCACCGAATATGTTAATAATAAGGATATGTGGGGTATGTTATCAGGCACTCTAATACTTAAATATTTAACTACTTGATATTGGGTTGATTGTGAAAAACAAGCCTTCATATGACTACTTAGGATTAGGTTGATCGTTAAAAACAAGCCTTCATATTTAAAACCTAAAAAAAATCCACGTAATACTTAAATATTTGACTACGAACCTAGCACGGTAATCTTTTAGTCTCTAGACCATCTTATTGGTGGTTTAAAAAAAAAAAGTTTTGGAGTATAGAACAACAATCAGCCTGGCCGTTTTGGTGGGAAAAGCTTTGGCTATTCAAGTTGTTCTATGAGTTAGCTTGCACTGATGAAGGTTGGGATGAAGTGATTAGTGAAAGAGACTGCCTTGAACAGGAGATCTCTTCTCTCCCTCTATACTTTATAGGAAAGAATTCATTCTTGTCGCTTCTTCTAGAGTGTCTTGTTGCTTTGCCTGGATTCTTTCCTCACGATGTGATAAAGTGGGGGGCTGACTGTTAATGATTTGTGTTCTCACAGGAATTGGGTGAAAATTCCTCCTAATATTTTATTCATTTTTTAAATTTAGTATGAGCGTTTCTTTGTTCGGCTCTTTAAGTTTTTGTTTGTTACTGTAAAACCAAACATTGAATAGGATTCAAAATCACGAATATATGATTTATTTGTTTATATATATATATATATATATGCAAAGAAGTCATTGAAGTGTTTGTGAACGTGACTTATTGTAAGATTAAAGCTATATATTAGCTAAATATACTAAGCTAGATTCCATACCAACTCGGTTAGTTCACGCTGATCATGATGCTTAAAATCTAGAGACTGCTTTACTTATCGTAAAATAAGTTCTCATATTTATATTCTAATAGAGCATTGTGCACTTGTCTCTTAATCAAACACTTGATCTCGCAACTCAAAGCCTTAATTGATGCGATAATGATTAAATTAACAAATCATAATCCTATGGTAAAGTATTCTTAACAAATCCTTATCGAATAGTAGATTACTTTTTTTTTTCTTCGTTATTGCGATGATTATAACCCTTTAACCAATCTGTATAGAGGGCTTCCTAAAAAAATAAAATATAAACGGATCTGTTCACATCGATAGGTGTGTGTATATATATATATATATATGCACGTCTTTTTACTCACCATTACCAGCATATTTTAAAGCACAAATCAGGAGACAAAACTGAGGGACATTGATGTGCCTTTCAATTAATTATTAGAGTAATTGGCGTATACATAGTCCCTGAACTTTTGTAATGGTGACGGTTTGATCTTCTTTTTTTTTTTGCCGACCCTAAACTCTTATTTTTTTGCTATTAAGGTTCTTTCCATCAAAATTCATTAATTTTTAATAAAATGAGAGGGTATTTAGTAGTTTATTAATAATAAATTTAAAAAAATCTCTATCTTCTCTCTCTCTCTCCCTCCCTCCCTCCTCAATCTCTCTTTCTCCTCAAAACCAAAGCAGCCTAGGTCTGGGGCTTAGATCCAGGGGTGGGGAAAGCTCGGCAGCAAGGGGAGGAAACCAGATCAGAGTCTCTCTTTCTCTTTCCCTCCCTCCCTGATCTCTCTCTCTCTCGTTGAAACCAAAGCCCAAATCGGAGTGCTCAGGTAGGCTCAAACGGTTGGGTGAAGGGGGGGGGGACCTTAAGCAATAGAGGAGGTGGCGGGCTTGCAACAAACCGTGACAAGAGGGGGGGTCAAATCGAGAGAGAGAAGGAGGGGGGTGGGGAGCCACAGAGAAAGAGGGAGGAGAGGGGGAGGGTGGGCAAAACAAAGAGAGGGGGGTGGGGAGTGGGGGGGGGGGGTGAGAGAGGAAATGATATTTTAGTAATTTTATTATAAAATAATCATTTTAATAAGATTCTGTTAAAAATTTAAAGGATTTTGATAGAAATTATCATAACGGCCAAAAAAGAAGAGTTTATGGTCATCTTAGTTAAAAACAGCTCTGCTAGTAGCTTTCATGTGGTCTATCTTTTTAGCTTAATCCCATGTAGGAAAAAAAAAAAAAATATATATATATATATATATATGTTTAATCCTTTTCTTTTCTTTTCTTTTTTCTAATGGCAGCCAATAAGTGGTTATAAATAGTTTAATTTATCGTAGACGCCTGAAATCTTCATATGATTCCCAACCAATTTATCTATAATGAACCTAATAATTAAAATATTCGGAAGAAGTTGTGGGTGCCGGGTGGGTATTGGGATCAGCCATTAACTTATTTAAATCTCTAATTTAAATGTAAGATATTTATGCAATAGTTCTCATCTAATTTTGGCTCTTTAATTAGAAATCACGTAAAACACGCTAGTATGCTATTATATGAATTTAGAAAATAATATTAAGGAGTATTGATGGTATTGAGTGTTACCACCCACTAATAAAAATGAGATCCTAGAGATGGAATATATAGACTGAATCAATTTTTTATAAGCGGTGGTGTTTTACATCTCTCTAGCATTTTATTTTTTTAAATGACAGCTGAAGCAATTCTGCTGAATAATGTGTGTGTGTACATATATATATATATATATATATATATATGTTATTCAATGGGACTGTTATTTAGCAATAGCAATATCATATATATTTATTTATGTGTGTGTAGCACTAAATTGCTAAGGTGCTAATCAATATTTAAAATATGTACATTTTAAAGAGTGTATCTATTACGTTTTGCATACTTCTGTAAAAATTGAAAATGGATTAATTACACTATGATCACCTAATAACACCAAATATCTTTCATGTACGTGAGGTGAAAATATGTACTTAAATGCAAAATTAGAAAAGAGTTTGTTATAACAAATCAGTCTGTATTGACTAAATTATATTAATTATGATCATGAGATTACTGATTACTTTAATTATGTGGGGCTTGAATTTTAAAATTAGGTGCATTGACAAAAAAAGGTTAATTAGATAGGTAGGGAAGTTCTTTTATTTTTCTTTTATTTTTTATTTTTTCAAAAAATAACATTCATATGTGCAGATGATCTGTGGATAAAAAAAATTCTAAGAATATTCAAATAGCAAAGCATTAAAAAGGTTGAGAAGGTCACATTTTTTATGTGGTGAATAGTTTTAAATTATTATACATATCACGGCCTTTCATAAACAGGTTTAGAGACCTATATTAAAGTAAGTAAATAAACAAATAAACCATTGTTTAATTAATTAATTAATTATAGGCAAAACCAACCATATGAAAACTCAACACCCGGTTCAAAGTCCAAAATTTCCAACCGTTATTAGAGGCAAAAGGGCAACTAAATGCTCTTCCAAATAGTCAGTCTCCGATTTCATTGGTTGGCCGGTGGCTAAATTTCAAAGGTCCAAGTCCTTGTGATTTTATTCTTTTAGTCACATCTAATCCTTAGCTTCCTGAGAGAAAAAAAATAAAAAATCAACAAATGCGTTCAAACTTTCAACGGAAGATCATAACTTCACATATCTAAAATATATACATGACATGTTGAATAAGTATTTTTGTTTGAATTTAGAGTCATGTCGATTTAAACAAGAGATATTTTATGCGTGTATATTATATATATATATATATATATATATCATGTATATAAGTTTGGGAATCAGCACTATTTACTATGCTCGGCAGATGTTATCCAAATTAAGTCACATTCAACCACGCATATCCAACTTGGTGAGAAAGTGGGACTGCCTTTGATTGGAAACGAGTGTTAAAAGCCAAGAAAAAGAAAACCATCCAATATTCCTTTTTTATTTTGTCCCGTCTTTAGTAGAAACTGCAGATGCAAATGTCCTCAAGATAATCAAGAGGGGATGTCTCATGGTACGCATTATTTACCTAAAAGTTGCCTCAAACAAATTACACGACAGTGTTGCCATCATTCTACGTACTGATATTAGTTACAGTTGTCATTAATAGTAAAAAAAAAAAAAAAAGGAACAAATTAGGGGAAAATTAAAGGGTTTTTTTTTTTTTTTCTTTGAAAATCTGGCAAGTAGAGAGTAGGAAAAAAAAGAAAAAAAAAAATGCTACACATGTTGAGCGAAGAACACGACAACTCAATGTTGGTTTCACCCTCCTTTTGTTGCGTGTAGCAGAATTTATTAGTGTTTTTTTTTTTCCTGAAAAGATATAATTAGTTGCATCAACTTCATTATTATTAAGCAAAAAAACAAAAAAAAACAAAACAGTTGGTTCATAGTTTTATTTATTTATTTATATTTAATTTGAGATAAAAAGATTCGAATTCTTTATCTTATAATAAAATCACACTTGAAATTATGTTAGATTATAATTAGTTAATTACAATCTCTAGTTTAAACAAAAGAACCCAAGACAGACACCTACCAACTCCCAAGTCTTTGCCAATTTTTCAGGGAGATAAAAAAAAAAATAAAATAAAATAAAGAAGAAGAAGAAAGAAAGAAAGAAAGAAATGGTACGAAATCTTTGCCAAAGTCTACTGAACAGATTATTAGATTAGAAGAATTATAAAAATACGAGAGTGGACAAATACATAAATAAGTAAATAAATAGGAGCATATTATTTTATCTTGATGATAGAACAAACCCTTTTATCAATAAATTCTATTTTAACTGACTAAGACTATGAATTTGAATACTTTTAAGTTAAACACAGTATATGATTGTTTTTAAAATGGATATTCATTAACCAAACCACTAATTTAATCAAATAATATTGATAATCGGAATTTTGAAATAATTCTTAAAAGTTAAAACAAACCAAATCAGATTGTCACCATGACAAAACATCATGCTGTAGAATTTTCTCGAACCCAAATAGACATGTTAAAAAGTCTAAATTAATGCTTGCTTACAAATATAGTCTCTAAACAAATAAATAAAGTAATAATTTAATAGAAGGAAGGAAAACGAGATGATCTGTATATAGTCCGCATCTAACGGAGTACCGAATTGCTACGGACTTACGACCCCGTTCCCGGCACATGCAACTTGTACGAATGAGAAGCCGAGGGTGGCTCACAATGGGACCCGCACAAATGACAAAAGAGAGCTGTAGTCTGATTGCGTCACAGATTATATTTGAATATTTATTCAAATAGAATATTTATATTAAAATATAGAATATAAATTATTTATTTAAAATAAATATATGTTTAGTTTATTTATATCTGTTTGATTAATGAATTGAATTTGAGTTGAGATGGAATTTTTAAGTTTAAGTTTAGTTGATTTTTTAAAAAATAGTTATAAATTTTGTTGATTTTTCAGAAAAAAATAAAAATTAAGATGAAAAATTACAATTTAATTGGAGTTAAACTTTATTACCAAACAAAGTCTTAAACGTAATATTTAGTGGTGTAAAAATTAAAAAAAAGTTTAAAACATATTTTTAAAATAAAAACTTAATTTTAAATATGTATTGAATTATTATATAATAATAAAATATTTCAAATTTTTAGGTTTAAATATAATTTTTTAGGATTTGTTTGCTTCATTAGTTCAATCCAACTCTAATCGTACTGTTTATTTTTTATAAAAACAAAACTAAAATTTTTAACCCAAACTAACCAACCAAACACACATTAATTTAGTTAAAAAATTTATAATTAATTTGAAAAAAATTTTCTTTCGTACTCTTCCATTAATAATTGATCAATTAAAACAGTACGATAATAACTGTTAAAATCATTCCTCCCGTACGAATAATAAAGGAGAAAAAAGGGCGGTGCAAGCTAACCCCTTTACCAACTCAACTTCTGAAAGCATGAAAACACCGTTAACCTAACCCTGGCTAACCTAATTAAGCAGATTTTTGTTTTGACGAGGAAATCGAGGCCAGGGAGACACGTCATCCAGATAGCCACGTGGTGAATCAGAGGCTGCCAAGATTCTGAAACTCGTGCTTAGAATCAGACACGTGTCCAGCCATATAGTAGCCTAGTGAATTCCTCTCCTTCCTTTTGGAAGCATCTGGGTTTGGGAAACCACGTTAATTTGTTTTTAAAATGACATGGGACCGACTTTTGTTTTAATTATATGGCGGGTCCCCCTTTTCCAATGGTAGTTGTGACACCTGGCAGGTGTACATTGGCTACACTTACCGTTTGTAGTCGGAAAGTCCTTGAAACGCCGCCTGGTCAAATCGTCTCATTAGCCAGTGAAGTTTTAATTTCTCTTTTTCCTTTTTTTTTTTTTTTTGAAAAAACTTGATTTTCGTTTCCCATTTCCCCTTTTTTTTTTTCCTTTTAATTGAAATGATATTTTGTGTGTTTACGCAGAGAGTTTCAGCTCATAGAAATTGGAGAGTAAAATTTACTACTAAATTTGTATTGAATGTCAATGGCGGAACCATAAAATTTTTTCGGAGTTATAACTTGAAAATCTTTTATTGTTGTTATCTATTCATCTCTTTGTTTTTTCTTCCCAATTGAACTAAACTTAAAATTTTAAATTTTAAAAATTGTGAAATATTATAGTATATAGTCGATCTTGATTTATTTGAGGCATTAAATCAAAATTTAAGGTGAAATATGTAAATGTAATAATTGAAAATATTCAAAGGGGACAGAGAAGGGACAAAGTTATGAATTATTCTTTTACAGAGGGGGAAAATTATAGGAAAAGTTTTCAAAAAAAAAAAAAAAAAAAGGCAAGGCCCCTTCACCTTATCCTTCCTCCGCCCTCTTGAAGGTGAATTATACAATCTTAAAATTATTAAAATAGATCTAGCCATCTTTAGATAGTAGCATGATTCGTCATATAGAATTGATATGAGATATGAACAAATAAATAAAGTGCATAAAATAAATAAATAAATAAATCATTAATGTGCGGGTTATTTTCTCTTTGGTGCTTAGGACTTTCATTTTATAGTGAAAAAAGAAAAAAACAAAAAAAAAACAAAAGAATACAAGAGAGCATAAAGAAGCTATAGAGGGACAACGAGGATGAGAAATTCGTCGAGTGTATAGATATATGTAGACATGTAAAACTCCTTCTTTAAGGCCATAAAAAAACCCTTTAGTTATAAATAATGCATGTCGCTCATTAATTTTATGATTTTAAGTATTTCGTTTTAGAAATTGAGTTAATTTTTTGTTTTATGAAAAAAATATTCTTTCTTTATGAAATAATAATTCATATTCTTAAAAATCAGGAAATCTTCATTCTAGAGTTAGCCTCTTAAAATTCAGAGAAAGAAACTTTTGACATAGTATTCTTAAAATATTTTGAGCTTAGTAGTCGATTCTTCTGTTGATATAGTCTTGAATTGACTCATAAGAGCCTACAATCGCTTCTAGGTATTTTACTGCTAGAGTTGATATCTTCTTATATGAGAAGTAGTTTTATCAACTCGTGTCACTAATGGAATCGATCTGAATTGACATGTAAATAGTCATAAAATATGAAGTTTAGTCAAAAACAAAAAAAAAGGGGAAAAAATTATTACTTTTTCTTTTTTTTTTTTAGTAGTATTGCAGCAAAGGACAAAAGGAGGTGATGCTAATGGATAATATTCTGGGCTGAAAAAGATATTTAAAAAAAAAATGTCCATATCCAACACCCCCCACCCCCCCAAAAATAAAAAAGCGAAAAAGAAAAAGGAGATTACTGAAACTTAACCGCCAAGCAAGCAAAACCACCGCGCTTACCCGAACGTCGACGGAGAAACGGCGTAATCGGTAAACCGGTGAAGGGATAAGTGGAGCCCACTTCAACGTTGTTGAACCCAAATCCTCCGAAGCACGCGGATACAAACAAATGGCTTCACCGTGATCCACAGGTCCCACCACCCTGTCCCCACCCTGGCTCTTCTGTGTCTAACAACTAACTCACACTATCCCCGTTCCCAAACAACCGACCTAATCTCCAAATCCGTTTCTCCCTATAAGATCAGCGTTGAAGCCATTATTTCCTCGCTCTTTCGCCACCCCCCGAATAATAATAATAAAAAAAAAAAAGGCATTTGCTCTGTCTAGACTCTTCTCTTTTTGTTTTCCTCTTTCACTATCTCCGGGTTAAAAAAATAAAAAAGAGAGTTTCTTTCGACTGTACTCGTCTGCGGGAACTCTTATTTTCTGTTTGCTTGCTGGGAAAAAGTGTACACATCGTTCATTTTCCGACTTCATTTGCTTCGTTTTTGGTCCTTTTGATTACTCAAAGAAAAAAGGCTCTTTCATTTAGTCTTATCTCTTCGTCGTCCTTTTCTTCGACTGATTATCCCGCATTTTCACAGGTTGGTTGGTTTATTTCTTTGGTGCACCGCCATTTGTTTGTTTTCCAAGTTTTTTTTCTGGTCTTCGTCTTTCACTGTTTATTGTCTTTGTTTTTGTCTCTCTGTTTTTTCTTTCCTTGGGCCAAATTTTCGTTTTTCTAAATTTCTATATAATTTTTGGGTTAAAGTCATGCGAATCCGTTTAAAGTTGCTATTTTTCGGCTGAATCGTCATATGTTTCGGGTTTAACTGATCGACTGGAGTTCTAATTGTAGGAAAATGGCGCACTTTCTGAATGACGATCTCGAGTACGTCGTTGATGACTACTACGACGTCGATGACTTCGAAGAAGATCCTTTTTCTGACAACCAGCCCAACGGCGATGCCGATCATTTCGACTCCGATTTCGAGGATGACTTTGATCTGGTGAGCTTTGCTTGTTTTAATTTTAAATATTATGATGAAATCTTCTTTGTAAATTAATGGTATTGGTGTTTACAGAGCAAGCCAAAGACGGATACCTCAGCTATGGAAGCTAGAAATGGGAAAGACATACAGGGAATACCATGGGAGAGGCTCAATTATACCAGAGATAAGTACCGCGAGACTCGATTGAAGCAGTACAAGAACTACGAGAGTCTCACTGGCTCCCGCGAACAACTAGAAAAGGTTAGCCTTGCTTTTTCTTTTCTGGAAGATTTAAGTTTTTCTTTTTAGCCTTTTACCCAATGGTATTATAAAATTATCAGATGATTGCGAAAATCGGCTAATTCGGTTTCGGAGAATCTGAATTCTGAGGAATCTTGCTTTGATTTTATTATATTATTATTGTTGTTGTTGTTGTTATGGGGTCTGGATATTTGGCTACTGATCTTCTGTTTTCTCTGCACTTGGACAAGTACAATATTTTATTCGGATTCTGTACCTCTTTAACATGTTATTTCGCCAGGATTGCTTGGAAGTAGAGAAGGGGAAGGCCTTTTATGACTTTCATTTCAATACGAGACTTGTCAAGTCGACAATTGTACATTTTCAGGTAGCCACTCTGTTCCCATCTCTCATTAACCTTTTTGCATGTTTTCATGAAAAATATTTTGAGCCCTGGGAAAAGTTTACCCCCTTCCTTCCTCCTCCTGAGTCAAGTACATTTATCCAACCATAATTAACATTCCAACTTGTTGCATAATTTTCTCAGCATCTCATCCGTGTCAGTCTCGTCTCCTCTTTCTTATTCGTTTTGTTTGATTCATATTGCCATGGATCCGCTTTTGCTGTGAACAATTTTTCAGTTCAATTGTTATATATATATATATATATGTAAGTATATTATACTCCAGAACATCTTTGCTAGCTCGTTTACCCATAAGTTTTGATTCTTCAACGAGTACGTGTCTTGGTCTTCAAGTTAGCCTTCGTTTGTAGCTGGTCTGGAATTTATTTGTACACATATCATGAGTCTTTAGTTGTGCTGGTTACATAAATATTTATATATATACATATATATATATATTTATGTTTAATCGTTGTTGGATATCTTTTATATGGAGTTCACGAAACAGATCTATTATTTGGGGTATGATATAACTTTATCTGCAGCTAAACTTAAGCTAAGTAGCGATCCAGCATAACCATCACCATATAAAATTATAAATTGTCATAACAAAGTGATCTTCAGGCCTACGGACTGGTGATTCACTTGATCCTTGATATGGAGTTGTTTTATGCTTTCCAACTTTTTTTTTCCCTCCACAGCAGCTAAAAGAAAGGGTCTTACACAAGTAGCTTTTTGTTTTTTGTTTTTTTTTTTTAAAAAAACACAGGAGCAATACTATAACATGCTCATCAGTTATTAGAAATAAAAAAATAAAACCATTTTTTTTTTAAACATTCTTTTCAAGAACTAATTTTCTCTCAAAGAGACATTTTTTTGCCGCTAACTCGAACCTTTCTAGACAAAATTTTGTTCAATCTTCTTATAACACGGTTTCAGCTTTTATGTTTTTCGGAATTTCGGTTATTCTACCAACTAATTTATAACAAGAATTCTTGCACAATATTTTGTACTTTTTTTCCTTTATAAATGGATATCTTTTGGTACTTAACGGGCCTTAGTATGGAGTTTGCATTCATGGGGTCCTTTTTTGCAGATTTTGTGAAGGATACTTTTGTAGTTAGAATATTGCACAAATAAACTTTTTACGAAATCATGTAAAAGATCAAATTTTAAGGCCTCAATCTTGAGATATTTGATATATCTGATATTCTTTTTCCATGGACGAGATCATTTGATGCCTAATTTTGGGGTATGGATCTATCGTGGCTGTGGTATGACTTCATATACCTAATAGTTGTAACTCTGTGTGATGTATGCTATCAATTACATCTTGTGGTGGAACTTTGTTGCAAAATTACTTTACACACGCTTGCATATATACACACGTCCCTGCATTGTGCAAAACCTTTCCAGCCAGCTAAAGTTCATCATCTAATATCGTGATTGTGGTAACTTCTTGTAAATTTGCTTATGAAAACAAACTTTGAGAAGAAAGGTAGCTAGTGTTGCTGTTCCCCATGTGTTAGTGTAGCTTCTTAGGACATAGATCAAATAACGTTTTGATTTCTTGAATATCTTCTGTTTTAGCCACATAAGGCTCGGTGCTTTTTTACATTTTTTTCTCCAATGTATTGATGGGGAACGTTTGTCTAGGTTTTAACTTGTTGTATGTCAATCAGCGTCTGTAGAGATCAGGATAGAATAGAAATTGTAATGCGTTTACATTGATTTACTGCATGAATTGTTCTGTTTAAGACTAATTTTCAGCTATTGATTTGGTTAATATTTTCCTTTTCTGTCTCTAAATATAACGTTTCTGTTGACTGTTGAAATATGATTCTGTGGCTTTAACCCCTCTGTGGCATTTGGGACTGCTATTTCTCTTCATTTCAGCCTTTAAAGAAGTGTGGGAGTATAAACTGAGCAGCTGGCGCAACATTGTATATATGGTATGGTAGGAAAATATCTGAGCATGTAACAGGCCTATGTAGCTTTTCCTATAACTTAGTATCATGTGTGCACAGCTCATAAGGGGCCTTGTTGACGTGCAGCCTTGCGTATCAGAAGCGTTTGGAGCATTCACAAGTGCATGCTTTGTGTGTCCACTTGCACATGCTTGTGTTAGATCAACCTTATGTTTTACGACTTCTTTGATCTTTCCACCCCAATATTGTCTCTCTGAATTACTACTCTTTCAACTATGTTTGCAAGAGTTTTTGAAAATTTATTGAAATTCTCATTTCTATTGAGTAGGGCTACCTGGCAGGTAGATAACCAGTGCTTTTTTCCCCTAGAGTTCACTTACTCGTTTATGTCAAGCCTTGAACAAAACATTTACCTAGTTCATTGGTTCCTTTTTAAGGCTTTTTTGTTCTTTCAAGTTCTCAAATTTACATTGTGAGCAAATGCCCATTATTGCACGCTTGCATTGCATATACGGTCCTAATAGTTCATCTTTAAATTGTTACTTTTCAGTTATTCCTTGCATGGTACAAATTGAGAACTAGAGTCTTGCCCTCATACTTGACATTATTGCACATTGTTCTTCTAGTGGCTAACATTTATTATCCTTTCTCTTAGCTGTGTGTTAAGGCAATTACATTCGGTGATGTTTTTGTATGCTTTCATGAGTGATTGAATGAGGTTACTGATGATGCCATACTATTTGTTTGTCGTCTTGTGTAGCTGCGTAATTTGCTGTGGGCAACATCAAAACATGATGTGTACCTTATGCAGAACTATTCAGTAATGCATTGGTCATCTTTGCTCAGGAGGGGCAAAGAAGTACTAAACGTGGCGAAGCCAATTGTGCCAACGCTGGTAAGACAAGAACCCTCATTAAAACAGTACAAAGCATTTCTTTTACCCTCTCTTTTTTTGTTAAAAGTTTTCACTTAAACAGAGTCGTAACTAATTTGAGGCACTTTGACAGAATCACCCTGGATTGTTGGAACAGTCACTTTCTCGAGTGCAGATAAGCACCATGGCTGTTAAGGATAATCTATTGGTAGCAGGCGGCTTCCAGGGTGAGCTCATCTGCAAGGTATGGGAGTAATAATGTAGGTGCTCCTCGTGAATTTCACTTGAGCATTTATTTGAAATTTCTAACTATTCTTCCGTTTGTTTTGAGACAGTACTTGAACCATCCAGGAGTTGCTTTCTGCACAAAACTGACTACAGATGAGAACGCCATTACCAATGCCGTGGACATTTACCATAATCCAAGGCAATTTATTCGCTCTGTAAAGTTTGAACAAGCGTTTCGCGTCGTTTAGTTTATGACAGCCAACTGTAACTTGTTTTTGCAGTGGCTCGACAAGAATTATGGCTGCAAACAATGATGCCAAATTAGGGTTTTCGATGCTGAGAACTTTGCTTGTCTTAATCGCTTCTCCTTTGATTGGTCTGTGAACGTGAGTGCCACCCTTTGCAACACTCTTCACGAGTCTGGTTTCTTCATCCTCTGTCACATTCTCATGTTTTTTGCTTCTTTTGTATTTATTCTTTGCAGAACACTTCTGTAAGTCCTGATGGAAAGTTAGTTGCCGTCCTTGGTGATAGCGCTGACTGCTTGATTTCTGATGCCCAATCTGGCAAAGTAGGTCACTATTTTTTTTTAACCTTCTCTCTATATTCACTGTGAGTACATAAAAATTTGATATATGAAGCATTTTACGGCAGGTTACTGCAAGCCTGAAAGGGCACTTGGACTATTCTTTTGCCTCGGCTTGGCACCCAGATGGACGTATTTTGGCTACTGGGAACCAGGACACTACCTGCAGATTGTGGGACATAAGGAACCTGTCGGGGTCCCTAGCTGTGATCAAGGGAAGAATGGGGGCGATAAGGGCTATCAAGTTCACCACCGATGGCCGGTTTCTGGCTATGGCCGAGCCTGCTGACTTTGTTCATGTCATTGATACTCAATCTGGGTATGTCAAAGGACAGGAGATTGACATATTTGGTGAAATTGCTGGAATATCCTTCAGCCCTGACACGAAGCTCTCTTTGTTGGTGTTGCGGATCGCACATATGGTAGTTTGTTAGAGTTCAACAGGAGACGTTTTAACCGATATCTGGAAACAATTTTCTGAAGTCGACTCGTGGAAAGTGGAAGTGTATATTTTACAGTGGCCTTACGTACCTAAGTTTGCAGATTAGTGTTTGGAAGTGGGATATCGCAGGACTATTGGGGAAACTTAAAGCTCGTCGCGGTAGCTTTTATATGCTGTAAAGCCTATCTTTTTTTTTTTTTTTTTAATAAATCCTTTTAATTATTTTTGGATGTGTTAAGTTATGAGATGAGTCGCAAATACAGCGTCTTTTGTAAATGTTCATATTTATGTGTTGTAGCTACAAATAGTTCGCAAAATGAAAACAAATACCTGACATGGAACCCCCAATACCGACTAGTTTAGGAAACGTTATGCATAGATGGTCACACACCATAATAGTTTGAGCTTTCAGATGATTTAGATGCATTTGTAATTTCTCATTTGATAACTACTCAGCTGTCATAGATTTTTTCTCTACCCCTAATACGAAGCAGGCTTGAACTGCAGAAGCAAAATATTTGGTTAAATCTTTGGGAAAGTGGAGAAGGAATATGATATCAAAAATATGTAGGAAGTTTGATCTTCCATTCTTCCTCAACTGTCCAACTCAAAATGTGGAAGCCGCCATGAAAACGGCCCACTAATGCTTCATGAGCAGTAGCGTGCCGCCCATTCTCTCTAGTTTTATTGTCCTTTTGACAATGCTATACTGTGCTATCAAAAAAGTACTATAATGTAATATAATATAATATAATATAAGCTCTTCTAATATTATCTCTTCTTAAGAACCATGACAACAAGAACCACGCTTGCTTTATATTTGATTTTATTTTTACTCCAAAAAAATTTTATTTTATTTAAAGTAGGAGCTTTGAATGATAGCCGTAGTGGAAGAATTGTTCAAGGCGGCATTGATTTGAACGGATAATCTTTTTCAGCGCCGGGGTAGAGCCGGCTCTTTTTTTCTTTTTAAGTTGTTTGAAGAAAGTATTTAAAAGATCCGGAAATTGGCTTTTCTACTTTTTTTTTTTTTTTTTCTTGGATTGTCGGATTTTTGTGATCATCTTCATGCATGGATAATTTCTTGGAAATCATGTCTCTACATGATATGATGATTTTGTATCTTCCAAACCTAGTGCTTGTTTGAATCATTGGTATTATTGGAATGTTTATTTGAATTAAATATTTGCATTGAAATATAAAAGTTGCACTATGAAGACATGTTTAAAAGAGTAAAGTTATAATTGCAGACATAATCTAGCTGTAAAATCACACATGACTCCACTAAGAGGTACAGAGTTCGAATTCCTTCATTCCAAATTCGAGAAAAAATGAGAGTAAAGCTGATCTAAGAAAACAAAACAAAAACGAAAAAACAAAAAAAAGAGTAAAGTTGAAACATAGCATTTATTTTACAATATTTTAAGTAGAGCATAATTACATAGATTTCCATATATTATACTGTAAAACTACATAGTAATTATCATAATGATGGATGTTTCTGTTACTTAAATAATTTTATAATCTTTGACTATATTTTAACGTCATTATGCCATTTCTCTAACTTATCCTTTAACTTTGTAGGAATGTTGTAGGTTATTGGGCTACGGCATCCGAAGCCCAGTCAGAGTTGAAATTTTAGCCCACTAATTGTAGCAGGGACCACTTCTAATAGAACTTTGTCCAATGTAAAGTAGACCTGAGAAAACGACATAAATCAAGTCAGGCGAGGTGCAAAGTGCAATATAATTTTCATTAGTCAGCTTTTAATAAAATATTAACTTATTTGCATTTTCTGAAAGCTTATTATTCTTTCTTCAAAAAAATAAAAAAAAAAAAAAAAAAAGAAAGCTTATTATTCTTCAACATATTAATAGAATATGAAGACTATTAAGGCTCATCCAAAAAGAAACATGGAAAGGCAAACTTCCGTTCCTATATTACAAAGATTGTCACAAAAAAAAAAAAAAAAAAAAAGGTCATTGTAGTTGAAATTAAAACAGGTCTTGAGAAGTGGCTCGATGGCAACTAGGAGAATATTCAGAATTAATTCCACACACCCGAGCAAATTTTGTTGACGAAATCAGTGGATTTGGTCGATGTTCAATAAATTGGAATAGAGAATATATATATATATATATATATATATATTTTTTAAATTGAAATGTTGAAAATCGCCCTCGAGTTCTTACTAATTTCATCAGGTCCTTTTATGAACTGCGACAAACACTTGGAAGAATGATAAAGAAATATCTTTTCAATTAAAGGTATTGAAATCCGTCAAATAAAGTTTTAAAAATAATATTAAAAAAAAACACCAAATTATAGCCTAAAAAATCATTAAAAATGTCTCGTACAAGAAAGCAAACGATAGGAAACGACAAGCTTTGCGTAATTCACGCCATTTGGCTTTTAATAAAGATTAAAGGAATCGATAATGCAAGTGTACAACCATGCTATATATGGGGCTTAAGAAATATATTTTCTTATTTCAAAATCACTTTGATCTTTTACGTGCACGCGCAGCTAATCAGATCAACTCCATCGACCCAACTTTTTACTGGGCCCACACACAATCAGCAAGCATTTTTAGCTTCGGCCTCGGGGAATGAGAGTAAAGAAAGGAGAATTCTTATCTAGGTAAAAAAAAAAAGGGGACTTTTATGGTAGAAATTGTCTTTTTTTTTTTTTTTTTAAATTATTGATAGAAAGTGCAGTTTTAGTCATTTTATTAACTTTATAACTATTCCATATACGATTGTTTTATGTGATATAAATTTTTAACATTGACAATACTTATAGATAGGACTTTTGAAAAATTAATGTAACGACTAAAACTATAGGTCTGTAGGTAGTGAAAAATACAATTTCAACCATGGAAACTCTCAAATTTTATGTGTAAGAAAGTTTTTAACCATTAATTTTTATCAAGTTCTATTAAATTCTCATTTTTTTTAATTTAATTTAACATGATTTTGATGTGATTAAAAAGAAAAAAAAAATTTTGGGTTCTATCAAAAAGGTATTATTTTTCATGCTTTGTTACAAAATTCTCCTGAAAGGAAATGAGTGAATATGGAAAATGGGTTAACAAACTTAAGAAAAAGAATTTTTAAGGGGGGAAATTCTATTTGCTTACTTTTACGCAACATTCCAACGAAGGTCCTAAAAACACTTTTATTTTTCCCTTTTAGCTTGTTTAGTATTTCTTTTGGATTTGAGGTGACCGAAGCAACCAAAAAGAGGACTCTACTCCAATCTCGACGAGAAATTAAGGATGAGCAAGAAATTAAAAAAGCGACTATGATTTGGCTTCATCTTCATGTGCAATGTCGTGGAAAAGTAAAATTAGAAAAACGCCCCATATATCTCGTCTAAAAAATCACAAAGTATATTTTGGCTAAAGCGACGTGAAAACCACTCTGAAAGTGACCAGAGAAGAGAGTTGTATTGATTGCTTCGCTTGCTGGGGGGGTCCCTTTTGTGGAGGAAATTAAGTGGCAACTACTCAACTCCATTTATTAATATTTATCTTTATGCTTTATTTGATATTCAAGTTCAACTTCAATTAAAATATACTTTTTCATAACAATTTTTATTTTTATTTTTTAAATTAATCAATTTTTATTTAAAAATTTTTATTTTCAACTGCCGAATCGAACGTAATCTTATATGTTTGAAAAAAAGTGTCGTCCATGACCAGCCTTCCCCCACCTTTCAACCTCACTGAAATGAATTAGGAAAAGTATGCCTTCACTTGTGTATACATCACTTTGACCTGGATTTATCTGATGCTTGGCTTGCCTGAGAGTTGAGACAAAAATTTTCAGTTGTTGTCGTGGTTCTAATCATCTGTAAGCCAGGCTATATAGCTCTGCAGTGTAGCCAAACTTTATAAGATCAATTATATCATCAGTTGTACATATATATAATCATTTTTTCTTGTCCGACGTCTTTATAAAATTATATTTGTATTTTTTTAATTACGTTATATTATAACAAATAATTAATTATAATATATTAATTTTCAGTTATACTTATTATTTATATTTTGTTAAAAATAATAACATGTTATAAGATTCTTGATAGAATGTTAAAGCTGTTAGACCTACCGTCGGATTTGAGATATATTCTATAAATGATACAAATACAGTTAATCGGTGGATGGTATACTGCATTTGCACCATGGAACCGAAATCCTAGTACTGCTCGATTATTTATGTATTTTAGAATAATTAAGTTTCTGGCCTTCTAACATGGCCGACAAATTGGTTGTTCAAGGTGAACAAATGACGGAACTAAATATTTATATGTCATAGTATTATTAAAGTGGGTTGATTTAAGTACACTAATTATGAAAACATGAAGAGGGAAAAAAAAAAGAAAGAAAAAAAAAAAAGCAGAAATTTTTCTGGCTTCAATTATAAATTCAATATTGTTGTAGGGAAAAATGGGGGAAAAGTGAATGTATATGTCATTCATTTGCCGTTACATTATTAACCTGGATATGAGCTGCAACTGGGGAAGGCATTATGTTGGCACATGGGTAACGTTTTATTTAACAGGTGTGAAAGGTGCGACTTCTTCACCCCCGACAAGAGTGAAGTTGATCAAACCAATGATTTCAATACCTAAAAGTGAAAAAAATGATTACGTAAGGTGGATGAATTGGTACAGAAGGTAACTTTAAGATCTCGTCAATTAGGAGGTTGGAGGTTCGAATTCCCTATCAACTCAAAAGAGTGTCTTTACCTGCGTGAACTTGAAAAATAAAAAATAACAGAGCCACCACCAAATTACTTTTTTAGCGAGAGAAAGAGAGATTGGAGAACTACCCTTTCCATGAATATAAATGATCATTTTATATTAGAATCAAGTGTTTGGAATCTCAAGAATCTGGGCATGTGAATCCACTTGCGCTTTTTGCTCCGCTTAAATTCCATAGAAAATGGTGATTGGAAGTTACATGGTAATTAATGCTTGTTTTACTCTCCACGAGAGGGAAAATAAATGAGTGATTGTGTTTCGTGTTTCGTGTTTCTTTAGGTGTTTACTTAAAAACTAAAGAATGTTAATTTGGTACAAAACCACGTGATTTGGGTAATTAATTAGAAAAGGAAAGCTAATCTTAAATTACCTTCTAAGTTTATTTTCTTTGCAATTGGCTACTTTTATAGCTTCACCAAATTTTTAGCACTAAATATATGCATAAGAGTATTTTAGCATGATGGTCATTTAAATTAGTAAACACAACAACGAAAATTGAAAATTGAACTATTTATTAGTTTTACTTCCTAATGAACACTTAAAATGACAGCAAAAGTATGAACTTCCGACTGAAAACAAAATTGAAAAGTGTACTACTCAGTAAAAACAATGTCTTCCATCACTTTTTTTTTCCCTGTTAAATCGCAATACAATTTCATGGAATTTACTCAAACAAATTAATAAAGTATCACAAAAAATACAATCATATTAAACCAAAATTTACAGATTAATCACATATTGGTACGATATAACCAAAAGAAAATTGAAAATTGAAAATTAAATATTCAAATTCAATACTTTAGATTGAATCAAGTATCGAGTTCTGTACTAAATTCTCGCTAAACTATATATATTATTATTAATATAGGTAGTTTTGACTTAGCATTAATGACTCGCCCCTACTGCCATATGCTTTCATGGGAGAGACAGGGAAATGGATACTCAGCCAATAGGAGCCCTCTTTGCAGTCGGCAAGTGCATGATTGGCTGGATCAAAGCCCCTGTTTGAACATCCGGGTGCAGTATCTCTGTGTAGAACTGTAGAAGTGGGTTTGACCAAGTATCGTGACATTAAAGAGGTGTTTGGTGGAGTAGTTTATGTTGAGATTTTTAAGTTTGAATAGTAAATTTTTTTCAATTTTCAGAAAAGGCAAAAAAATTTTTGGGAAAAAAATAAAAACTTTTTAAAAAAAGATAAAAAAAATTTTGAGATGAGTGTTTTAAAACGGTGTGCCAAACACCCTATAAGCTTTTCGCCTCCACATCTCGCGGGCATCTGAACATGCTTGATTATGATATACATGTATTTCTTCTCCTCGTATAAGTAATCAATCTAAATTCCAAATGAAATGTTTATATGCTTCTTTGTTTTTCCTTTTTCTTTTTTCGTTTAAATTCCTTAAAACCAAAGAGAATTTTAAGTCAACAATCCTACCTAGCTTCACATTACAATACACAAGTTCCCACTATATTGGTTACTGGTTAGGTTTATTCGACTATAATATATATATATATATGTATATTATTTATGAGACCGTTAATACATTAGTGTAATTATGATTTTTGGATCTGATTTATATAATAATAAATTATCATATTTTTTACTATTAAATATTATTAAATAATATGATAATTTTTTGAATACCTATAAATAAAAAAATGATAACTCACATGTTATATAAATTAGTATACAAAGACGAAGACTCGAGTTTGCTGTAAGCATCTGTGACCTTGTCCGTCGGTCATGGTGAGGGGTAAAATGGTAAACCGAAAATTAAAATTTGACGCGGTTTTTTTCTTTTTTTTTTTGGGTGTGTTTGTTCGAGGGGGAGGTCTTAATCTGCATTAAATAGACCTATGAAAGTGGGGGGAAATGGTTACAAAGAAACAGGCTGAGTTGGTTCGATTAGATAGCATTTATTGGGAGGGAGGGAGATAGAAAGAAAGCTAAAATTAAGGACAATAAGCTTTGTTAATTGGGATGAAATTTTCGAGTTAAAATTAAGTAAATTTTTTAAAAATTAATTATAAATTTTTAAATTAATTAAAAAATATAAAAAAATATAATTTTCAAAACTGCAAAGCAAAATCGAATTAAATTGTTATTCAGCATAAAAAAAAACAAAAACAAAAACAAAAACAAAAAGGAAAAGAGAGAATTGTTGGGGTGGAAAAAGTCAGAGAGTCTTTCAGTTCAGTCCAGTCAATCGAAACCATGCGTCCCAACTGGCGGCCAAGTGGATCTAAAGTAACGCCCTCCTCATTCATTCACGAATTCTAAACAGACATGGGCCCCACTTGAGACTTTTTACAGTGTTGAAACGCGTTAAGAAAATTTAAAAAAATAAAAATAATTAAAGGGCAAGCCAAGTGGTCGGTGGGTCCCACCCTCCCTCAGTTGCATTAGTCGTAACGTTGGAAGAACGGGACAATCTTTTGCTTCACCTTCACGCATTGCCAACACACCATCACCACCAATTTCTTCAAAGCAATTTATTACTCTCTCATTACCCTTGAGTTGTCTCATCGGTGAAATGCTGTTACTTTGAGAAAGTTTCATTTAAGGGGTGTGCTGAAATTTTTAGGATGTCTCGCATTTTAATTTATTTTAAATTAAATTATATTTTTTTATCTTATTATTTATTTTATTTTAAAATTTTTTTTAAAAAATTAATAAAAATTATTATTAAAACTTAAAAATCTTAAATTAAACTCATTCACTAAACATCTTTTTTATATTAAAATTTATTGAATTTTTAAAAATTAAGGGGGAGTTTGGCTAACGGTTCATTACAAACTTATTTCAAACTTTTTTTTGCCTTTTTCCTAAAAAATTTTGTCTTTTTCCCAAAAAGTTTTTTCTCTTTTCTAAAAATTCAAAAAAATTTACTATTACAACTAAAATATTTCAACTCAAACAACATACCAAACACCTCATAATTATAATTTTATTAATTTAAAAAAATATATAAAAATTAAGATAAAAATTTTATGTTTGAACCTGTAATCTAAACGCATCCTTGATGGACATACAGGTGCAGGACTCGTCACGTAAATCACACTTCGCAAAATTGCTATCTGACTGCATTAAATCTTATTGCCCATTTGGATTATAGTCTAGATCGGGGGAGGTGTGGTGGGCATGACCACCCCTAACTTTTTGTGAAATTTTTATACAGTGTGGTTTTTTTTAATTTAAACAAAATGATATATGTATAAACTAGTCTAGATCTCTTATAAATTAAGAGTTCTTTATATTTTATTGGATAAATAATTTAAATTAAAAAACAGTTTTATTAAATTCATAGATATTAATGAGCCTAATAGCTTGACCTAAAATCTAAATCTGAATTACAATTTTAATAGCATATTATTTTAAAAGACTGACCCATTATATAAAGTAATATTTTGTGTAGACATAAACTAAAAGCTTTTAAAGAAAGTCAACTCTTTACTTTCCCATTCCACCGCTCCCAAACAAATTTGGAAATTTACTCTATTGTTCAATGTGTGATTTTTATTTTTCATCAATTTACTGTATTGGATTTCTTTTCAATTTGAGATAAGTTTGTCTTAGTCTGTTAATTTATTATTCTTCAACTTCTTGTTTCCGCTTTAAGTTTAAATTTCTTTTTCTTTCTTCTTATTCTGATTCTTTTCTTTTCTTTTTTAATTTGATTGTAATTTTTTTTATTTGTCTTACTGTGGAATTGGCAGGTCATTGTGCTATTGTTTATTCTGATTTTTTTTTTTTGTTTTTATGTATTTGTGATAATATACTAATTCCGATTAGAAAATGAGAAATACCTCACTAGAAATTAAAGATTTTTACTTTTTTTTTTAGTTTGGTTTGTAATAAAATTTAGACGTGCCTTTTTATCGTGGTTTTTAGCTAAGAAAATTAGAAATAACATTGCTTAATATTCTTGATTTAAATACAATTTTTAATTTTTTTTCAATTTAGTTTGTAATAAATTTTAGACGTGCCTTTTTTTTTTTGGAAGAGTTTTGGGCTTATGGGTTGTATTGGTATTGGTGTTATATATGGAAGATAATTTTTTGAACGACTGTTTGATTGTCTACATTGAGAAGGAAATTGTTACAAAATTTAATGGTGAATCAATTATAAATGAGTTTGCCTTTATAAAAAATCGTTGAGTACAACTTATATTTAAGAAAAGAAAATGATATTTTGAGGTATGTGAATTTAACATAGCTACTCTTTTATTAAGAGAATAATGTTATATTTATAAGCGTATTAAATATATATATTAGAGTTTCAAGATATGAAACTTGAATAACTACGATATTATGAAGATACGAAGATTAACACTTTAATTTCAGATTTTTTCTTGTATTATTTTTATTTTTATTGCATATAAGTTACAGTGATATATTGTCCTATTTAGAATAATATTGATGTTTGAGGATATCTACAAAAGGGAGGGAAGAACATGCATTAAGAAATATTTTAGGCTTGCAATTTGGGGAAAATTACTGCAAATGCTTCGAAGTTTGCATAAGGATACATTGTACTTGGAAATAATACGAAGAACATAACAAATGGTTCGCTGGGAACGGAGAAAGTTTTATAAGTACTAGATAGTTTTAGATCAGAGGACCACGTGAAATTTGACAACAAAGACAAAGTTCACAAATCACAAGTAAATATTTAATACAAAACAGTAAAATAGTATTCTCAGGATTCAGTACTCTTGCTTGAAATTAGCTGGTTTTGATAAAATTCCTAAATTGGATGCAATTGACTTTTAGAAAAGAAGCCTAGAATTCACAAGCGTGACGTTTAATGCAATTACAAATTCAACCTAACTATAACTTATGATCTAAGTATTAGCTGTAAAACGCTAAAGCAAAGCTTTTGACTCTACATGCACAGCTGATATTACTTTCCTGTATTATACCTCTTATATTTTATAAGCAGTTGGATGGCCGATTTCCTTGTGACAAACGCTTTCCTAAGTCCTAGCTATATAAATATATATATATATATATATATATTTGATGATCAAATAATAAGCTAGATTTGTTAAAACATGTTAAAAAAAAAAAAAACCATCGAAGTGTATTTCAATGGTAGGAAAGATAAATGTAGGGGTGTTTATTTTCAAGTTTATTTTAAATTAAATTGTATTTTTTTCATCATGATTTTTGTCTTTTTTTGAAAAAATTTTGTATTTTCTAAAAAATTTTTTTATTTTTTCTAAAAAATTATTATTGAAACTTCAAAAATCTTAAATTAAACTTATTCATCAAATACCCGTAGTGTTCAGTTACTTTAATTTTGATGGGAAAAGGAATTATATATGTTATCTGATGGGAAGCAACGTTTGTCAACGCATGAAGCCAATACCTTAATTAATAGCATTTCTATCTTCTCAACGGAAAAAACAATTATGAAAATAATGAATATTTTGCTTTAGATTAGGATGTTGTAACAGTACGCCACAAAAGAATTATTTCACTTAAGAGAGAGAGAGAGAGAGAGAGAGAGAGAGAGAGTTATTTCACTTGAAAAAAAAAAGAAAAGAAAAGAAATTCCAACAGAAAAAGTAAAAATGAAAAACAAACAACACAACTTAACCCGTCCAACATGCCCCATAGATTCATTGCGGATTCAATTTAACCCAATTTGGTCAACTAACTTAACCAACACAACTTCCTTTCCTTTAATACTTTACTTACTCAGATTGCACGCCCCAAATTCCCTTCAAATATATATATATATATATATAATATATATAAATTCACACCCAAATATAATAATACCAGAAACATGGATACGTCTACTCTACGGCGACGGCCAGCAACTAATGCATTGATGTTGAGTATCCTGAACGGCTGCTATACAGATAAAATAGATGAAGTTTTTTTTCGGATTTATATATAACGCAAAAGGCATTTACATTCTCGTGATTATTTGGACACTCTAATTTTTATCTTTATAATCCATTTATTTTTATAAAAAATTATTTTTTAGATTCATATAATTATTAAATGATCCATATATAAGCTTACATGTTACATGTTATAGATTGAAATTTTTTTAATAAGTGATAAATATCAATAAAAAATATTACATATTAATAGATTCATGTTATATAATAATACTTTTGATATTAGATGTATTGGATTATTTAACCGTCGGATAACAGACCTTGTTTACAAACATGTATAGTATATATTTGCGTATGAGTGTAAGTATTAAAATTCTCTTAACAATAATGAGTCTTGCAATAATGGAGGGAGTGTTCCTCAAAAAAAAAAAAAAAAAAAGGGAGGGTGGGGCCCAGAAGCGTGGGAAATGGTCTAAGTTTGACTTCTCAAAGTGCAGCCCCTGGCGCCGCAATTCAAGAGCCTGCCATACTCGCGTGGTCACCTGACATGTTGCCTCCCAGCCCGAGCCGTTACAAGCGGCTTAACCCAACCACGGTCACCTAAACTTAACCGTAATTTATTTTTAACTCTTCAACTTAGCATGAGATCGGTGTTACTATGTATGTAGGGAGTGTTTGATAAACGAGTTTAGTTTAAGATTTTTAAATTTCAATAATAATTTTTTAAAAGATATAAAAAATTTTTTTTAAAAAAAGATAAAAATTATAATAAAAAAATATAATTTAATTCAAAATAAACTAACAACCAAACGGGTCTATAATAAAATTTAGATTTAGATGTTTATATGTTTATTGGTATATTTTAATTATCTAAATTAAAAAGTATAAAAATTTAAAATATATTCGAGAAAAAAAATTAATACAAAATTTATTTCGTTGGTATTGAAATTTAATGTAATTAAAAAAAATCATCTTATTTAAATTTATTTATATAAAATTATAAATTTTTCAAATTTAAATTATAAAATTATATAAATAATAAAATTAAAAAAAGAAAAATTAATTTGTGATTATAAGATTTAAATTATACGTTGAAATACATACACATGTTTAATTTCGATACCCTTCATCTTTTATAGTCTTTGTCACGCCACGTCCTCAGCTTTTCTTTGCATTATCCCTCTCTCTCGCTCACTTGTTTTGTTGTTTTTTTTTTTTTTTTTTTATCCCCCCGGGTTGTATTCAAAAAATGCATTATTTGTTAACACACGACCTGCCCTCTGTACAAGACAGGGACAGCCTCAACCGATTTGATAATCTAATCATGATGTCAAAACCCAACTTTTGGCCTTTAGCCTTTTTCTTTTTCTTTTTCTTTTTATTTTATTTTTTTTGTTTTGATCATCCAACGGCTGTGATCCGCCGTCACCGGCAATCTTGACTCTTTTGGCAAAAGCAGATAAAATGTCTTTTTTATGACCCCTTAACTTAACTAGAGTTGGCATCGTACTAACACCTTAATTTTTTTCCCCATGAACGCCGTTTATTAATTGTTCCTCTGGACCATTAATCAAATCCACTACCTAATTAAGGTTAATTTTTATTTTTGAATTATAGATTTAGTCCCATTTTTCCATTTGAATTTTTAAATCGTTGTACAATTCGTCTTCAAATTATTATTTTTCGTATACTAGTCCTTTATTCTTAAATACTGTAAAAGAGTATTGTAGTTACTATCTGAAGATTCAATTGCATTTTAATCATTACTATATTTTGTCATTTGATGTAAACTTCAAGCTTTTGTCTCGTGTTATGAAGGTTTTTATAAATGAAATTGACTATAATTGAAATATATGTAATGTTTATGAGACAATTATATTCCATTTTTTAAAATCTTTTTTATATAGTAATTATTTTGTGAAATAGATAGTTTTTTTAGGAGAAAATTTGATATTTTGAGAACTAATTATGAAACGGTTTAAAATTTATAGAATAAAAAAGTATTCACTTTTAATTAAAAAAAAAAAGGGAACACTCTAATTAATCCTGTTCTTTCGATTCAAATTGCAATAGAATTGGACTTAAATATTATTCATCTTTGAAGCCTTTTTCAATAAATTACCTAATCGATTTCATTGAAATCACATTAAAATACATATATACAATTACAAAAACTTGATGTAAATGAAATCATTTGGAACAGAACTGACCAATAACCTATATTTAGGGTGAGTTTGGTTTATATCTACACTTAAACTAAATTGTATTTTTTTAATCATGATTTTTGTCTTTTTCTGAAAAAGCTTTTTATTTTTTCTAAAATTTTTTTTTATTTTTTCTAAAAAATTACTATTAAAACTTAAAAATAACTCATTCACCAAACACCCCCTTAATACTCTAATGTGAAATTTCTCTCCTTTGTTTTGGTTGCAAAAAAAGCCAATTAGACGGTATAATTCTAGCCACAAAAAAAAAAAAAAAAGCCAATTAGGTGGGATAATCGCACTTTAATTAATTTTTATTTTATGTTTTCTCTAGAGGCTTCTCATCGTGCGCTGTCTCAATCACACAGAGATAGTACAACCATAGGCCAATAATGGTCCTGGCATCAAATGCTCATTTACTTGTTTAATTTAAAATAAACGTGAAAAAAAATAAATTTTAAATTACTTATTTAAATTAATTTGGTCAAACGAAACATGGTGGAAGTTGGTGACCTCATAACTTGATCACTAGCCGTTTATCAACTCTCTTCACTAGTGCACTGCCCCCATCGTGTGGATAAGATTTTTTATATCTAAATTGACTTGCATAATTAAATAAATAACATCAAAATAAACGGTAAGGACTAAGGCGTGCATTTTGTTAATGTTTTTTATTTAATAAATAAAATCAGAAAATGGGAGGGCAATAGTGGAATAAAAAAAATTCAATGACAAAAAAAAAAAAAAAACATGTGAACACACACAAATGGGTCAACAAGCAAACGGACAAAAATAGCAATAAGACAACTCCAGTCTTCACAGTTTATTTTTATAAAATTAAAATTAAAAACAAAAACAAAAACATGTTCACCGACACCTGACGGTTGGCGAAGGACAGGTGTCAGTCGATGACGATCATTCGGATGTCGTGGCGGCATTCTATTGGTTGAGGAGAGTTGATAGGAGGAGTCGTACGTCACGAATGGAGCTAGGTAGATGAGAGAAGGACTTTTTTTTTTTTTTTGAAAGAAGATGAGAGAAGGACTTAATAGTTAATACTAATTAAGAAAAGAGCAAGGTGGGGTTAAGAGTGAGATAATCTAGATTAACGATTGGGGTTACTTTGGAAGATAAAGTTTTCGGACTCTTATATAAGTGGGAGGTTGGCTGAGGAGCGCAAATCAAAGTGAGTCAGAGAGATATTCACCAAAATAAAAAAAAAAAAAACTTTTAGAGAAAGAAAAGAGCGTTGAGAGTTTCAGATCTGAGTGATTTTGAATCGTTTTTTGGTTAATTCTCCCTTTCCCCCCCTCTGTATTACCCCGCTTCTCTGAATCCCTTTCTGTTAATCATCTGTCTTTCAGGTTTTCTGATTTTTGGGTTTGTTTTTCAAATTAACCAAAAGCAAACTTAGAAGGATTTCTCGAAAGCCAGGTGTTTTCAGAATCGAGATCCAGGCTTTTATTTTATAAATTTTTTTTTTAAAATTTCCTTCTGGTAAATTTTGTGTAGTTTTTTTTTTCCCCCCCTTAATTTCGAACCAGCTTGGAGGGTTATTTTTTCTCCCTCAAGGTTGTTCATCTTGGTGTAGAGAAGAGGTTGATTATTTTGAAAATCCTCTTTGTAGAATTAAAATTTTTTTTTTTGTTTTGATTTTTGTTCTACCCAGTACCTGTTTCTTTGATTTTGGTAAGAATCAGGTCGATTTCTTTCTTTGTTTCTTTGTTTCTTTTGTTAGTGTATTGTTCTTTCAGAAATTTTTAGTGAGGAAAATGGCAGCTACGATGGATTTCTACAGTAGCAGACCTGTTCAATCAGAGCTTATGGAAGCACTTGAGCCTTTTATGAAAAGTGCTTCTCCTCCTTCTCTTTCTTCTTCTTCTTCTTCTTCTTCGCCTCCTTCTACTTCTTCTCCTTCCTACAACTATTTCTCTATCTCCCCCCCTCTTCAGGCCGAAACCCAGCCCGGTTTCTTCCAAAACGCTTGCTCCATATCGACGGCCCAAATCTTTACCGACGGGTTCTCGAACCAAGACCTCTTTGGTCAGCAACCGGGTTCCATCGGGCTGAACCAACTAACCCCATCCCAGATCCACCAGATCCAGACCCAGATCTGCCAGATCCAACCCCAGGCTCAACCCAACTTCTCTTACCAAGCCCACCATCAGCACAGCCTCAATTTCCTGGGCCCCAGGCCCGTTCCGATGAAGCAAGTGGGCACGCCGCAGAAGCCCACGAAGCTGTACAGAGGGGTCCGGCAGCGGCATTGGGGGAAATGGGTCGCCGAGATCCGTTTGCCCAAGAACCGGACCCGTCTCTGGCTCGGGACCTTCGACACCGCCGAGGAAGCCGCGCTGGCCTACGACCGAGCCGCCTACAAGCTCCGCGGCGACTTCGCGAGGCTCAACTTCCCACACCTGCGCCACCAGGGCTCATCCGTTGGCGGCGGCGAGTTCGGCGACTACAAGCCACTCCACGCCTCCGTCGACGCCAAGCTCCAGGCGATTTGCGAGAGCCTGGCCGAGTCGCAGCAGAAGCAGCAGGGTGGTGGGAAGAAGAAGCCGGAGAGGTCGCCGGCGGCCAAGAGGTCCTCTTCTGCCAAGCAGGAGCCGAAGGTCGAGATCTCGCCGGCGCCGTCGCAGTCGCCGGTGGTCACGACGGAGAGCGACGGATCTGGTTCGGCCGAGTCGTCGCCGCTGTCGGATCTGACGTTTTCCGATTACGGGGAGTCGACTTGGGGTTGCAGCGGTCCGGATAGTAATTACTTGTTGGAGAAGTATCCATCGGAGATCGATTGGGCGTCTATTTTAGCTTAATTTGTTGTTTACTTATTTCATTGTTGTAGTTTTTGTTCAAATAGTGTCAGCTTTTTTTTTTTTTTTTTTCTTTTTTAATATGTAATTGGGGTCTTTAGTTAGTGGCTACTGTGATTAAATTTTAGCAGTTGCAGAGCCAAGATTTAGGTTTTTTCCTTTTTTTAATAATTAATGTTGATAGTAAATGTAAAATCTCCACCATGGTCAGCTGGTTTTTTTCTCGCTTAGATCATGAGAGACTCGGGTCCAAAAAAAAAAAAAGGAGGAAAAATCTTGTTGGGTTTAGTCTTGTGTAATTCAAATTGTAGTTCTCATTTATGTATGAATGTATTGATGTAGAATCATATTTTCATTTTCTGTATTTTAAGTTGGGTTGTTTTAGATAATATTATTTTTTGTCTTCTCTATATTTTTGTGGCTATGATTGGAATTCAACGACCGGTTTACATTCATTTTATGCATGAAAAGCACAACATTCAGATAAGTGGTATAGTGAGTCTTCAGAGCAAAAAAAAAAAAAAAAAAGAAGAAGAGTCGTTAACATGGCATGTGTGATGCATGACCAAAGGGTACTTGCAAACTGCTATGAGACCCGCCACCCATGTGAAGCTGACACGGCCAACTGTTTTTTGGGTTAAAAAGTTGTTTGGCTGCTTCTAGAAACTTCACGAGATGATATAGAAAAAAATGACTTTAAAGATTGTGAGTTTGTATTTCACATATTTATGAATTGAGAATTTGAGAACATGCATCAATTATCTTGGGGGGTTTTTTTTTTTTTTTTTATTTTTTCCCGAGAGAAATTATCGTGGTTATTTCGTATGCTTTTAAGCCAGCTAAAAAAAGGGTGTGCAAATATCCAAGATAAATTCAACTTCTAATATACTCCATGTAGTGTCATGCAAATGAATTGGAGTTTCAAACCCGTCCGTTCTGATTGTATATTAAATGAATTTGCTTAGTTAAGAAAAAAAAAGTATCCAACTCACATATAATCATGATAACAATTTATAAATAACGATAACAGTTCATAAATTAGTTATGAATGTGTAATTCATAACTAACGATAATAGTTCATAATTTAGTTATGTGTAAAAAACTCATCTTCTATCAACCATATCATAGAAGGTTCTCTTTATTTTTCCGCCCCTCATTTTGTAAAAGAATCTGTCTCTTCACGGGTTGCAACAGCATTATTGACATTCACGTTTTGCTTGTGGCTTTGAGCTAAATAATAATAATAATAATAATAATAATAACAACAACGTAGTTTCATTCTGAATAAATCCTACTTGATCTTATTCTTAGGATGCTTCTAAATTTTTATGATATCTGATTTTACTTTTGTAGGTTTTTTTTTTTTTTTTTTGGTGTGTGTGAAAAGAACTTTGGAGAGAATGGCAGCGAGCAAAAGATTTGAAGTGCGCGAGTAAATCTTTAGGAAAAACAAAAAAAGGAAAAGGAAAAGGAAAAAGAAAAGAAACGGGGTGAATAAATTCTAAATTCTAAATTCTAATTAATCTTGTCAGTTGAAGTTTGGAATGCGTGATGAAATTACATTGAGTTCAATGAATCTCCCTGTAAGTACGAGCTTTTTCATTAAAAGTTGATTAATTTCGTAATCTCAGTAACAATGTCGGCCAAAGTGTAATATTACTGCCCAAATTTCCTCACTCCCCCCCCCCCCTTCTTTACTACTTATCATGTGCGAAACCCAACAAGTTAAAATTAAAAGTGAAACGCATCTAACCAAAAAAAAAAAAAAAAAAACCCGTGAACTCCCAAAAACCAATGACCAATTAGGCCCATTTGTTCGTTAGTTCATTTCAAATTTTTTATCTCAGTTTTTTCTTTTTCTGAAAAAGTTTTTTGTCTTTTCTGAAAAGTCAACAAAAATTACTATTAAAACTTAAAATTTCTAACTCAAACTGGTGAATTAACGGATCCTTAGTTTAAGTTTTAGGAGCCAACTGCTAAGCTAATTTAATCTTATCTTGTTCGAACATTTTTAAAGTTTATTGCAAATAGTAATGATGATTAACAATGACCTTTTATTTTAGGAAAGACAATTACTTTATTCAATCACCGACTCCTAGGATCTATTCTTTCCAATTAGTTTTAATTTATTGAAAATCAATTAACGAAAGTCCTTTTTTTTTTTTTTTCAAAAGAAATTTTTAAATAAAACAAAATATGGATATTCGGTTAAATAGACTTTGAAAAGGTTCATCCCCTTATTTTTATTTTTATTTTTTTGGTCAGGTTCATCCTCTTATTTTTATATATTTGTCAAACGGTCGTTATGGATTTACTATTAAGATAAGCTCATAGCTGGAATGATGAAGCGGCTAAGGTCAGGGTTATATTTCCATTATTGATGAGACGTAAAGCAAAACCCCAATTGGCACCAACTAGCAAGTTGATCAAAAAATCATGATGTTCGTGGAAACTCCCACATCAAGTTGTGCAAAAAATAATCCAAATTTTGTTTTCTAAGCTTTTAGAAATGAATTGAAATCACAAGCTCGTAGGAAGAAACAATCCTTTTCAATGATGTGCCTGTGGACTATATTTGCAACCATTTGTAAGGTTACACACTCTATTATTAGAAGAACTGTGCCTTTGCTTTTTTTTTTTTTTTTTGGGTGTGTGTTTTTAGAAAAGACAAAGTGAAAGGGATTACACGAATACAGATCATTGTTACGAAAATATTAGCGAATACAATTGTAATTGTAATCTCCTAGATGCTTGAATTTAAGCTTCACTTTTTAGCGAGTAAATTGACAGGTTTGCATTGATTAAAATGAAAGGTAAACGCTGATAAAAGTTGTAAAAAAATAAAAACAAAAATCTTTATGGGGTCAAATTTGTGTAGTAGACGAAACGAGTGGATACAAGTGCTGAAATATGTTTATTTATTTATTTTTTATTTTTTGATGAAAAGCTGAAATATGTTTGTGGCATGTGCAGTTTTTTTTTTTTTTTTTTTAATTTAAATTTTGGTCGAAAAGGAGACTATACTCCACAGGGACGAATAAAGGTTCTTGTCACTACTCTCTCTTTTTAAGTCTTTATTCTGATTCTTCTTATAGGAATTACCAACAAAATTCTTATATTTATTTATTCTAAAAATTTCCAACGAGCAAAAAGAAGTGTGAACGAGAGCAGAAGTCCACGTAAAAAGTTAAAAAGAGAATAAAAAATCTAAAGTAAGAATGATGAATGGTAAGTAATCTCATAATCAACTGGGGCCATTTTTGCCAAGGTTGGAGAAAGAATCTGCGTCTCACGATCTTCGGATAATTTGCTTTCTGTTTTATTTATACAAGCTGAGCAATGGAATAACTTCATAGTTTCGATTCCGTTTCTTTCTAATGAAAACGAACATTAATGAAGGAACGATATGATTTCCTTTTTTATTTTTTATTTTTTTTAATTTTAAGAATGTCCATAAAAAGTTATTATCAAGTTTCCTTTGCAAAAGAATACAATATAAAAAGCCCACTGCTATCAGGACCTGTGGGCTGTAAACAAATTTTCCTACCGACCCAAATAAATGAGGATACTTTCCTACCGAAACCATTCGCATTTATTTGGCCGGCCATTAAGAACATAGTTTCATTTGATGAAAAATAAAAATGAGTATAAAAAGATTGAGTGACTACATACTATTTAACTATATCATTTCATTTTGTTCTTCTCTCCTCTTACTTTATACTCGCTAACGAGTATGAAACTAAAATATAACAAATTATAAATCAAAAATAAATTAAATATTCAGAACCGACGTTCAACACAAGGAATTGAAGACAGCTAACGATAATCAATTAGTGCACGCCTAATTTATTTTCCAGGATAAATTTTGTATTTCCTAACCTCTTTAGTGTACAACATGCCTAGGTCCAAATCCATGTCGTGTTCTTATTCTGCAAGTTTCTAATCCAATCCAATCACCCGGGGAGGGTGTGGTACAAAGATTAAAAAAAAAATTTTTTTTTTTTCCATTTTTATTTGTAAATTCGCATACATCCACAAAAACAATCGACAAATTGTTCAGCTAAACGAAAAGGACCTTTCTAACTTTCAAACGAGTATTCACATTAGGAATGAAGTGAACGAACTTGTAACATTTTAGACACTTTGTCGAATGCAGATCCACAACTCCAACCTAATTCAATCAGTAATCAGATGTCATTGACAAAATTTTTTTTAAAGTTCGCGATCCAAAGATGCCCATCCAACCGCCATTACATTCGTCCCCTAAGCCTTGATTGATTCTGTTCAGAAACCCACTGAAGGGCAAACAAACTAATCCGCAACAATTACGTGCCAACAGAATCGATCAACTAAATTTACCGATTTCCATCTTCTTCTTGATTGCCCTCTGGCCATGGTATATAAAGGCATCTAGTATACCCGAAACGGTGAAAACGCCTGAACACAACAGCCAACAACAGAGTAAAATGTCACTTGGAAATCAAAGAAGCAGTGTGTTTGACACACCGTATTAAATCCGAAAAGTTCAATTCATTTCAAATCCAAATCCACCTTTTTACTTTTTCGAAATCCACATCGCTCTCATTTTTCTTTCTCCCAAACACGTAGTCATTTTATATTCTCAATTCAAGATGATGCGTCAACAGGAGCGCAGTCAATTAAAAAAAAAAAAGTACGTATAAACTAATTCCGTAAGCTGGAAAAAATGCAAAAGCGCAGACATGGGAATGGAGGGAGGGGTAGAGAGAATATGAATAAAACAGTAAATCTCAAATGAAGGCAAATTATTATTGGATAAACAGTTGGATTTAAAGATTAGCCATGGTTGAAAAAAAAAGCTGAATGCAGGCAACTGAATTCAACCTAATCATGCACGGTAAGGAATATAAATTAAATTGGCATATAAAAATCTACTCTAGCCTAGATTTGACAAACGGGGGATATATGTAAGGCCGTTTGGAAATTACCTCCGACAATAGCGCACACATTTGTGAGAAAGTGTAAGAATGAAATGTGCTCCTCCGTGAAAGTTACCTGTAACATGCAAATCAGTAACACATGCAACCACCTGAGAAGAACCCTATCCCAGAACATCGGGAAATACATGGGAAAAAAAGGGACGAATGGGTACAAAAACACAATTTACACTAGGCATAAGCAGCAAAACTCACCTTGATTGGAGAAAGGTCATAAAAGAAAAAGACCCCAGGAAGAAACTGAAGGTTGCCTACTTCTGAATTCCTAAAATGCTCAGTAACAGAGAACTGCAAAATCCATTGGCAAAATGTCATATTCCACTATATACATACCAACAAATCGGTAGCTGGATTTATCTAAAAATAGAGAGAGATCTGAACCTGATTCGACTGTATAGTGTGTCCACTAACATCTGTGTAAACAGTAGGTACGACCTACAAAATATGAATAGCAATTAGCAACCATTTCTTAAATCCGAAAGCCAACAGATTTTACAACTATGAAATAATGTACTGCATCCTTTTCATGCTTATGCTGCTTAAGGGCACCATTTTTTCTTTTAAGAGAATTACTCCGGAGGACTGACCTTGATAAAATACTGATACATCCCACTAGGAGTATCTTGCGTCCACTCCACACTAGAGGTTAAAAAGACAACAAAGAAGCAAATGTCAAGTATACAGACTGTAATGAGTAATCAAATCAAAAAATTCAAGTTTCTTCCTTCTAATAGAACGGATGGCTAACTAGACTGAAATGACATGAAAGACAGAAGAACAAACCCATCAAGAGGATTCACAGCACCAGGAAAATACGCTCCAAAAGCCAATCTGTTGATCTTGTGACTTATCTGCGTCATATGCCTTGTGTTAATTTCATGATACAAAGCAATAATGGAGGTAACTGTTTTAATTCATAGTTAGACCAACATATTGAATTACTTCAAAAAAAAAAAAAAAAAAAAAAACCTATCATATTGAAAGGAAATAGGTTTAATAGTAAACCTATGGCACATATACTATCAAAAACAAGATGATACAAATATAAAGAGAACAAAGAGTTGCAGCAATCATAGCTTACATTAAAACTATCCTTCTGAAATGTCAAAAGGTCATGGACGTGAACATTTGATTGGTGAAAGCTTTTCCCGGGTGCAAAATGAAAATTTCCAGCCACCTTATTAACTTCCAAGAACCCATATATATTACATCCTTCACCTTCTTCGTCTTTAATTTTTTGGAGAAAACCTTCTCTTTTGCACTGAATGCAAGTATAACATTAGAAATCCATTAATTTGATGCCAATACATTGTATGTAAACTCTGGCAAAGGAACAAACAGCCTACATGTAAATTGTCAGCAAATTAGCGGGAGGAAAATAGTTAAAACAGTTCAACTAAACACGTAAAAGAGAGATCTAATGAAAAGCTTGCAACTCCAATAGACAACTTGAACGTGCTATACTGTGCTAATTAAAATCCACAAACAAAATGTCTGCCATCCACGTTAGTCAGTAGTGCTCAAGTTCTAACTGTCACAGACCTGGTCAATCAAATCCGGATTTGACAATGCCCATCCTTTTTTCCTGTATGCTTCGCGGACTTCTTCACAATTATTACAACACTCCTCATCTGACTAGAGTTGTAAAAAGAACAGAGAAAAAGTGAGAAAAATGGAAATAGAAACATCATTAGTAAGAAGTAAAAGGAAAGGCCTTCAAATGGTTCTAATGTGATTACTAGCCCCAGACGCAAAATAAAAACTTAAGTTGGGTTAAAAGAAAAATTGCAACTGCCTAAAATATATTAAAACACACACACACACACACACACACACTCTTATGAGGCGATAAACTGATTTCCTAGGAACAATTAGTTGGTTACCTAGGTTTGTCAACGTATGTTACATGTCTTACAAAGTAAAAATAGGATATATACTACAATGACCAGAGGTTAACAGAGCTTAAAGTAATTAAGTTTAATACTGCAGCCCTGAAAAGAGAGTGGATTTATCAAATATGTATTCCGTACACTTCAGTGTTTACTATCATACTAGTCAAATAGTGTTACATAAAGCTTCATGGTTTCTAGTTCATCTCTATAACATGGGCTCAGAATGAAAATCATACCGCTTCTGCACCATAACAGGAACCACAGTATGTCTCATTATGCTCAAGCCTGCCACCATGTCTCTGTAAGGCTTCTCAATCTGGGTCAAAAAGAAACAAAATCAGCTAAACAAAAGACTATCAACACAAAGACAATTTACTTCTGCACTTCTATTTGTTAGAAACTCAAATCTATGAAAAAAAGGGATAGAGAATCTTTTCTGGTGGACTTAAGGGGAAAAAGAGTACAAGTAAATCATTAATGTAATCCTGTGGCATGTGGATAATCTTAGATCATGATTTGCTTGGTAGTGAGAAATACCACAAATTTCGTTCATCAAGATATACTGGTATGGAGATAAGATTGGTTTAGGAAAGAAAAATTGGTTACAGAGTCTAACTTCAAGCAATATTGCATGCTACCTTGGGTGCACCAATTCCATCTTGCCTGGATTCTATTACATTGCCATGAGAATCTAATCTCTTCTTGATTATGTCATGTTTCTGCAAGTTATATAAACATGACGAATCAATACAAGTCAAACTTTCAAAAGCACAAGGTCAGAAGTTATTGAGCAGAGCACAACCATGTAAAGTCATATAGTTGAATGAGAAACAGGAAGAAAGCTAAAGAAGTGATATAACATAAAATTTTTTCTTACCAACAACAACAACAATAAAATCATTATAGAGAGTGAAAAAAAAAAAAAAAAAAAAACTAATCTCGTCAAGATACATACAACATCCAGGTGTTGTTCTCCGCTTATATCCATCGCATCAAGACTGAGTATGGAACAAGGAAGTGCGGGGAAGGTGACATCAAACTGCACTTTCAGACATCAAAAAGAATGTAGATCGATTAGTTTTAAGCAGATAGTTATAAGATAAATAATTGGTTTCAAGAACCGAACATTATTCTCTTGAATGGTCCAAACTAGTCAAGGTAGAAGAATTTAAAGTAAGGCTAGTATTAAAACCTAGTATATTCTCATAAGGTAACAAGAAATCTATAAAGGTGGCTTGTTACGCTAGAGTTCCAAATAATTTTAGTATGAAAACCTAAAATCTGGCAAAGACATCTGATATGAAAAAGCTAAAAAGAGAATTACATTGATACGCAAGGTTTCTCCTCTTGAAGTATCTACCACAAGCTGCGTTTCAGTGACTGCGTGTAGATACAACTCTGAACCCAAATAAAAACAAAAGTTGATGAAACAAAAAGACACGGTAAAGACATTGAAAGAAATGAAACAATTACAAAAAGAGCATAAGCTAATATACTACCTCCATGCCTCGTGAATGAAATTAGGAAAGAAAGAAACAGAACAACCTATCTATCGTAAATTATTCATGAGTTTGTGTTAATATATGAGTTGAGTGAACTATTCCACTTGTGGCTTGCCAAAACCGTTGAGAATTCCAAGTAATGCAGGTTTGTCGATGCATCCAAACAATGTACAAAACATCCATTCCATTTTCCACAACCTCAACAAAAATATATACATATACATATACATATTATAAATATGTATATATCCGAAACAAATAGAACGAAAATAATTCCAATATCCAGAGGCTAATATTAGTCTAACAGAATTCAATACCTTGTCGACTAATTCAAAAGCTAATTGTCAGCAACTCGAATGCATCAATTCTCAGAGCGAAAAACTCGGAGACGAAATTGAATTTCATATGAACAATCAGAGGAGAAACAAACAAATGAACCCTAGCTAAACAACCAGATCAAATTTCAGCAACTTTCTAGGCTGATAAACAGATCTAAACTACAGAATGAAACAACACCATTAAAAAACACGGGGATGAGGGAAAGGAAAACATACGGAGCTCGGAGAGGAAGAGTAAGATCATGACGATGGAGGAGGCGAGGGTGATGACGCCACCGGAGAGGGTTCGGCTGTAGAAATCCTCATTGATTTTGGGATAAGCGTCCAAACTTCGAAGCTTACTTATTATATTGTCCATTCTGCTCGGATTTTCCCCGAAAACACAAAATTTTCTCTCTCTTTCCTTTCCGCGATCCAAAAAAAAAACCCTAACAATCTTTTTTTCCTGCGAAATTAGTGGAGATTTAAAAGGAAGATTCAAGATATGATAATTTAGAAAAAAAGGATCAAACAATCTACGACGACTCTGAGTAGATATTTAAACTCCCCGTTGACGATCGAAAGAGAAGAGAGAAGGATTTTTTCCCTCCTTCTGATCGGGAAATTCTTTTTTTCCGAACAAACACCAAATATTAGGGCCTGCTTTTCTCGTTTTCTTTTTTTTTTTTTTTTTAATAAAGAAGTTGCTTCTTGTTTTATTTATTTTTTTTTTTGCCGCAAATTTTTTTTTTTTTTTTTTAATAATTAGAAGAAGACAGTTCAACACCGGAGGATATTGCCGCGCAATAGGTTTCCCATCTTTTCTTCCTCCGGTTTTTTGCTGTCCACCAACTAGTAAATTTTTTTCTTCTGTATTTCTTGCTCTTTTCTTATTTTATTTCTGTCTTTCTTTAAATTGGTAGTTTAAAATCTACCCTTAAAATAAGTGAAATTGGTGTTTACAGGTGTTCCCAAAAAAAAAAAAAAAAAAAATCTTTAAAACAGAGTTAAATTTTGTCTACAGTTTATCAAACATTAATAACCCATTTGGTAGAGTAGTTTGAGTTGTGATTTTTAAGTTTTAGTAGTAAATTTTTTTTGAATTTTCAGAAAAGACAAAAAACTTTTTGGGAAAAAGACAAATGTTTTTTGGGAAAAAGATAAAAAAAAATTTGAGTTGAATGGTTTGAACCATTCAACCAAACAGACTAGGCTTAGTTTGGTTCTTAAGTTTAAACTTAAGGTTTAAACTCAAATTTTTGTCTTTTTTTGAAAAAGTGTCTTGTCTTTTCTGAAAAAGTTTTTTATCTTTTCTAAAAAGTCAACAGAAGTTATTATTCAAACTTAAAAATTTCAACTCAAACTCGTTCACCAAACAGGCCCTTAAACTATTTTTATCTATATTGATGTCTTTTTAAGGGGGTGTTTGGTGAATGAGTTTAGTTTAAGATTTTTAAGTTTCAATAGTAATTTTTTAAAAAAGAAAAAAAACTTTTTCAGAAAAAGACAAAAACAATGATGAAAAAAAGTACAATTTAGTTTAAGATGAAATTGAAACCAAACTCATATTTTATTTGTTTATATCAAATGGTTTTTTGTTGCATTTCCATATAATATCACAAACCTCATACTTTAATCTCAACTTTATTTTTGTAACTAAATTTTACTTTATTTAGATTTGAATGCTATATTTTAAACATCAGAGGTGATGTGAATTCCCCTTGGATTAAATTTACGAATAACTTTCTCCATGTTTTTACTTTTTATTTTTAGATATAATGCTATATTAACGTCTCGGATGATTAAATATGGTCAAACGTAGGTTAGAGAGGATGAGACTATTCTTGTTTAATTAAATAAGGACTTGTTGAAATAATGGTTGAAATTGGAGTTTTGTAAGTTGAAATTGAAATATGTGATTGAAGTGTTAATTGGAAGTAAACTATGATATAGAAAATAATGTAGAAATTTGAAATGTATTAAGAAAAATATGTCATATGGAACTTCACTTCTTTCCTTTCTCTTATCGTTATAAGTACTTAGGCATATGCATCATTATGTTTTGATTTGAAATGAGAATGTGATAGACTTTTAAAATTTGAATTTTATAAATATTTAGGAGAAAGTAGGTGAAAAGTAGATTTGAGACTTTTGAAATGAAAAAGGCAAAACTCTGTCTCTAACGTTTATTCCAAAGAACCCTTAAATTGTGTTATTAATATGCATTAATCCCTTTAAAAGGAAACCTAAAATCTAAAGAAAAAGTCAATAAAAAATAAAGAAAAAAAAAATCATCTTTTGCACAGAAAGAAACCCTAAGACCTAGTATCTCCTTGCCATCTTCATTGAACAACATCCGTATTTTTTGTTTCCCAATGTATAAACCTCAAAAAATGATGAGTTTTTTTTTTTTTTTTTTTTTTGGGTAATGCATTCTTTAGAGAATTTCAATTTTAAAATGAGAAAAACAGAAGAGTAAAATAGAAGTTTGACAATTAGTTTATTCAAGGACGAATTTAGAAAATTTTGTTATTAAGAGGAACAAAAGCCTAATTACATGGATAAACTTTGAGAGTTATGGGTTAGAATTTTATTTTGTAAGAGGTTTGTATACACAGCTATATAAAAGGGGGGAAAAAAAGTTGAATGGGTTATACCAGTGTCAACGACTGAAAATTGACATCGGCAGGATCATAATGGGGTGTGCACATTTTGATCCGATCCCAAACCACCAGTTTTGGCTAGACCACCCGATTTTGACGGTTTGAAAAAAATCCAAACCGAACCAGATCATTTTATGCAATAAAATCATATTAAACTAGAACGATATATTTGCATATCCGATAAACAGGGTCATACCCTATTTCTGGGCAGATACTTTGGTGTTGGGTCCCTACTCTAGTACCTGTCTTTGGTTACCCTCGACCCCTTCATGGGCTTACGTACTATAGCTCCTTTTCGGAGTGTATTTATGATCAACGTGACGTAAATTTTAAATAATTTTAATTTAATTTTATATTATATTAATCTAATATTATATTTTATATTATATTAATATAGTAGTTTTTAAATTTGTATCATTCAGGTGCTTTTCTTTAAGCTTGGTGTTTTTCCTTTGAATTACTCATGTGGGTGCAGAAGTAGATCGGTATAATTCTAAGATTTTTCAGTATGAGCGAGGTAAAAGTGTGGCTCTTCCCAGAAAATGGCCCAGAAAGAAGCGCTTAGTTCATGATCGGCCCATCTAATGAAAAATGATGGGCCTCAAAGGCCCACAATAGGAGCGGACGTTGGACGAAGAAGACAAAAGGCCACTTGCCAGCTTTGCTAAAAGCTAAAAAGCTTTATTTATATTCCCACGTGTTGCCTGCATGCAAACAACAAACACGGTTTGGCAATGTTTTTTTGGACTTTTTGACTCTTTCGGCTCTCAGCTTATATAAAGCTTGCGCGCCTAACTTTTTTCTTTTTCTTTTTCTTTTTTTTTTTTTTTTTGGATAAATTTGTGTACCTAACTTCCCTTAAACTACAAATATTGTTACTGTTAATTCTTGTTATCTTTCATAATTGACTGGTCTATAATTTTGCACGTTTAAGACTTAAAAAAAAAAAAGAAAAGAAAAAAAGACAACGTTGGACCAACCAAGACTCCAAGAAACAATAATTTCCTTCATTCGAGTGTAATTTTAGGGAGCTATACGTGTATAGTTCTTTTTGAGGTATAAACCCAAGAACATCCACTTTATTTCGAATCTAAAACCTAAGACTTTAAAAGTCGGTGACCTAATTGTGCGAATAGTACTTATCTGTAGTAAATTTTCATGGGATACTCTTACAGAAACCTCTCATCTTATGACAGGAAAATGCAATGATTAATATTTTAAAATACCATTCCAACTAAACTTTTCCAATTCTTTTTTGTCTCCAACTCAACATGTTTAGTTATCAAACGTAAGTTAAGAGTAAACAATATGGATTTATATTGTGTATTAATAGCCAAGGGGAAGTTAAAAAGTAAAGGGCACTTTATTTAGTTTGATTCCAGTATGCTTCCCTTGATCAAGATTTGGTTCCAAATTTAATTCCCGAATGCAGATACTGGTCGTTTCTGGATAAATAAATAATAATTTAAAAAAAAAAAACACACACACACACACACACCCACGGTACTACTATACATGAAATTCTCTTCACCGACCGTATTATTCATGTGGCTAATTGACCCACCAATATGCAAATTGAGTCATATATATGACGAAAATCCATGATTATACATACATACATACATACATACATATATAAATATATATATATATATATATATGAAGATCGCAATTGAATGTTAATGTTTCTCGAGGCGACTTTACAAGGACTTTTTGGACGGAATTATTCTTCTACAATCTAGAGATTTGACAGAAGTCAGAGAATGAAATCCAGGCAAAAGAAGAAAAAAGAAATTCATGTAGTAAGGAGTATTGCATTCACAATCCGTCAAGTATATTTCTCAAAAGAAAAGAGAGATTGAGAGAGAGAGAGAGAGAGAGAGAGAGAGAGAAATTAGAGAGAGAAAGGTAGAGATTTTTTTTTGTTGGATTACTAGAGGGGGAAAAGAAGGAAAAAAAAAAAAGAAAAAAAAAAAAAGAAAGAAAGAATAGAAATGAATATATCCTAGTCTCTCACAAACCTGTGTGCCAGAATAATACATTGAATTTTGATGCTTAAAAAAACTAGCAGCTATATATATATATATATATATAGCTAAAAAATTCCACAACTTTTGTGTTTGTTTCTTTTCTTGGATCTTCTTCTGCATGCGTACACTACTCGTCCAATGAGCCTGACCTTGTGCCACCAAGGACAACTTGAGGTTTAAAGTATGGAATTATGGAGAATCCTAAAAGATTTTCCAAAGCTTAATTAGATTTTGCCTTTTTTTAATTTATTCCTTTTTTTTTTTGTTCAAAAAAAATTTTGGTTTTTCTTTGTTGTAATAAGTAATGAGCACGTGGAACGAAGTTATGCGAAGTTTAACATGTAAATCTTGTCATATACTGGTGGGCACAGATCAAATCACAATGAGAACATGCGCAGGAGGGCTTAGATAAATTGCTAGCTTGAGGGCCAAATCAAATCGAAGTTTTTAGCCTTTTTTTTTTTTTTTTAAAAAATTCATGTGGGATATATTGGGGACTTTGATTCCTCTAAATTGGACTAGAAAAGAATCTTATAGAAAGAAATCCTTTCAATTTTACAATGATTTTGTCCATTAGTTTTCCCCACATTTCCCATATTTAATTTTAGTCACAAATGTGAAGCTCCTTCCGTGGAATGTGAATCATTTTGACCCGGACCTTATTCCCAAAAAAAAAAAAAAAAAAGATGAAGAACAAATGTCCCTAAATTCCTCACACTAAAGTTGTTTTCAGTTTTGGAAAATAGTGGAGAAAGAAGGGAATAAAATGGGGTTTATCTTTTGTGTCGTGTATTCATTTTACTAGTTGCCAATCAAAATTTTCGTTACTCTTAATCATTAGACTTTTATGGTGGTGAAGAGAGAGAGAGAGAGAGAGAGAGAGAGAGAGAGAGAGAGAGAGAGAGAGAGAGTTGGAGTGGAGGATGAGCACTATCGAAAAAACGCTTGGAAAAAAAAGCAATATTAATAATTACAAGATATTTAGTGTGTGGGGAAGAAAAAAAAGTTCCAAAAAAGGGTTTAAAGTGTTTGTCAGTTTCATGTACACATGTTCTCTTTTCTTCATATGTTGCCAAAGAAATCACCTGCAGAATTCACCTTTTTTACTTTGATTTGAGGTTTTTTTTATCTGATAAGATTGGAATGTATTCCATGTTGGAAATTTCTTAAATATCTTTTTAGTTTGAGAATGAACAAGTTGGACTACACTTTTTAACTTTATAATGTATATATCTATATATATATATATATATATAAAAGGAGTAAAACTAACAGCAAAGGGTTAGGATCAAAGAGTTTACAAAGGAGATATATGACTCCACATAGATATATAAATAGGCAGATTCTAGAATAGAAATATCCTGCACTAGGGTTTGTATAAGATTAGCTAATACAATTACTAGCTATAATCAGAAATTTTATCATGGACAACACCATTGATAATCTCAATTATATAATTTAAATCAATGATTCCGACTCTCCTATTCATATGTGTGAACATTGTGTTATATATATAATTGATAAAATATATAGTCATAGGTTAGTGGCTCAAAAGGGTCTCCTGTCCTTTAGCTTTGGCAAGGGCCCAAATGAGGGGTTTCTCTGACCCTTTGTACCTGTTAAGAGGAGCATATAAATTTTGTATAGGCTGTAGCAAACCGGTGGTGCAATTTACTAGTTACTAAAATGATTAATTATTTGATTTAAAAAAGAGTAATGACAAGTAATCTATGACCGCATCACGAGTCATCAACGTTTCCGATTGGTTAGCATCGACTAATTTATCAAGAGAGTTGCAAATGATGTCCGATTATTTTAAATTGTTCCACAAAAGAAATACGCACACACATGTATGTATATATATATATATATTATATTTCATTATATAAAAACTACACAATCATATTCATAGACAAGAGGGTGTCCTAATCTTCAAAAACAATAGCACTACTACATCACAGATGTTGGGGACCTATAATAAGCTACTATTATAGGTGCTGCTAACTAATTTGTTTCATTGACTCAATTATTGTTCAATTATTGTTCAATTATTGTTCTTGAGCTTAATATGTCTCCTTGACTCAATTATTGTTTTTCGGCTTAGAGGCAGGTCGATCCTCCATCGATGTTGTCAAAATTGTAGTAAAAAAAAAAAAAGAAAAGAAAGAAATTAGAAGTCCAAAGCAACAACGAACGTTGGTACTTGATACAACCATCTCGAAGAACTTAACAAAATTATGACCCCAGGATTTCAAAAGAAGAGACTCTCTCCTATCTTTTAATTAGGAAAGTGGCAAATATATAGGGGGAAAATGACTATTGTATATAAATACAAGACTTCGCGAAGGTAACACCTGTTCGGCGCTTGAAGGTCGGAAAGAAAAGTGTTTCTACGATTTGAATGGAAGCTCCTGTAAAAACGGCAATAATTCTAACAGTCTTAAGTTAGAAAAATGTCTTGTGTGGCAAAGGAGCGACCTAAGTGAATGAAACGGCCGGTGTAAATTTTCTCATTAGTTAAGGCCGTGTGTTAAGTCCCTCCTCCAATTTCGTATAGTGATGTCGGCATTATATTATCACTTTTTAAAGAAAAAAGTAACTTTTATTAATATTATATAACTTTTTATTATTTGTTTTACAGGTGATTCATGGTAGATAATTCAGATCGCAGTTGCATGATCATGATTAAGATTTAGAATTAAAAAAAAAAAAAAAATATATATATATATATATATATAGATAGATAGATAGATAGATATGCTAAGATATATGTGAAGACCTTTGGTTGGAGGGAGGGACAGAGGTGGAGGGAGAGAGTAACTCCACTGTTTATTTGGAAGGAAGGTCTGAGGAAGAATCTGGACCCATCTAATTGCATTCTTAAGGATTTATTAAAAAAACTATCTCCTCATCCAAAAACAAAAAAGAGTAACAAAGAATAGAATGTAATATAGTAATTACACAATAATTATCATCGGTTCTTTTAAACTCTCCTTTTCTTTCACCAAATAACATGGATTAGTACAAACCTCTTCATTCTTCACATTTGTCATCTGTCTATTCAATCGGAGCCCTTAAGGTAGTAATTGGCGGCGCTTGCCGGTTCACGTCCACGTGTACCCCAGCACTTCCTCCCCCTTTGATGGTGTACCCTGCAATTCAAAAGTTATTAAACTTTATTAACCCATTTAGATGATATGGTTGATATTCTATCACAAAAATCCACAGATTATGTTATAAATAAATCCCTTTGTTGATAGTACTGCAAGGCAATCAATTCTGCTTTGGACCATACTAGTTAGTGCCTATGGCACTAACAAACATAAACATCCATGGGATTTTGGTATCTTTTTAACCCAAAAAAAAAAAAAAAAAAAAAGGAATCAATGTGTTATCTTAACCTAACTTGTTGAAGATACTTTCAAATAATTGCAATAATTATGTTCTTAGGATGTTCCCATTTGTTTTAAGTACAATTAGATTGATTTTGTAGATTAAACAATAGAAAAACCAATCAAACAGAAACCTGAGAAATCTCTCCCTCATCTAGAAAGAGGGGGAACTAGAGCCATGATTATATGCTTTAACAAAAGTGGCCTATAATTATGCTTATAACCACCAAAATTAACGAAAATGATAGTGAGTGAGAAATCTTCTCAAGAACGCGTTTTGCTATTTTATTTAGCACCTTATCTTATCTATACATCTCCATGTAAGAGATAACACAAACTATAAAGCGCAAATATATACACCTACACTTTAGACAATATATTTCAATGCCATGTAGTTTTTACTTCGAACATTCTTTCATTTTTCTTTTAATTTAGGGATGAGAAATTTGAAGTACTTAATACTTTATGATAGATTCAGATATGAAATTATAGTCAAGGTTATGTTTGTAACCCCAATATTTTTTATTGGTTCCATGGCGAGAAGTAAAAAAGTAAAGGGGGAAAAAAAACCTAACAAACACGAATGAGATGAACCCAACTAGTTCCAAACATTGAACTACTGAAGTGTTAAGCCAAACATATGGGATGGGTCATCTAAACCTACCCACTCACTAGAATCTTTGAGCCATGGGATGAGAACATACATTTTTTCAAAAAAACTCTGCTGAGAGTTTAGAAAACTTGATCATCTTTTTATCTACTTCTATAAGTTATAAACCCCCCCACTAAAAAATATTTTTAAAACGCATAAAGATCTAGAGAAAAAGGAGAACATCGAGATTATAGGATGGTGGTGATATTGGTGGTGGTGGTGGTGGGGATAGGGGAATTGGGGATCAGTGGCCAGCTGGGGTGGTGGGCAAATAAATCATTAAGTGGGTTTAGCACTAAAGGCATGATTTGTGGGGCCATAAATGTAGCATCGCAAAAGAAAATTGAAAGAAAAAAAAATTCAGGAATGTCATGAAAAGACTTCAGTTGTAGATTTCTTACGGATTTTAAAACTTAAGATTCATGCTAAATAAATCGACACAGATGAACTTGATCAAGATGATATAAATATAAATCAAAAACAAACTGTGTCGTGAATATAAAGACACAAAAATTATGACGGCATCTCTCCTAATTTTCTTATTAAAAAAAAATTGTGGACCATATTATTACGCAGCGTCAGGTTTTTCCCTCTCCTAGTGGGGGGTCCATTTTGGAAAACCGAAAGCCATTTAGGTCTCTTTGTTTTGAGTGGCAGTTTTTTCTGTTGGTTTCTTCTTTTTACCTATTTCTTGTTTTAAGATTGCCTTTTCCATTTTGGGATAAATCCTCTCAAGTGGCCGACCTTAACTCAAACAAACGATCAGGGACTGCCAGCAATTATATCATTTATATGGGCAGAGTTTGGTGGCTCTTGACTCTTGAGAAGCTTATGATGAATTTCTTCTAATCATTCACTCCAAAAATTGCCCAATTATATATATATATAACATAATCAATTTGTTTATATATTTATATATAAATATAACAAAGTTATAATGCAGAGAATAATTACATTAATTAGATTACACCTCAAATCTGAAATAGTATTTTTAGAACACTTGGGAACACAATTATTTCTTCCTTGGCTTGGAATATACATGAAATTGACAATTTTTTTTTCAAAAGGTGATAAATGGCATATCTTACTCGAATCTATATTCATTCATGTACATCTCAATCAGAGCTATATACATATACATATGTAGATATACATATATATATATATATATATATATGATCATGATCTCTCCATATATAAGAAATTTTACGTGGCTAACTTATGGATTTCGAATCAATATCTTGAATACATTTGGTGCCTTGATCGAATATATATGTAATACACATGAAATAAAAAGGTACAAATTTTTTATACGAATCCAATATTCTATATCTATGAGGGGATATTTATTTATGCTGGCCGCTTTCGGTATATTTGTGTGGTTCGTACTTTGATAAGCCTCAAGAATTAGAGAATATAATTTATTTTTATTTTTATCTTTTTTTCAGATTTCATTTTCTAATTGTTGATTAGAACATCCCTAAAATTAAAGGAATATTTGAAATAAAGAATGATATGTGCTGAGTTTTCGATTGGATTTAGGAGGAAAGACATTTTGCTTTTGCAAATCCAATTTTGCTGCTTGGTCCATCAGCACTTTATTCCATAAAAAGCATATTTTACACCCTAATAATATTTTTACTGGAGATCATTTTGACATGGAAGAAACTTTTGACCATAATAAAGTTCATGTTTTTGTGTATCAATAATTTAATATATATTTGAAAATATCAATAATTTAATATTAACGGGCATCGCAAGTGATTTTAATTAGTGCTAAATGGTGGAGAATTATTTGAATAATAAAAAGATGTTGAAATTTTTTTCGCCAGAAAAAAAAAAAAAAAGGTTGTTGTGATTTGATTAACAGAAAGCCCACAGAAAAGTACCCAATAATTATTAAATTAAAAAGGGAATTACATTGAAGCTTATTTAGGAAAGCCGGAACCGACCACGGAGAAATACGACAAGTTTTCAAAGTATTTTAGACTAAACACAAAAGAAAGTAATTAAAGAAGAAACCAAATTTAGGATATAGAATAAAATAGCTCACATTATTATTATTATTATTATTATTATTTTGTGAAAAATATATATATATATTTTTGGGTTAATGACCACATAACACTTGCTAGCCACTAACAAGGACTTGCTTTAATTCCACTATCAATTTCCTGGCAACATGCATGTAGAGAAATTAATAAAAAGAGAGAAACACACGTAGCCACGATAATATTAACAGGCTAAAAAATGCAAGGAAAATTAAGCTCTGTGACTTGGAAATGAGACAGAAACGAAAAGGACTTGCAATATCAGGACTTAATAAACAATACAAAACAAGAGGAAAGAAAAATAGTATCATTAATTAATTAACATTGGCCATGATCTCACGTAAATTGTTTTTCTGTTTCATAGAATATTTAGTCAATTTGTCTTCTTGACTTATTAATCGGATCTGCCCCACTTTTCTCTCTCTTTTTCCTTTTCTTTTTTGGCTGAGAACCCCACTTTAATTGTTAGAAAAAAAAAAAGAAAAAAAAAAAAAAGAGGAAGTTGCATATGAGCTGTCTAGTCAATGTGCTCTGTGTATTGATTTGTAGTTAAAAGATGCTCATGTTCAAAGTCCTAGATTTTCTTCTGTTTTTTAGGCTTTGGAGTATTCTAAAATAGTGTCTCTGTTACTGGTGTATGTATTTTAACGTTAGAATTCATCAAAATTCTTTCAAAAGGAACCACGGACACACAACCTGATATAAATCTGACCGTGAAATTCTCATTATGTTTTGATTATCAAATCAAAACTCTATTTTCTCACGTGGCAATAATATCAACTTTTTGTGTGCGGAAACGTGTAATATGGCATTGTTTTCTTGTCATAAATAGTATATTGCGAAACATGCAGCAGTTGGCTTTAACTTTTAATGAATTAATTAGGTGCACGCGTGGAAATTTTGGTGTCCGAAACTCCTGTTCAAAAAATTCTATTCAGTGTATTATTAAAAGAAATTATTCTTGATTGCAACAATAGAATATTTATTTTTTATTGTTTGGTTTTTTTGTTTGTTTGTTTGTTTTTTTTCCCCTCTCTTTTTGCTATTTTAGAAGAGAAATCAAATTTGACCTTAAGAAAATTGTTTATGCTTTGTTTGGAGTTTAAGTTTAACTCCGACTGAATTATATTTTTTCATCTTAATTTTTGTCTTTTTCTGAAAAATCAACAAAAATTATTACTAGTTTTTGAAAAGTCAACCAACTCCAGCTTATAAAATTTATCTCCAACTAATTTATTAAACGGAGGCTTAGCCTTTTTTCCCATAATTTTTTTGGTTTCACTTAGTGATTCATGACTGTTTACTAAACTACAATATTAATTAATGGCAACGATTCCAAAGTAGCTAAGTACTGAAATAACCTCAAGTTCACGGAACCTAATAAGACCTAGAAGGATTCTTGCCATTTCTGTTTCTTGAGGAACAAGGCAACTATTTTGCAATATACGAAGAACATTTAACCTCGAAAATAAAAAAAATAAAAAAATAAAAAGAAGTCGGGGTGAAGGACGTTTCTTAGCCGAAAAGTTATTCCGTTTTCGGACAACATAGCTAGGGCTCGTTTCAAAGATTTCACCTCCCTAAAAATTTCTTAAATGAGCTTTTGCCTAACTCATGTCTTTTAGGCAACCCTTTAGTTTAGGTACCTGAATGTTGAAATTAACTTCTGCAGCACGTGGGGTTAGCTTATAAAACTAAAAGGAATCTAGATCTCTCTGGCTTTGACTGTAGAAAAGGGGAGCGATTTTTGCACAAAGAAACAAGAACTTAACAACCCCCCACCCCACAAAAAAAAATATATATACAAAACAAAAAAAAAATACAAAACAAAAAAAGAAGATTCGACATAATTATATAACAAAAGGAAATGTTGTAAGTAGAGGACGACCTACAAAATAAAGAAGTTTAAGCATTATTTGATTAATATTCTACGACGTAGTTACCACGAATTATCTTATTCGTTCTTTATCAACCCCCTAAAAAACGCAACAAGGACACATGACATTGAAATTTCAGGTCAATAATTGACTTTACTTGGCTGCATATATATATATATATTGTTTTTATGTTATTCGTTTAATTAATATTATTATAAGTCACCCTTCGCATTTGGTCTCCTTGTACCTTTAACCGTCCAGTCACCGCGCAAATTAACAAGTTAATACAAGTCACTAACATTTAAACTAATTAGTCCAAGAAATAAAGTAATATTTCAAATATATTAAACAATTGCACGGCAATTGTCGGGAAAATTCGACAATCTTTCTCGGTCCCTAAAGCCAAGAGCATAATGTCATAGACATATATAGCGAGAAACCAACAGGAAAGTTCCATTACTTATGGTGCTCAACTTTCAAAGATCTAGCTATAGAAAAAAAAGGTTTAACACCGGCCTCTTTTTCTTTAATGTGCCTGGAAATTCAACAATGCCGACAAATAATATACTTTTTTGTTTTTAATTGATGAAAAGGAACTGTCCATGGAAATGTATATGGTCAAGTTAAGAGTATGGAATCAAACAAATATATGGTTATAAGATATTAGTTAAACCTAATGTATCTAAACTTTCAAAGAAATGAGCTGTACTTGACAAATGAAATATAAGAATTCTAGGGTACAGTGTAAAAAAATTCCATTCTACAACTGTGATCAATCAGATTCCGTTAGTTTTAATTACATGCTTTTTCATCTTGGCGTGATTTTGATCAGATATAAACATACACTATTATAGGATATTCCTACGATAGAAAGCAGGAAAAAGGACGAAATGCCCTGAAGAAAAGGGTTGATGTCGTACGTATACAAAATGCAGAAGCAAGAGAGCCAGATAGACAATCAAAGCGCTGCTGGTTTTTGTTCAAACTACGAACAGGTTAGGTTTGGAGCTGCCTGTTTCAGTAACCCATTACAAGGGGCGGTCTTGATGTACTATATGTGCAATTATTGGTTCAAGTTAGTCTTGTTAATTATATTAAGCTGCTTTCCGGAGTGTCCAAAGTCTAAAAAAATTACAAAACAAAAGAAAAAATTATATATATATATATACATACATATATATGTATACGTAATGTTACGCATGCTTGGGAACATTTTTTAATTTTTTAGTTTTTTATGTTTTAATGAACATTTTGTTTGGAGTAGTTTAGGTCCCATATATATTCAGTATCAAAAACTAGTTCAAGTGGGTTTTTTATTTTATTTTATTTTAAATAATATAAAGAGGGTTATAAGGATAGTGGATAGTACATATCCAAATAACTCATATTCAGATAACTCTTAGAAGAAGAGAGTCTCTCGCATGTTTTATAGATCTCTCTTGAAATAAATTGTTTATATATTCTAATCACTGCAACGTTGACTACTTGATCTCAATCGTCCAATCAAGAGAGCAAGCGTCTTACCACAACATTACTTGCTGGTGTTCAAGTGGTTCCTTGACTGTCTAGAAATTTCTCGTCCTTTTTGGTGGATAGAAATTTCATATTGTAACTACTCATGAAGACTGACTAGCGGATGTGGTCCCACTAACAGACATTAATGTACTATGATATTTGTTCTTATGATTAGCAACTAATTGAAGAACGTATTAATTGTGTCTAAGTAGCAGTCAGCCAGTCACCATATGATAGCAAATCATGCAAAAGCAGTTTTGGTCCATGCTTTTTCTCTACCTTGGCTAGTGCGATTTAAATAGTAACTTTACAGCAAAAAGTGACTATATATATAATATGGTTCTTATACATATATAAGTCGCATTACAAACTCGTATTGCACATCATAGATTGGCCAATAATGTCAGAAAACAGGAAAAAAAAAATGAAGATATTAAAAGTTTGAAGAAAAAAAAATCACTTGGCAATTCTTAGATGTCCTCATAGTTTTTAAAGAATAAAAAATGGAGAGTGGGCGCTTGCTTAAAATGGTCCTCCTTTTTCTCTGGTTAGTGCTCCTAGATAGGGCCAGATCAACAGGGTCTTTTTCTTCTATAAGCACAACAATTTTATTTTATTTTATTTTTATCACTCTTGTTATATTCTGTCCCTCCATTTGGTTTTGTAAAATGCTGGTGAGCACGAGTTTTATTCAGCACTACAACTAATAGAAAATGACTTTACAGTCCACTTTTTATTAATATGTGATATTATATTAATAATATTCTATCGCTCGCACATGTTTCATCGTTAATAAAACTAGATACAGGTTTCAAAATAAAGTAGTAGAAATACGAAAATGGATTTGAAGATCAATTAATTAGAGTAACTGTTAACCAATAGTTTTCTCTGTAAAATTTTTTACACTAAACAACATGTAAATTTTAAGAAAAATGTCAATGAACATCATTGATGCTTAATATCACACTAATAGAAATGTAGGTCGCACTGATGGGCCCAATGTTGTGAGACTCACTTTCTATTAATGAGTGATATTTTAATATTATTGATGTTCCCTAATATTTTTCAAATTTTAAGGTCCCATTGATTTGGGATATATAGACTGTTGATGGTGCAATTCTTCCGACGACGAAATCCCATTTTTCATGGTTATCAGGCTGCGTGAGAACACAAGGATTGTTTTCAAGTAGTAAAAATGTACTTATGATTCGACTAGAGCTTGACCAACCAGGCTCATACAATTCCCCGGAACCTTATTGAACGACCATTGTCTTCGTTGACTACCCTGGGCGAAGTAAGGTCGGGGCCCGTGTTATTGGCCTGGACGGCATTTCTTCAACAACTGCCAAGCACCGTTGCTCTGTCGGTCCCTTATTGCCCGCATCATGCTACCCTGCGCAGGTTGACAATAGTACTCCGACATGACACTCCGCATCAGCCACCTGACATCTAACACTACCTGTTACTGCGTCTATCCTGTTGCTGGCTTCTGCCACCTGGCTAAACTGACACGGTACTCATCAACTCTACTAACACTAGCATGCCTTTGTGTCCCCCGTCACCAGACCATAGAGACATGTGGCACCGGCTTATTAGACGTACGGTGCCTGTGCACTTGAAGCATGTCTACTCATTGGAGACACTCACAGTTCAACCCGATAGGGTCACCCGAACACCCGAACCTGCGGGGAAGGCCTATAAATAGAAGGTCAGCTCACCTATTCAGATATGAATAATTTTTTCTTGTCAAAGTTCTGCCTCTCCGCTTGCTTACCAGTACTATTACTGACTTAAGTATCGGAATGCCATTAGCAGATACCTCATTGATGTCCCCATCACTTCGAGGTGCTTTCTATTTTGCAAGTAAACAATATAGAGTGACTGTGCAAGACCAATCATGTCAAGCAACTACATCTAGTGTTATGCTGAAGATTTTCGGCATCACACTAAAGAGGGAGATGAAAACAAGCTGTTTCACTGTGGCTGCTAGATTAGCTTGGGTATTATGAGTTACATGATTTTTAATAGTGGGGTTAAAAAAAAAAATAGTGGGCCCCACCGATTTATAATATTGGACAAATATATATTGTAATCGGAACATCTAACTTTTGAATAAAATAATTGAAGCCCTTTAGCATTGTGGTCGAAAAGTACAGGTGCCTAAAGAAACAAGGTTGGTTGTTTCGTCTGTTATAAATTGAAAGAAACGCTTACTTGTAAATTGACAAAGCCGACCCAGTTTGTGTTCGTGACTTTTAATTGTAAGAGAAAAGCTTAGTTAGTGCGCTTCTAATTTTCAACCCCCTTTTTTCCTTTTATAAAAACCTTCTCCCCTTCTCTCAAACACCCCACCTCTCCCTCTCTTTCTCTCTCTCTCTCTCTCTCTCTTAAAAAAAACCAAAAGCACATACTTTGCCATATCTCTGTTTTCTTCTTTTTCTTGCTCTGTTTTTTCCTCTCCTTCGATAACATGAAAATGACCAACCAGAATGTGGTAGTCTCGGACGTGAAAGGTCTGGCCATCGCCGTCGCCGTGCCGAACCAGTCTCTGTTCGCGTCCGCGCCCGGTGGCTGCATCACCATTTCCCGGAACAAGCTTCAGAGGCTCGACACCTTCGGCGGCGGCGGAGCCAGGATCAGTTCCTGGGTCGACTCCATGAGAGCTTCTTCTCCTTCTCGTACCAACAAATCCTCCACCACTCTCTCCGACGACGAAGATAAAACCTCCTGGACGGTAATAACCTCTCTCTCTCTCTCTCTCTTTTTGGGTTCTTTTTTGTGAATTAATTTTTTTTTAATTTTGTTTTTTTTTTTTAATATAGCTTCGTCATCCGTCGGCGTTGAGCATGTTTGAGCAGATAGCAAATGCATCGAAGGGGAAGCAGATTGTGATGTTTCTTGACTACGACGGTACTCTCTCCCCCATTGTTGAAGACCCTGATCAAGCTTACATGTCCAATGAGGTCTTTTTCACTCTTTAGTTTCCTCTTAGACACAAAAAATAAAAAAAATAAAATTTTTTCTTCTTCTTCCCTACTTAACTGGATTTTCTTTATTGCTTTTTCCTTCCATTAGATGAGAAAAGCTGTGAGAGCAGCCGCTAGATATTTCCCCACCGCCATTGTGAGCGGAAGATGCAGAGACAAGGTCATTAAAGTTTTTCTTGTTATGACATGAAAGATCATAAATATATATATACACACACATGTAGGTTTATGCAATTGTTTTATTATGTCTATATATTCTAATTGAGATGCATATATAAAATTTACAGGTTTATAGCTTTGTGAAATTAGCGGAGCTTTACTATGCAGGCAGCCATGGAATGGACATAAAGGGTCCGTCAAAATGTAGCAAATACCAGAATGTGAGCCATAACCTTTGACTTCTTTGTAGCAAGTTTATATATATATATATATATATATATTTTTTTGATTCATCATATTGTTGACTTTGAATTTCTTGTACTTATTTTTGGTTTTGTTGGTGTTATTCAGGCTAATGAATCGGTCTTATGTCAACCGGCCACAGAATTCCTACCCATGGTCGAGGAGGTTGGTTTGAATCCTATTATATATGTCACAAACAACTTTTTTATTATCACAATAAGTTGGATCAAATTTATTTATATATTTACTTTTTTCTCTCATAATAATAGGTGTACAAAATTTTGTTGGAGAAGACAAAATCCATCCCGGGCTCGAGGGTGGAGCACAACAAGTTCTGTTTATCCGTACACTTCCGTTGCGTTGACGAGAAGGTAAAAACTATATACGTAGACTTTATATATATATATACATATATATATATATTTTTTGTTCTTTTATGGTTTTGCCTTATTCAAGTATATTTATTTTGTTTCATTTTTATTTTTCAGAGTTGGGCTGCTCTAGCTGAGCAAGTTAGAGTGGTGCTGAATGATTATCCAAAACTTAGATTGACTCAAGGGAGGAAGGTACAAATCAAATTTAAGTTTCAATTTCAACGAAGAGTTCTTTTTTTTTTTTTTTTTTAATTATATTTTTTAAGTAAAGTTAAAAAAATAGTAACATGAAAAGTTATTTGAATGGTCCTATTTATAAAAAATAATTATCGCATATATTTTGTATTTAATTAGTGCTTGACAATCTGTTATGGCCTTTGAATAGGTATTAGAGATCAGGCCAACCATCAAATGGGACAAGGGCAAAGCCCTCGAGTTCTTACTAGAATCACTAGGTGAGCATTTCATATATAATTCAACTTATTCTGTAAAATTTTTTTAATGATAAACATAATATAATCTCTAATCACACCAATTATCAATCAATCCACCTCAGGATATGCCAATTCTAACGAAGTGTTGCCCGTATACATCGGAGATGATCGAACTGATGAGGATGCATTCAAGGTATCAGATCCTTATCTATACCATATCCCATGATTTTTTTTTCTTTTTTGGCCAAAATCACAGTCTTTAATATGCTTATAAATCCTTGTATATGTTTATAGCAAATTATATATGTACGGTATCTTTTCTTTTATAGGTTCTGCGTGATAGAGGGCAAGGGTTTGGAATCCTTGTTTCTAAAGTTCCAAAGGAAACAAATGCTTCTTATTCTTTGCAAGAACCATCCGAGGCAAGAATATTATCTAATGTTGATATTTAATTAAACAAGCCCTTAACCCTGCTTAATAAATAAATAAATAAATAAATAAATCTTGATTGCTGACCGTGGAATAACTTGGGTTTTGTAGGTTAAGGACTTCTTGAGGAGGTTGGTGAAGTGGAAAAGATTATCCATGCGCAGAAAATATTGATCGTACAGAGGGTGTTGAATTGCTGAATAGTGCACCCCAAAGTTTTGTCAAGGGTGTATCAAAATTTGTGTAATATTAATTTTAGTCTATCCTATGATTACAAATATTTAATATATATGAGAAAAAAGGCAATTCCAAAAAATTTGGAAATTGTTTTGAGTATCTCTTTCTTCTCTGTTATTAGCTCTGTTGTTCACTTATTCACGTGCCTGCATGGCCATTACTGTCCGAACCAGACTGAACTTCTCCTGCGCATTGTAAAAAAAATTAAAAAATTAAAAAAAAAATCACACAAATGGAATTACTAATTTATAACAAATTAAATATCAAATATTACCATATTACAAACTCAGCCAAAATTGCAATACTACAAATATGTATAGAGCAAGTACTACCAACATATATTACTACCCAAAGTACTATATCAACATAAATTACAAGTTTTCCAGCAAGAAAAACATAAATTACATGTTTTTACCAGTTGGTAGATTCCACATTCCACAAACTAAATGCACTTAGAGCGTTAAAGTGAGGCTACTTTTTTCCTGCTTTATTTTATTTTGTTATTATTTATTGTTTACTTATTGTTATTTGACATGTTATAAAGGTAAAAAGAAAGCCAAATCTCAGGCATAGAAACAATATGAACTTGTACAAAAGTATAATTAGAATCATTTTTTTGCCCCTGAAATTCATTGAGCGCTTCGCCAAGGAATAGAAAAATCCAAGTTGATCAATATATCATTGTCAAATTCTTTCGTGCTTGCTTTCTTTTTTGTTTTTAATCAACTAATTTATTGCCCGCACAAATTTTCTCTTTAAATTAATTATATTCCAACTATTGAGGGAACACTTTCTCATTAACAAGGAAAAAATAAATAGCAAAATTACAATAAAAGCTACCTTCTGTCAAGTTGCGATTTGGTATCGAAAAGTGCCATCAGAAGGATACTGCTATATATATATAGACATGCCTTATAACGTACATTTATATATGTATACACATATATACATATGAATAACCGTATATAATGCTCGATGTATTTATGAAATTTTGAGAGTGGTGGTTCGTACATGAATTCATCCCATATCAAAGAACTGGGGTAATACTGAGAATGTCTTTTTTCCAATTTTAATATAATGTGTCAATTTAATTAGTACATTTGTTCTTAAGTAAAATCACTTACAGTACTTCTCTGCACAAGTACTAGCACGAAAGTGGGGTATCGAAAAAATCTTAGATTTATATAATAATGATAACAACGATAATAACATATATTATGACAAAATAATAACAATAATATTAATGGTGACCATATTGAGCATATATTCTCCTTAAATTAAATCGTCAGGGGGACCAAGTTTTCATGCAAATTGCCAGTTACATAATTTAAGTTCACCAATGGTTGCTGAATATGCAGTATGGGAAGCAGTGCTTTACTAAGGTTCCTTCTTTTGTATATATATTTCATTTCATGCCTATCTCTTTGGTATTGAATATTGAGTTTTCCTATATTATATGTTCATTATGTTGTATGCATATATATACACACACACGTTTATGGAGGCAGTCAGGTGACAATAAAACAAATATGATATTCTTGAACCGAGTGCATATCTAATATATACTTACTTCTCTCCCTCCATTATTACTTTCGACCAACTGGTTGTTATTAAATCTCAAGAATATGTCACACCGTGGTTCTCGTGGATCGTTTTCATATATTATATATTTGAAATATGGAAAACTATAATATGTTTATAGGAGTGGAAAAGGGAGAGGAAGGAAATTGAAGAAAAAAAAAAAAAAAGAAAGAAATCTTTGATTGTTTGGTTGAGAGGAAATTGAGAAGGAAATAAATGTTAAATTAACGGGATTTATAATTTTTAATCCTTTTAACCTTGAACATCTTGTTATTATAAAAGTTAAGTAATTATAAAATAAAACACTTAGACATTTTCTTTTCGCTCTTTTTTTTCCCCCCTCCTGTTCAGAAACAGTAAATCGAAAGAGTTTATATTGTTTCCTCCAACGGCGCATACAACATTGAAAAAAAATAAAAAAAAAATCCCTCATTTTTTTCTACCTAGATTTTTACCCTCTCTTCCTTTTTTATTTTCCACCCCTCTTACCTTCTTACCAAAATATAAGGAACGTCCTTCCATCATAACTTCTGCAACTATATATTAATTAGAATACTACATGTGTAATACTGATGCATGTGCACGCAGTATATTATAATACAAAGATAAATTAGTAAATGAGTTTATAACGGAAGAGTATTCTTATCAGTATGATTTTAATCACTTAAAATGAAAAAGTATAAAAAATTGACAGAGGTTTAAAACATTATCCTGTTGATGGGGTGTTGATGGGTATTTTTTACATGTGCCCTTTTTCGATGGTTCTCTACTAATAGTACAGTACATTTGTAATAGTTAGAGTTAATCAAAATCCATTAAAATGAAAAATACATATATACAGAATATATAACTTTTAATACAGATTTGATAGCTGAAAACCAGAATTTTATCGGTGCACTTTTTAGTTGATGTTATTATGAAAGTAAACATGTGCTTACCCTATCAAAGAATTCTTGTAACAAAATGGTTGACGTTGATAGTGCTTGTATCCGTATTGAGTGACTACTAAGATTACTTTTTAGATCACTTGTTGAATTTAAATTGACACGTTTCCCTTTTTTTTTCTTTTTTTTTTTTAAAGTAACCAATTATTAATTATCTCTTCATTTTAGTTGGAGGAATATCTCTCTCTTTTTGGAATAAATTGTGATGATAGAAATCAGTAGATGTATCAAGATATCTCGATTAAGTCGGCAGTCCAATAACACTGTCATCCCTAATCGACACGTTTCCTGTGATTTAAAAGCAAAAGAGAATAAAGTTTGCATGCGTCTAGCTAGCTAGCCGATGCAACAGTCAATATAGCACTGAAATTTGAAATTTTTACTAGGTAGGGTTTCATCATATATGCACGCTTGCATCAATCTTTATCTCATGTCAAAGGACGAAAGTCCTAGCTATAGATGATGATAACTGATAAATTAGCACATAATTTCAGAGCAAGGACATCGTACGTTCAATAAAAAAAATTGGAATTTCTCTAGTACAAAAAGTACAATTTCTTAGTTGGATCGTTCAATAATTTAATGGTACATTATTACGAAGTTTCATGCAACATAGAGGGGACCTTCTCATTTTCTTTACATAATGACTCTTTCCATTTCAGTTAGTTATCGTGTCCTAGGTCGCCAATCTTTTTATTGCACTCACATCGAAGGATTTGAAACTTATTTTGACATTAATTTGATATGATTTGGTCAGATGGTAGGCTAAAGTCTTATCAACTTTAATATGTTACCTTCCACCGAGGTTCATTATTTATGTAATTTTCATTATCAGGAACATAGGCTTCATTATTATTGCTGTAAGATCTTGTCATATTTTATGTGGAGTTAAATAATTGAGAACATATATGCACATTATTCACATCTTATCCTTTTTTGTATGTTACGCGTGCTAGTGAGCCAATGCTGATTAAACCTGTCTACATAAATACATGCACGCACACGTTAACATTTTGATATATGATGGTGGACGTAACATGTGAAAGCCAAGATTTGATATATAGTATATATTTAAATATGTTTATATAGATATGTTTATTTGCATTGCTTTTGGTGTTGTGTTTTTTGCTTTTTGGATTCATCAAAAGTTACTTCTACAAGTGTTTAGAAAATATTTTAAAATTTTTTTTTGTCTCTCACAAGAGATTTTAACCCAAAAAAAAAAGTTATTCAGATTAATTAATTGATTGTTAGAAAATTTTAAGCAACACTTCTTCTCTTCTAAAAGAATTTTTTTTTTTTTGGATTTAAACTAAAGAGAAAAGATAACTGATATTAGGATCTGTTCTATAAGTAAAAGTAACAATGCCATCTTTTTTTTTCTTGCCCGTCTTTTTTCCTAATTCTTTGTGTACGAGTGGATACACTATATGTACTCTTATCTGTCCACATCCCTAATCTCGGACAAGAGAAAAGATAAAGAAAAGGAGCACATTACCACGCCAAGTAAATAAAATAAGCTTGTGAGAGAGCTGGAACCACTGTAGGGCACAAGTAGATCAATCTGGAGACACAGATTATATTATAATTTGAATCCAACTGAACACCACTTTAGACGGCTAAACCAAATTTAAAGAGCCCAATGCCGTGCATAATTTAGCCTATTGGGGATGATCCCCATATCCCTTAAATACTATATATTATATATGGAACATATTAAATAAACATATATATATATGTGTGTGTGTGTGTGTTATATATGAGATCCAAGTGAGTACAAAAGATACTAAAGACCCTTTCAATGAGTGGCCATTGCTCACGAACAGAGATGTAGACCTACCCCGTTGGGCACCTAGATCTGGGAGGACCCACAGCGAGAGATTCAAGAGGAATCTAAAAGTTGTTTTTCACTGGATCATTTTTTTTTCTTTTTTTTTTTTTAACCTTCTAGTTTAATGGGTTTCATTTTTCATAAGGTTAGGTGGTGAAAGGGAAACCCACTACTAGCTACAAGGTGTAGGCCCCGGATCTATAAATATTGGTTGGTGAGGAGTTGGAATCCACTTAAAGTGCTTGATATAAAGAGGATACATGAGGATTTTTTTTTTTTACCAAAAAAAAAAAAAAAAAAAAAAAAAGAACATCTCTGTCTCTTTCAAAACGTGTAAAGGAGATTAAGCTTCCCCGCCCCACTGAATTCAACCCATTATTGGTACCTTAAACAGAAATAAACTAAACTCCGAGAACTAGATGGGTTCCAATTATTGGAGGAAACAGGTGCACTGCCTCTTATACAAAGATTACTTACACACACACACATTTGTTTTAAATAAACGGGAGAGGAGGAATAAAAACCTCACTTAAGTTTATTTATAAATCAAAAGGAAGAAAAACAAATCCATAATCAGCCAACTTCAAAGACAAACCAAGCAAAAAATAAACAACAAAACAAACCCTTAAAATGAGGGGATGAACGCAACCGAAAACTGGACCGCTTATATATATATATATATATATATCTTGTAACCTTTTTTTTTTTTTTTTCGGATTCGAATTTTTTCTTTTCATGAGAATCAGCAATTATGTTATGAACACCATGCCAATGATATTATCGATAAATCATATCAATAAAAGTCTCTTTCGAACATGAAATTTAAGTACACTTTTTTTTTTCTTTCGGAATCAGCAATCATAAATGTCAGGAACGTTATACTAATGAGATTGTAGATAATTGAAAAAGCAATGAAGATTGTATGTCTCTCTTAATTTAAATATGTATTACCAGTAATATAAGTGAGCACCCAACTAACTAAAAACCTCACTGTACCACACATTGGCATAGCTTTTACTAACTGAGCATCCACGATACTCGAAAAGTAAGCCTCTTGACACGTACAATGTTTTAAAGTGAATTATTTCATATGCCTCCTCCATTATACAACACTCACAATCAATAAAAATAAAAGATCAGAAAGAAAAGTTTCTTTGTAAATAGGTTAAGAAACTTTTCCTCCCAATAAGTCGTACAGTTCTCTACATATATATTTACGTATATATATAAATATATGATGGTCCTCAGTCCTAACAACATGTTTTTGTTATGAAGATTCTCAACAGTACTACTACATGTTTATATAAGTTCGTTCCAACTGCCGCTCTACCAATTAAAGAAGTAATGGTCCCCAGCACATAGAAGGTTGAGCAGGGTGGTGCGTTGTCATATTTCAATTGATTCGCAATATATACATAAGACGTATAAATATATATAAATATAGACATGACTTGGAAAGCAATGATCAACATCAGTTTGTACGTTGTTGGTCAACGCACGCTGTGGTCATGACTCAAGTGTTTATGAAGTTTATAGCATATAATTTGAAGATTTTGCCCATGTGATCTCCATGATCTTGTAACGAGGACCAATCTTTATAAGTTATTTTGATATATATAGTTGTTGATTTGCTGATTATTGCATTGGGCCTAACCATATTATTGGTGCAAAAGATTTGGAGAACCTGGCATAATATTGTACGTAAATAGAGGGAAGCGTCAACCAATTGCATGCATATATATATCAGTTCTCCTAACAGTTTCCTAGGTTAAAGTCGTATGTATATATAATTTTATATATCTATATATATATATATATATTGCAACGTTGATTGTGAAAGGACTAGAACAAGACAGGAATAATGGCGATCTATACAAAATCCAGCTCCAACTTCATCGGTTGATGATCATCCTAAAAAAAGGTACTCGTTTTGAAAAACAAAAACGAAAAAACGAAAAACAAAAAACGAAAGAAAAAAGGAAAGGAAAAGAAAAGAACTAAACATATGGAGCCAATATTTACTTGATGATCAAGCTGAGTCTACATATATTATTTTCAATCAGTAATATAATAAGCTGAAGTTTTTGAAGTACGGATCCTTGGAGAGAGAGAGAGGCGTCAAAATTTATGTTTGTTAATGAACTACCACTTGTCATAACAAGCCAATTTATTTCATTTCTAAATTCTTATGCTCAGAACTAATATATATATACACACACACACACATGTTATTAGACATGTACACAAATCTAGATACACACACACACACATGTCATTAGACATGTACACATATCTAGATACACACACACACATATGTACAGAGGAGGGGACAAATAACTGTTCTCCATCTTCTATTATAGTTGCTCTTGTAACTTGAGAGATTAGGAATTTCTGTACTTGAAATATCCCAAACGTTCGAATTTGTTAGTCACGTGGAGCAAGTGCACCGGTATGGATATTAGATATTAGATATGGGTGACACAAAGATCGTAGCTAGTTTGTCACGTGGGCACACACATTTATAGAGAGAGAGAGAATAGATATGGAGATGGTTCAGCTGGTGCCATCTGTCATTTTGACTGTATATATAGATAGATATATTTTTTTTCTTCCAACCCAAAGCAAAATCACGTTGAATTTAGCACTAATTAACTAGCGCAATTTGCAATGCAAATTTTGTCTTCGAACTAATATTAGTTCAATTCCCCCATGTTGTCACCAGCATGTTTGCTCTCGATTATTTTAACCCTGTACTAAACTGTATTAAATTACCACAAATAGTTATGTGGGTGCTCTTGGATACTTTAATTTTCTGATCACCTAAAATGGGATTGCAGGAGCTAATTAAGCACTAATATATATATATATATATATACATACATACATATATATCTCATCTTGATCATATGGTTTAATTTGCGGATTGAGAGGCGAAAACAGATAAACCCACACCCACACAATCATCAATGTTAATATTATATAATAGCACGTACAACTGGATAATATCTATTAAAAATGCTATTATTATCTTTTTTTTTTTAATATAACATAAAGGAGTAACAAACGGATTTTCTCACGAGAAAGATCAACAACAAGGTCTTGAGGAAAAGAATCACAGTGAATCCTATTAAATTATAATTTTCAGACAATTACTAAGTGAAAAAGAACTCGTAATAAGTTGTAACACTTAAGCATGTGTTTGATGTTAAGGTTTGGATTGTAGAATTTGTGTTTGAATTTATTGTGCGTTTATCGAATTATTTGAATTGATGGAGGTAAAAATTGTAAAAACATGAAATGTGTTCAAAAAAAAAAAAGTAATATGGAGCTTATTTCATTCGCTTCAAAATTCTATATAATTTTTTTTTAAATCATCTCATTTAGATTTGTCTATGTAAAGTCATGGACTTTTAAAGTTTAAGTTATAAAACGGTGTGAATAATAAAGTTGAGAGAAAAAGATAAAAAAAAAATTGAATTGTAAATCTAAAACTTGGATTATGCGTCCATACAAGCCCTTTAGTGTTTTTGGTAAATTTGGTACAAGTTGACATGTACGTGCTTGCCTTTTAATTTAGAAATTCAGTTCTAGCTATTACTAATGAATTTTCTGTCCCTCATTAATCTTTTACCTTGAATCTTAATGGTACTTTTGTGATAAATGCATATATAAGTTTCGTCCAATAATTTAGCCAAAAAAAAAAATAATAATAATAACAATAAATAAAGAAAATTAAAAAAGGGGATGTTCCTTGTCAGTCGGCCACGACGACAGTAAGCAGTGGTTCTTCCTCGATCATTTACTACAAATATTTGCTTTGTAATTGGGCCCAATCAACCCAGAACTACGGGGCTGGCATCTGGACGTAGGCCCATACTTGTTTACGGTATCTGGTTTTGTTTTCTTTATAATATCTTCGTTTTGAAATTGCTAGTTGGCGCGTGCGGAATATATTAAAAAAAAAAAAAAGACCATGTGGCATTGATTATGTCATCACGTAAGCATCCGGAGGTGGCTATCACGTGACAGTCATTAGTGCAAGACCAAAAGAGTTATTAGCTCTTTTAAATAAATAAATATATATATAGGTAAGAGACTGGTGCAATAGAATTGATAATTGCCATGGCCAATTGAAGTTGACAATTACCTAAGAAATTTCTAGCAAGAGGAAAATCGAAGTGGAAAGGAATGAGACTGCGAGAGAGTACTGAAATTTGGAAATATCCACATGCATGTTACCTTTTCCATAGACTAGTTCTTGCATCCAATTTATTCAGGGGCCAATTTTTTGAAAATTTTTTCCCTTTTAATCTTCAAACTTTCATGAATCTTTTTTTTTTTTTTGGTCCAACTGAGAGGGATTACTTTTTTTTGGTTAATTAAAAAAAATGAATTATTGGTGTTATTCCGCTTTCCAACCCCATGCAGTACATACAAGAAGGTGTGGACTTAATCGTAGATCATCCACAAACATTTCTAGCTTGTTTGGTATTTGAGTTCAACTCCAATTAAACTGTACTTTTTTTTTTTTTTTTTTTGAATTTTTCTAAAAATTCAACTTAAAATTATAACTAGTTTGAAAAGTCAACTAATTTTAACTTAAAAATTTTAACTTCAATTGGTAATCCAAACAGAACATTAATCTTTTAATTACCTTTCATTCATCTCCATCATGGATAGTGCTTAAAATGGTCATCTTTGCCCTCTGCATCATCCAAGAGCTGGGCTCTAATCCACCATTAAACCAAAAAAAAAAAAGAACGAATATTAATGGGCAAACACCTATATCGGATAAGATTGAAAACAAAAGTTCAAGATGACCAGCATATAAATCATCACATAATCACGAAATAGAGAAATAAAAGAATAGCTCAGCTGTCTCCGTTCAGATTGCACTTCAAATGTACATTTTATAGGGTGTTTGCACCAAAATGTGTACATTTTTAATGAGAGAGGGGCGAGAAGAAGGGGGTAAAAAACCTATACAAACCTGGCCTGGTAGGAAAATCACGAGGAGCAGTGTGCTAATGTAAAAACAAATTATCAGATCATAGAAAAGGAAAGGATAAAATCAATCAAGACAATTTCCTCACATTGTCGTTTTCTAATCTTCATCTGTCGTACGACACTCCTGCGACAGAACACGAGAACCCTTTGCCAAAGAATCCACCGTCACGTCGCATGCAACTCCAAACTTCACGGTCGTCCCAGTAATCCACGACCCGACATTGTCGGTTTTGGCCGTGATATTCTGCATCTTCAGATCCAATTTCACCTTTGAATTCTGCTTCAAGCTCTTCTCCATCTCCTTCATCAACCGACCAACGACGTTGGACTTTCCACGAACCAGCAGTGCTACATCAAACGTCGTCGACCTAGCACGTTCTTGATAGAACGCCGGGAATTTCCCGACACCGATTTCTTGTTCCCTAAACAATAGCGAAACGACGCCGCCTTCTCCATACAACATGTCGACTTTAGCATTGGTGTTTTGAGACCTTAGCCTGACGTTACAAGCCTGCGAATTTCGCGATGATCTTTTATGATCAGAACCGTCGTGGAATACTATGTGGAGGCGTTCGACGAAGAATTTGGGGTCTTTAGGCTGGAAATAAACGGAGAGAACGGTAGCGGCGAGGCCGAGAGCGAGTACGAGGACCGTGACGAAGAGGAGGACGCAGCAGCAGCGGGAAGCGCAGGGCCTGATGATGGCTTCTTGTTGTCGTTTGTGGCGGGCTTACGATGTCGTTCGGCGATGGCGGCGTTCTCGGGAGGAGGGACGCGGTAGATTTGGTCCTTGGGGACTTGGACGACGTAGGTGGCGTGGCCAGCAGTGGGACGGCCGAAGCACTTATTGGAGCCGTCGTTGGAAGAAGAGTCGGTGTTGAGGGATTGGGAGCTGGTATCGTCGACATAATTATTGGAGTTATCATGGTCGTGATCATGATCATCGGCGGGAGGTGGGACCCGCTCCGCCATGGGGAGATGGGGAGCGGCGGCGATTAGGGAGCTGGGGGAAGGAGGAGGTAGTGGCCGTCGTGGCTTGCATGGAAATGTGAGGAGGAGCAGGAGGATAGGGTTGGCGGACTACGTTTGATTATTGGTTCGTGATCATCGTAATGCCAGTGGAATAACGTTGGAACAAGAGAGAAATTAGTTAGATTTGAGAGGTTTCTTTTCTTTTCTTTTCTTTTCTTTTCTTTTTTCAAAAAGAGAAAGGAAAAAAGGAAAAGAACTTAAATAACATCAAATGCCTATTTTAATGGGTCAACAGAATCGCTTCATTGGTGCCTAGGACGAGTGCTTTTGACTTGCCCTAAATAAATGGTTGTTTTGGTACATTTAACTTCATAAATTATTATTAAAAAAAAAGGGAAAAATGAACATGGCGAGTTTACCTTCCATTTAGGTTGTTTTGTTTTTTTTTGTTTTTGTTTTTGTTTTTGTTTTTTTTTTTGCATTCACATGTTTACAGTTTACCTTCTGAATTTTTAATTTTGACAATTCACCGTCTAAACTAAAATATAGATTGCAAAACATCAATTGACAATGATATTAATATTTTGGGGAAATTGACATAGTTATATGAATAATTATAATTTTGACAATTCACATTAGTCATTAATTAGTATATAATTATATGAATAACAACTTTTATCTATATTATCATAATAAGGTTCATGTTCTTTAATTTTTTTGTCGAACTGAAAAATTTTCAATTAAGTACTGTGATTTAATTAAACATTTTTTTTATATTTGATATTGATTAAAAAGGAGGGAAGGGGAAATTATACTATATGGCAAATTTTAAGTTGTATTTTTAAGATTTGAGAAAATTTGCCAAATTAAAACGGTCAGAGAGTCAATTGTGTACATAATAAATTCAGAGGAGCAGCAATGCAAAAATCCTTCCATTTATTGTGGTGATAAAATAACGCGACTCTCACAGTTGAATCTCATAAGTTTACCCCCTGTTGAATAATTGTATCTCAATTGTAATTTAAAAAAAAAAAAAATGTTGCGACTACCACAGCAAATTAAAGGTAGACCTTATCTGTGAGTTCATGTTGTAGGATCTACCTTTTAATATGTAGTGCTTAACATCATGAGTGCTTCCTAGCATTATTCATAAATTAATTATAAGTATAATTTAATGATAATTTCACATCGATTATGACATTAGATATAGCGTTCAAATTTCAAACCTTTCAAGTTAGAAAAATAAATAAAAAGAGCATTTCAAAATATATAAAAATTGCATTAGAACTCTCATATACAATTCCAAGTTGCAACAAGAAATTATGGAAATGACATATCAGCTGCTAAGTAAAATAAATTATCAAACACAATAGTCAAAATTACAAACGGTAAAATATATGGTCAACTGAAATTGTATCAGTAGTTAATAACCAATACGACGTCGTTAGAATGAAGTTTACTTGCGTATAAAGAAATATATCTAGAGAGGACGTTAACTTTCGATATAAGAGCTACATCATTGTATTATTAGTGCTACAGTTTTATTATTTAGAAAGTACGAAGGATGCCAAGAGTTTAGGTTCAATCTGGTCCATCATAAAATAGCATAAAGAAAAAAAAAATTTATTCATTGAGTTTTAAAACGTTCGAGAATCAATCCACAACAATTAATTTATCTCGCATAATTATTTGATCTAAGAAATTATTAAAAATAGACTGTAATTACCATCACGTGAATCTCAAAAGTATGTTTCAGTCAGCGTTAATGTTGTCATTTGCATATTCCATAATCTTTTGTTTAATTTGGATTTTAATTTTAATAATAGTTCTAAATTCTCAAAACGCATGTGATCTTGGATGCACGTAAGCTTGACATGACAATAAATGTTTATATTGTAACAGTATTTTGGACTGAAAAACTATTATAATATATGATGATAGTTCGATGCTAACTGATTATGATACGTTATGATCCATGTATTAAGATGGAATTGGACCTTGTAGTTTAAGAGCCAAAATGAAATTAAAAATCCAGGAAGAATATATACTGGCAGATCTGGGTTGTATATTAAAAAAAAAAAAAAAAGTACGGAGTCCTCTTCCACACAAAAAAAAAAAAAAAAAAAAAAAAAAAAAAAACCAACAACAACAAGAAAAACAATGTAACAGCTATCACATATCGAATGCATTAATCTTGGATCAAATATATATGTATATACTTTGACCAATGTAACGGACATTAAATTTGGAGAAGAAACGGCAAAGGATATATGTGCAATATTTTAGGATTGTTATTACACGAAATCATTGCATATATAATAGTTCTGATACAAAGAGGCAAAGACGCAATATTCTTTCCTTGTACTAATTAAACAATTAATAACTATAATTTATTGTCGGTTTATCTTCTTCAAACAATTAGGTTTAAGAACTGGATCAAGAAAGCAACTAACAAAAGATAAAAAACTATAATCACTTAAAAAAAAGGTGAAGGCTTTCTACATCCTTCTATTATGAAAAAATATATGGCCGTTAGTGTTGCAAAGCCACACATAAGGCAAAGTAGAACAACTCATCTTGTTGAACTTTTTGCTTCATTATTTTCAAGTGCTTTGCTTCATTATTAAGCTATATATATATTCATTCCAATATATATCTGGCAGAAAAATCATATTGGTTGCATGAACAACCCACAAAAATGGAGAGTTATACAAACCTATCCACAAGACAACAATAAAGGAACAATTATATTGTCCTTTCAAGATTAAAAAAAAATAACAATAATAAACAGAAAAAAGAACGTTTAATTGTCGTTGTTGTTTATACGAGAAAATAAAAGAAAATTTCAAAAAAAAAAAAAGAATGAAGGAAAAAGAAAAAAAAATATATATATATATATATATATATATATATAATAATTTGGAAGGCCAAAGCTACCATTATTGAGTAGACTTTTTTCCCCCTCTTTCAATACATATTTAATACAGTTAGACTTCAAATATTTTGGCCAAAGATGTCATTTGAAATTTGGAACCGACTTGGTCTCTTTTGCTGAGCTTATCTCTTCCCTTTTGGGAGCCTGACTTCTTGTTTGTGGTTAATTGACTTAAAAAAAAAATGGTTTGGATCTATAAATAACCTCATTTTTTTTGTTAAAAGAGAAATAAAACCCTTTTATACTTTGAATTTAAAAAATTACATCTAAATTCCTGTCCTTCCACATGCTAAACTAGCTTCAATGGTTTGATTAAGAAGCTTATTATATTATTTATTTTAGTACAACCAAATAAAAATTCACATTATGTTTTTGGCGGTGTGGAAATTTGAACTTTCGTCCTTACTCCTCATAATTTTTTTTTGGAATCTTAATCTCCTTATAATTTATATCTAATAATATGTTTTTTTTAAATTTATTTTCATTTTAAAAGTTGAGGATCCAAACTCTATACCTTATGATATAATTGTGTGTAAAATTACATATAGACTATATACTTACAATCAAAATAATATGATTATTTTAAGCCACACAAAACATTCACTCATTCCTAGTATATTACTAAGATAATAAGGTCCCAGTGAACAAAAAGTGATATAATTCCTACATGTGGGTTGAAAATCTAGAAATAATCGAACCACTTTGAGATCATTTTATATTCACAAAAAAAAAAAAAAGAACAAAAAGTGATCAGAAAACTTGGTTGATCACACTCAAATAATTGGGTGGGGAATAAACAATTAGAAGTAAAATATATTGCTAACATATCCACGGTGAGTTTTTGCTTATTCTCTAATAGAAATTCAGGGAGTGTTTGGTAAATAAGTTTAGTTTAAAATTTTAAGTTTCAATAGTAATTTTTTAGAAAAAAAAAAAAATTTTCAGAAAAGAAAGAATTTTTTCAAAAAAAAATAAAAATTATAATTAAAAAAATATAATTTAATTCAAAATGAACTAATGTTGAAACGGGTTCAAAGCCGGCACTTGGCATCACTGTGGGGCCTATTTCTTCCAAAAGGTTAACGGTCAAACGCTCTCCTTTACTTGGCCAAAAATTATATTCAAAGCTCTCTCTCTCTCTCTCTCTCTCTCAACTAAACAAGTGTTTGGTATAATAATAATCTCCCACCTTTCCCAAACGTTTCACCGTTACTTATTCAATCGAGACCAAAATCGACAGCATAAAAAAAAAAAAAAAATGGACGGCTTTGATCAACTCCCAGACTCGCTGATCCTCCTGATCTTCAACTCTGTCTCCGACATCAAGACCCTCCTCCGCTGCTGCACCGTCTGCCGCCGATTCAACTCACTTGTCCCCCAGACCGAGTCCCTCCTCCTCAAGGTAGACTGCGTCGTATCCCCGGACTCTGCCGACCACGACGGCGACGACTCCTTCCTCTTCACCTTCCTCAAGTCCATCCTCAAATCCCTCCACAACCTCGTCTCCGCCAATCCCCTATTTCCCTCCCAGAAGCCACCTCAAAACTCCTTTTCTCAGATCCTCCGTGGCTTTGATCGCGTCCGAGACCTCGAGATCGAGCTCCCCTCGAGCGATCTGAGGCTGAAGAAAGGTGCCGTCGTGAAATGGACGGCCGAGTTTGGAAACAGCCTGAGGAGCTGCGTTATCCTAGGGTTTGGCGCGATCAGGGACTCGTCGGTTACGGCCGAGATCGGAGCTGATCCGACCGGCGGGGAGGAGGAGGATGACTTTGCCAGGGGGATGAAAACGAGAGTGGTGTGGACGATAAGCGCGCTGATCGCGGCATCGGCGAGGCACTACCTGCTGAGAGAGGTGGTGAGAGAGCAGAGCGAGCTCCGGAGGCTGGTCTTGACCGACAGGGAAGGGGAGGGCACGGTGGTAATGGACGAGGCGGGGCTTGCGGAGCTGAGAAGCGAGACGGCGGAGCTGGTCAGCAGCAGGGGAGGTGGAGAGGAAGAGAACGAGGATGACGTGGGGAGAGGAACAGGACGAGGGTGCCGAGCGTGAGGATGAGGATGAGGCACGTGCCGAGGCTGGAGCTGAAGGGAGGGCTTTGGGCGGAGGGTGCGACGCTGGTGGTGGTGAGGCCCACCACCACCACAACCACCACCACCAAGGAAGGGAGTGGGGGTGGGGCACAACCCCAGTTAGGGGATGACGTGGAGGAGGCTGATTTGGCCACGAGGGCATTCGGTGCAGGGCTGTACGGTGAGGCAGTAGGGGCTCTGCTCAAGAGCCGAACATATATTCTCGAGATGAACTCCTTCTAGTCTGTTTTTGTTTCTTTCTTTGTTCCAGTTTTTCTGCTAGCTGCTCTGTCTGTCAGACTGTTTTACTGGGTAACGGATCTGGTTTCAGATTTGTCCTCTTCTTCTTTTTCTTCTTTTTAATCTCTCTGTAAATTTGGTCTTAGTGCAATTGCAGTTAGGTGGAGAGTTGAAGCAGGTTGTTTTGTATATTTGTTTTGTTTCTTTGATCGAACGAAAAACTGTTATAGTTTAAGCATTAACATTTTTGTTTTTAATCTTTTCGGTTTTAATCATTAGTTGATGCTTAATCTCTTGAACTGTCTGATTGTTTAATTTGATTTTTGGGTCTGCAATGTGTTTCTATCTGTATCTGGACTTTGTATGTGCGTCTTGTGGGGGTGGACTTTTTCACAATAAAGAAGAAAGATAAAACGATGACGCATTTTGAAAATGCAGAATAACGAAAGTTAGGTTAGTACGAAGAAATCATAACGAAATAACAGAACGCTATTAGATACGTTTCAATAACATAAAGTTAGGACATGAAATAACTAGAACAAGACCGGACGAAGGTTATCCAAAAAATAGGAGTCGAATGACTCTAATATTGACACGTGTGAGATTGAGATCGATTAGTTATAGATGAATGTTGAGATTTATTAACTTTGCGACAGATTTTTCCTTTCCTACTTCTATAAATAGTGGAGATATGATGGGATTTGTACGCTTTTTTTTTTTTTTGTTGGCCTTTTGTTGATTTCATAATTACATTGACTCTTCTTTGAGATGCTTCATCAATTCTTGGGTCCAATTGATCTGTCCTTTGATCCACGGTTTCAGCACAAACATTTCTTAACTTATGGTCGTAATTGCTACCCAAAAAAAAAAAAAAAAAGGCAGAGATGAAGAAAGAAAAAGACAGTTAAAACGACAGCAACTTAATATGCCACAACATCATGACAAACGACTATAAAAATTGACAAGTAAAGATAAGACAAGACAACAATTATCCAAAAAAAAAAAAAAAGAAACATGACGCGACAACGCCTTTATAGCATGCCAGAACAAAAAACGACAAGGCAACGACAACAGTGGAAAAAAGAAAATGACAAACATTTTAAAGACAACAAAACCTAAAACGACATCGATAAAAAATTTACTAAGACCCTGGAAACGACAACAGAACCTAAAACGACAATGTAATAACTTGAGGGCAATATTAAGAACGACAAATTAGCGACAAGCACAAAAATAAACTGAAAGAAAATAAAAGCAACAAGGAGTTCGGAAACGACAGCACAGTAAGAAATAAGAATTCATGAATAGTTTATTGTTCCTCAGAACTTTTTTCTTAGGTCCTTTTTAGAATAAATTCCAATTATTTTTTGTTTTTCTCCAGAAGAGTAAACTCAAGTTTACTACTCACACCTTCAACTACGTTACCTCATTTCCAATTAAAACATTTTCAAAACTCCAACTCCAAATGCCCTTTTAAAGTTCAAAACGAGGTCTGCCAAGTTTAGGCTGCAATCTTTCTGTGTAACACTGCTTACGAAACTCTAACGACTAGTGGATAAACAATGGTTATCATTATAACCTGTATAGATCTAAGAAACACAAAAATCTAGATCGCATGGCCGTTGTTGACTGTTGCATGGTAGTTAAACCAACCATTGGATAATGAAAAAACGAGGTATGTTCTTGATCGAAAACGAACTAAACAGAAAATTTAGTACTAATCATGAAAACTTGGAGCTTGATTAAGCCTTCAAGCGGCACTAATCATGGACATCAAAGAACAAACATCACGCAGAGATCTATAATTTCTATCTTATAACAAAACACTTGGGGTGCATACAGAGAGTAAGTCCCTATGAGCGCTCCACATTTTGCTCTTCAAGTTGTAGTTCATTTGCATAAGGAAGTACATATTTTTCCGAGAACAGCTTATCAGTGATCTTACATACAGTAGTCAAACTCGGTTTCTTCTTTAGAATTCTTTTGTCCTCCAGAATCTGAAGAACTTTTAGCCGCGGTTTTAGCCTGCGTTCGGGGCTGCAAAGGAGCAATTCAGGGTGATTAACCACAAATGAGATATCATGGTTCCCGGAAAGAAGTAACAACTCTGTCATGTCCTTGATTTTGCTCTTAGACACACCAAAAACTAGAGGAACTCTCCTAAAAACTGCCAATATATCATTTTCCGAGAACCCCAAACTCCTGAAGACATCCAACTTCAACCCCCAATTCTCCAGCGACATCGAACTCAAAACCCGAATCGCAGGAAGGAACATCTTCGACTTCCTATCGAACCCCATCTTGTCGGCTCTTCTCACGCAGTCCACCATGCTCTCATGCTTGAGCATGAGAAATCTTGGGAACTTAAACACAAATTTGAATATTGCAGAGGAACCAACTCCACAACTCTTGAGAAACTCGATATTAGGCACCATACTCTTCTCCAAATCAATCTTTAAAAACCACCCAGATAACTTCAAGGCTTTACACACAGCATCATCCGATCCCAGAATGCTCTTCAAGATCGAAATCGACGGCCCGAACCGATTATCCGAACTATACCACAAAATCCAGGGGTCAGATGATATGATATCGGCAACGTCGGAAGGAGAGAGGCCCAGGTCTTGGAAAATCTTGAACTTTGGCCTGATGGATTTGTCGACGTCTGAGGAGAGAACTCTTGGGAGTTTCTTGATCGTTTCCTCGAGCTGGGATTGGGAGAAACCGCTTTCTCTGAGGAATGAGAGAACCGAATCGGAATGCTGGGGTTTCTTCAGATGAGACACGACTGAGGAAGCTTTTGAGGCAGCTTCGGGAGAGAACTGGTGCTGATTTATCAAGTATTCGGAGACTGTGGTGGTGGGTTTCGATTTATGTTTTCTGGGTTGGGACGAGGAAGAGAAAAAGAGGATTGAGACTGAGAAGCTGAGATTGGGGTTCTTCATATGAGACTGAGAAGATAGAACCCGTTTGAATATTTGGGAGATCATTTTATTTTTTAATTTTTTTGGCGAGTATTCGACGAGAATTACAAACACAAAGAGAACTGCTGTTGGGAAAATGAGAAGTGAAGAACTTGTCTTTGATTCTGTAAAATTATCAGCTCATTTTCAGCAGGTTCAAAAAGACTAGTACGAATCTCTTTCTTATCATTAAAAAAAAAGAAGAAAGACTCATGTGAAAAACATCAAAAAACACCAAACCTGAGAAAATATGAATCTGAAACGAATTGGAAAAAAAAATAAAAATAAAAAAAAGGACAACAGCAACGAGTAGAAAGGAATGAGGATGTGGAAGCTTACTTCAGGTCTGAGATTACAATTAAAAAAAAAAAAGGGAAGAAATCAGCGGAAAAGTCTTCTTTTTCAATAGCTAGGTAAACCCTAAACCCCTTTTCAAAACGACATGTTAGTTGTTGTCTACCCAGAAAAACGACAAATCATTTCCGTTTCGACTTTTAAAGAACTGAACAATAATATCGTTAAGAACATGAAGCTTATCTTTTTTTATTTTATTTTATTTATTTTTCCTGCAATTCAATGAATGAGATTTGCTTATTTTGTAGGATAGTCGTTTTATTTTTTAATTTTTTAAAAACTTTTTTGGTTGAAAGATGGTCGTTTTAGTTGAATCAACGTGTAGTTTGTCAGACAAAAAATTTAATCATCATGTACTTTGTTGTCCAAAAAGTGACATGTCGTTCGCAACGTTCAAATGAACAGACGACATAGAGTTGGAATAAGCTTGTTGTCGTTCGAATGCTTTGGGCACATTTAAAAGACAACAAAATAATAATAATAATAATAACGGAGAAGAACAACACGATGAAAAACGTCAAACTCGTATGTGATTGTCGTTTGCTCTTTGGGGCCTCCGCCGTTGAAATTTACCTCATAGAGTTTGTCGTTATTAAATGAAGTTGTACTACAGAAAATGGTATGTCACCATTTTCGTTAGTAACAAATATGTACTTATTTGATGATTTTTTTTTTATTTTTTTAAGTTAATTTTTGAAACCATAATATTAGCAGAATTAAATGGTTCAGAATAAATATTTAAATTTCTAAGAATAATAAATATGTTAGCTTAAAGTTTATAAAGTTTATAATATCTTATGAAAACATATCATATATCGGGCAATATACTTGTCTAACATAGAAAAATTTAATAAAAGTTTTAAAATATATTCACAAAAACTTTTTTAAAAAATCACAAAATATTAACAGATAGTTTTTCTGACGTATCATTCAAATACTAACAGAAATATCTTTTTCCACATAGGAAGTCAAAAACAACTTCCACCTCTGCCAAACTAAACAAACCCAATATGATTTTTACTTGTTCTTCTGATAAAATTACAAAAAAGATAAATAAAATTCTTCACCCATTATTTTTTATCATCCCCTATGAAAATTATTCCAACTCACATCATTCCGGAATTCTTTTATTAGCCTACAATCTAATATAGCCTACAATCTAATATAATTATCCAGAAGTGTTGAATCTCCACCTAATCTTCCCCAAATGGGTCTCTGTAGGAAAGCACATGTTGTTGGGAAGCACACTAAGCAAATCACCATTTTCTCTGTTGAGATGAAAAATAGGCTTTGGTTACGCGTCCCTAAGCTTCAGAGTCGAGTTGGTAAGGGTTTTAGGGTGTGACAGCCGGAGAAAACATCAATGTTAGTCGGAATGGGTCAATATCCTTATCATATCAACATTAATATCCGTGTGAATGGCAAGATTAGTAATTTTGTACAGGAACTTAATTCTTTTTTCTTTTTTTGTTCGTTGTAATCCCATTAATTATCATAAATAAATCCATTAATACAAGTGATTGTAATATATTAGTACTATTGTTATGACTCATAATTATTATAATTAATAGAATAATCTGATATCATGGTGACAAAACAAAATCAAAATTAGTGTAATTGTTGAAATGGTTATTTTTAGTGTTATGAAAAGTTCACCATTTTTCTTTGAGATCGACGTGAGACAATTGTGTTGTCTGTTTATGAAATCATTTCTAGTGTTCATTTGAAAAACGAAAGCATGTTGTTTCTGTTTCTACAATCAAAATTTGTAACCTTATAGCCATGGTGGGAAAGAATGTTTGTCATCATTTTTGTTGTAATTATCACATCCTACTTATTCCGTTATTCGAAAGGAATATATGCCAATTTTTTTTTCCTTGAAAATATTTATATCTATGCATGTACGCTGATTGTCTTTTCCTGCCCCTTTTTTTATTTATTAAATAAAAAATAACCTGTCACTACACTTTTGTAAAACTAAAGATCCTAAAAAATTTCATTAAAAAAAAACTTAAAAACTATAAGGCATATACCAATAAGAGTTGGTTTGAACAATATTATACTTGTTAATTTAGCAATAATTTACTATTCTTTTGTAGACGGACAGTTTTAAGTCATCAATCACATCATAATTATAACATATTAGAAAATAATAATTTAACAGAAGTTGATAAAAATTTAATGGTTCAAAATTATAGTTTATTATTAGAGTTTCTTTTTATCCTGTTATAAGTTTATCTATCTTCCGAAGTATCACATATAAATCGAAATGTAAGTGTAATATGCTTGTGAAATGATAAATTAAATCAACTTCTTACCTTTTTTAATTTATAGTTAAAAAGAAAAAAGAAAAACCTTTTCTAGAGTTTTTGCATGAGAATTTTGTCACACACTAGTCAATTCATGTTCCTTTCAAGTAGAATTTTCGGAAGGTGTATCTCTCTCCAGAATATGCAAGTGGAAAGCCCTTGATAGTTTTCTGGATTCATGATTCTCTTGTTATAAGCTAACATTTCTCTTCAGCACATGAACTTTTGGGTTTAGGCTTACCAGGAGCCTAGGACAAGTAACACTCAACGATTAATAATTATCTTATTTCTATCAGATAACAGCTGATCAAAATAAAGTTAAACTTAAAAAAGAGAAAGAGAGAGAGAAACACAATCATGATTTAATTAAAGAAAACTATCACTATATGTACTTAAGCTTGAATTATACAAAATATATATATATATTTATATATATAAACACCAATAAACAGATGACATTAATTATGACAACGTCTTTAAACAATGCAATGCAATGTGAAAGCTCTATCCCGCCATTTGCCTAACATAAGAACAGTGCACCGAATTACATTAACAAATATATGTACATGCATTTATATAATAAATGTTTGTGTGTGTGTGTCTATATATATATATATATAGAGAGAGAGAGAGAGAGAGAGAGAGAGAAGAACCTTTTCCCTAAAGTTTCTTCCACCAAATCGTATAGATTCTTTCTAATAATTGTTATTCTCAGAAGTTAGAACTTTACTATCGGTATTAGGTAAGCCTCTATCCAAAGACGGAAAAAAATACGTAGATATAAGCAGACAACCGAACCTCGTATAGTTTTGTGTGAAGCAAAACGAAAATAGAATAATTTTTTGAGACATTATTGTCATGTCATGAAATTCAACGAATAAGAACCTAAATGACACGCGGTAGTGTTGCAATTTTGGTGCCAAAATCCCTATGCTTTAGATTCAAGTCTAGTACATGAAATAAAAGCATAATTTGAAGTAAAATTGGACACTTTGTTAGGTCATATTCCTCCTATACCTTTAAATATTCATATGGGTCCCGACCTTTCTGGAAAAAATTTTACTGGGACAATAAACAAAAATATAAAGAGGACTATGTACTGAGTAGGGATGCATCCAATATTCGTAATAGAGGGAATCCCTTGTGTCTTTGACATATGCATCCTCTCCTATATATATATATATATATATTTAAGTTAAGGTGGGACGTTTTTCTTTCTTTTATTTATTTATTTATTTATTTATATTTTTTGTTAAAGACGATTTGGTGATCTCTTCCCAAAGATGAAGCCTAGCTACTTTATAAGAATTCAAAACTGTTTCCATCTTCTCATAACCCTACAATGTCTGAACGGTACATGTAATACTAAACAATAAGACATCCACCAATATGATAACTTTATACACACACACACATACATACATGTTGTGTTTGCCAACTTGACGCTAATTAGCTCCTCAAGGCCCTCATGCTTCTCCAATCTTTTTTCTTTTCAAACCCCAGAAAGCCCTTTTTTTTTTTTGGTTTTTGCCTAGCGACTGGGAAAATAAAATTATGAGTGTTTTATAACGCCAATAACTAATTCCATGTTTACTTAATACTAGCCATTTGAATTAGGTCGTTCTATAAAGTTTGTGAGAGAGAAAAATGGACAGAAATATCTGGCTCTTCTAAAATTAGGTATTACTGATTAAATAAGGACGTGACTTTAATTAATGTTTTCAGAAGAAAAGAAAGAAGAAATCTGTAGTTTTTCGAGAAATTAGTTCCTAATCCTCAATGAATCATTATTTGCTCTCCCTCTCTCTCACACTCTAATCATGATAAGAATTGATATGAAGGAAAAAGGAGAAGAAAGTAGAATAAGACTATTCGTGGAAGGAAGGCCCCAATCCAAAAACAAAGGCGTAAAATCTAATGCTAACGCAAGGTGTGTAGTGGAGTGGAGGGGGGCCAGGACTTGGCATGCTCTCAATTGCATATTAATATACACTCTCTTCTAATAATTATGGCAACCTCACTACTCACTATTACTTTCCTTTTTTTTTTTTCTCCTCTCTCTCATTTCACTACTACTTTACTTATATGTTATTGCTTCCATCCCTTCTTTTCAAAACTTTCGGTCTGCTTAATTTTCCACTCTTTTTCCCCTTTTTTTCTAATTAAAAAAAGTGGATTTTAATACTTTGTTTTATTCTTGCTTAATTCGTAGTCTAGTATTATTATCTCCTAGTTCCTTTGTTAAAGCAAACAATATGGGCTCTTAAGCCTTTTAAATGGGTAGTTTTTTTGGGGTTTGAAATTATTGGATTGTTTGGGCTATTTTATTCCTCTTCTATTTCAATATTCAGTGTTGATTGGAAGTTGGAACTTGAAGGGAAGGTGAACTTTAGAAAATAAAAAAGGCCTTCCACTTGTATGTTTGCTTTTACTTGGGAATGATATAATCAAGAGATAAAGGAGTATGTCACGGATCCTACATTTAAGTATTTAACAACTAACCTGTTATTCATTAAAAAGAAAAAAAATTTTAATTTCATTTTTAGTTCATGAATTATAGTTTCAATCCCATTTTAGTCCTCAAATTTTAAAATATCCGAGAATTAGTTCTTGAGTTATTAATTTACATTTTAATAGTCATTTCCTCTATAACACCATTGAAAATTAGAGTGTAATTACCTTAATCATGTTTTATATTTTAATTGTGAAAGTTGTAAATTCTCAAAATACTTGTACCCTAACAGTATAATGACAAAATTAGTCATGATTAAAGCGTACTGGATTTTCACGTGATAATTAAAATCCAGTTTTTAACAATTTCCAAAAAGAGTGATTATTGTGAGTTAAAATAATAGTTCAAGAACTGGTTTTAAAACACCTTAAAGTTCATAGACTAAAATGAGATTGTATCTATAATTCATGAACAGAAAATGAAATTAACCCCCAAAAAAAAAAAAAAAAAAGAAAAGAAAAGAAAAGAAAAGTAGGCACCGGACTATAACTATAAAAGTGTAATTAAAAAGTGGGTTCCATCGAAAGGGGGGGAGTTTGGTAGTAGTTAGTGGGCACTGGGCACCAGCGAAAGGCAAAGGGGACATTACTAAATACAAATATAACTTGGCAGGGGGGGATGAGGGGCTCACAAGTTGACGTTATGATTGGATCATGAAACACAGCTCGTGGGCTAAGCTTTTTACAAGGCTTTCCCATTTCCTCTTTCTTCTTATTTTCATTGCTTTAAGCATGTCTGCGTGAGTTAATAATTTAAATAAATAAATAAATAAATAAATAAAAAGAGAACTAAAAAAAGTGGGAGGGGCTAACTGGCTTATGAAAGGAGCTCTCTTGTGACCACCCCACACAAGGCAGCAAAAAGTAGTGTTAGAATTATTTAAAAATAATAATTAAAAAAAAAAAAAAAAGAACAAAACAGATGGTAAAGAGAAAAGAAGCACACTTGAAAAAAATAAAGCCATTAAAGAAAGAAAACAGATAGGAAAGCTGTCAAAGTGACCTCTCTTGCTTTCTTTTAAAACCCATCGGCCATTGTTTCAAATACCAACTCAGAAACCCCAACCACCAAAAAAAAAAAAAAAAAAGACAGCAAGCACAAGATCTAAGAAGAAAAATTGAAGCAGAAACGCAGAGGAAGAAAATTAAGCTATCATGAAGGGAAGAGAAGCCAAAGGAGCTCCAGCAGCAGATCTGTTAGTCTGTTTTCCTTCCCGAGCGCATCTCAGCCTCATGCCCAAGCCCATTTGCAGCCCTGCAAGGTCATCGGAGCCCAAAAAGCGCCACCACCACCACCACCACCACAGCCACCACCATCTCCACCACCTGAAGAAATCAAGCACGAGAGGCAGCACGGGCCAAGCCAGCCCATTGTTATGGGCCAAGACGAAGCCCATGGGCTCGGAGCTGTCCTCCGAGCCCACGTCGCCGAAGGTGACCTGCGCCGGGCAGATCAAGGTCCGGAACAAGACGAGCACGTGCAAGAGCTGGCAGTCGGTGATGGAGGAGATCGAGAGGATGCACAACAACAGAAAGCAGAGGAACAAGAAACCCCACTGGGCCGAAGCCCTTGGGTTCAAGAAAGAGGTCATGCAGTTCCTCACGTGCCTCCGCAGCATCCGCTTCGACTTCCGCTGCTTCGGGTCTTTCCCCCACGGAAACGACGTCGTCACCACCGACGACGAAGACGACGACGACGACGTTGGACGACGACGAGCAGGTCCGTTCGAAGGAAACGACGGCAGCCGAAGGAGCGGAAGGTTCCAGAACCGTCTTCTCGAAGTGGTTCATGGTTTTGCAGGAGGAACAGAGTCACGATCACGATAAGAAGACAGAACAGAGAGCGGTGATTAATCCGTCGACTGATCATGAGGAGGGAATCTACGGCGGCGGCGGCGGCTGTGGTGAGCCGGCCGTTCCGCCGCCGAACGCATTGCTGCTGATGAGGTGTAGGTCTGCGCCGGCGAAGAGTTGGTTGGAAGAGAGAGAGGAAGAGGAACAAGAAGTGGAGGAGGAAGAGGAAGAGGAGGAGGAGAAGAGGAGAGAGAAGCAGAGGAGAGAAGAAGTAAGAGGAGCTTGAAGTGTCTGATGGAGGACGAGAGGAGGAAGATGGAAGAGAGCGTGATGGTGATGAGATACGAGTACAAGAATGATTTGTACAAGATTTCTTCTGATATCGCCAAGGAGACTTGGGTTGTCGGTGGAATCAGAGATCCATTGTCCAGGAGTCGAAGCTGGAAGAGATGATCTTCCCGGCCATAACTACTCTTTTTTCCCCCCTTTATTTTTAACTTTCGTTTTTTTCATTTTTGATTTCCAACGTTACTTCTCTCTCTCTCTCTCTCTCTCTCTCTCTCTCTTTTAGTTTATTATTATTATTTTTTTGTATAATTTTGGTGGTTTGTTCTTGTTGAAGCTCTTCTTTTTCTCGAAGAGTGATCTCGTGTGGGAGTTAAAAAGAAAACCCAATATTCTCCCAAAGCCATGGCCAGCTTTTGATATAGCTTTTACTTTACTTATAAAAAGTACTGTGCTTAGTATATATATATATATATATATATTTGTGTACAGCTTTTCTTTCCTGCTCCTAGGAAAAGATTTTGCTGCCGTGTACATATTTCGTGATACAAAGAAATATTGGACTTTTGTATTTATTTCTTTTTATTTGGATTTTTTTTTTGGCGAAAAATCCTAAATTGTTTGCTAATGTGTTGTTTGTTGCGATAATGATTGGTGGTTTAGATTTCTAACATGGTTGATGACTTAGATTGTAAACTGCAATAGTACTATAATGCAAGTAATATTAATGTTATCCGTTTTCAGCAATATAATATATGTGCATTTTGTATTAATGTTATCTCAGTCGCCTTGCCTACCTGTTCGGTTGTCCTTTGGTGAGTAGTTCCACTGCTTGATATATATATATATATATATATATATTTTTTATTTTAAAGGGCGTTTGAACTCTATACCTAAATCCTGATTTAATCACGATTTTTAAGTACTAATTGATGTTGCAAACCTGTCTCAATGCAAAAGGTAGAAAAGATGTATCATTTCAATAGACTTTTTTTATAAAATTGGAGACACCAATTCTTTTCTACACCATGAGTAGCGAAAAAACAAAAAACAAAAACCAAAAAGGAAAAGACAAAAGAAGAACTATTTTACACAATATTTATGTAGAGATTTCGCATTAAACTTTGTATTTTGTCACTATTTCTTTTCAATTATCACAATATACTAGTAAATATTTGTAACTGGAAAGAACCAAAAGTGGAGGCAACTCTTAAGACCTACCAAGAAAAAAAAAATCTCTGTAATTTACAGAAAGTGAGATGAACAAAAGAGAATCTTCTGTACTTTATATACATTTATATGTTAGTACACTTATGAAGACAACCATTTAAAAAAGTAAAGTGGATATGAATTGACGGAAGTGCAATAATATGTAGAAAATGTGCATCTTGTTCCTACGCATCGTATTCGTTTTATTTCCAATCCCGTAGTTACAACAAGATAAATTATTACATTAAAAGGTGGGAAAAAACAGCAAGAGATTAGAACTTGGCATTTCAACTCTCTTGACAAATGGTCGTGGCAAGACAAAATTATAGCTCTTTCACATGGAACCTTTGAATAAGAGGGAAGCGTAGAATAATAGACTATCTTATGTAAATGAAACAATTATTGAAATCCTAATCTTTTCAGGAAGATCACACAATTATTGAAAGGCCAAATCTCATAATCTGGCTTGTTCTGTCCACATGCACTTGGGCTCTGTTGAATAAGGATCCACTCATGTACACTCCTAACATGGTGTGCTTATCATTGTTCTTAATTCATTTTCATTACAATCCTATCAATCGGTATCAGTAGAAATATTATATCTAATATTTATGAAAATGTCAACAGAAATATCAATATCAATAAAAATTGATATTAAACTTAGGAAACGTAAGAAAATTTATATGAATCCTTTGCGCCTTGATTTTCAGTCATCTATCATTTATTGCAATTTTCCATAAGTATTAACCTTTTGTATTTGCCATTGCCAATTCGCTGAAACAAAACAGTTTGTCAATTTTCACTTTGCATGCCAAATGGGCCTGGGTGATGGAATTTTATTTGCAAAAAGGGGAGAAGTTTTGCTGCCTTAATTATGAGTACTCACAATAATGTTGTTTGTCATGCTGACGTGTTAAATTGATTGATCAAGCCTTAAAACATGGCTTAATTAATGCTCTACTTTTTTAGCCGCATCAAGATGAAAAAGTTTCATATTCGACGGATCTCGTGTCAACTGTCAAGTCGGCTTCATTTGAGTTGAACAAATGAACATTAGGTTTTCAATCAAGAGTACTTTCTAATCGGTAAACAATGCCTAAAATTTTGTTCACTTATTTGTCTTACCATAAAATTAGTATATAAATACATGTCTCTCTGTTTTTCATTTTCTTTCTTCGTATGTGTGTATACACACACACACACACACACAAACGCCTTGTGAGCTTGCAGAGGACGGCAATGGACCCTAATTTACACTGTTGTGGTCTTGTGGATATTCGTGTCTGTTCTTGGGCCTCATCAAGATTTGGTTTGTCAACTGTAATGGTTGTGTTTATTTATTTTCCTTTAAGTTCATGATTCAATGGATCTTCTTTTATATATTTATAATCAGTACACGTTTAATTTTCCTCTTTTGCTTTAAAGGAATTTCCCGTTCGATCAAATTATTTACAGTTGATACTGACTGTTCAAATACAAATAAGCAAGTTTATAACCGCCGACCAGTTACTGAATGAATCAGCTTTTTTTTTTTTTGGTTCTGGAAATGAGTTTCCTCTAAGAAGGGGCTCCCGTGTCTGGTTGGTTGGACAAGTTTTTACAGAAGATTAATGGAGTCATCTCAGAGCACGCGCACGTGGGAGGATTAATATTTCGTCAGGCAATGTAATTATAAACAAAACTGAGAAGAAACACTTCTACAAAAAAAAGAAAAAAAAAAATTAATAATAATAATAGCAGTAAAAATCCACACGAAAAAAAAAAGCGGTCTATGATGGGGATACTTTCATTCGTGGTAAATGCTTCTAAACGTTAGATGATGCAGATTTGATGATAAAAAAAAAAAAAAAAAAAAAAACCCTACTAATAGAGGGAATTTTTTTTTTTTTTTTTTTTTAAAGAGAGTCATCTCACGATGGACTGTTTCTGCTAAATCGCTTCTTATCAGCAAATTTCATAACGAACAAATCAATAGCTACTTAGGTACCGTTTGTTTCACCGGTTCGTTTCGAATTTTTCATCTCAGTTTTTGTCTTTTTCTGAAAAAATTTTTGTCTTTTCTGAAAAAGTTTTTTGTCTTTTCTGAAAAATCAACAAAAATTACTATTTAAACTTAAAATTCCAACTCAAACTGGTGAACCAAACGGACCCTTAATCTTGTTTACTGAGTCTGTGTGAAACGAAAGGGAAGGCAGAGTCTAGATTAAGAATGCACAAAAGCACATAAAAATAATAATAATTTATTCAAATTTACAAACAAACCAAAAAATGAAATCTTATTTAGAAAAAACCAAGACATATATAAATAAAGCCCACTATGATTCAATCTATGCCTAAACACACACAAAAAAAAAAAAAAAAAAAAAGGAGGAGGAGAAGAAGAAAATATGCAGGTTTTTGAGTTTTTGGAGAAGTTTCTCAAATCGGATTGTCTTCAACTACTGTACCACTTGACCGAGCTTTCTAGCAAATCATGGTTGCTGCCAGGAATTTCCTTGACCCTTGATCCATTTTTGTATATCTTAAATGTTGGTATAGTGTTAACTCCCTCAGTTTTCACCAAGTAAGGATGATCTTCAACCTCCACCTATATGTATAATCACAAACTACATTAGACAACGCACGTTATTCACAATCCAAAATTTTCATTTTTTACTTTATTTTTTGTGGTTAACAAATAGAACCTTGAGGAAATTGACGGAGGGGAATCTCTTGCAAACTTGTTCGAGGACTTGCAACACTCGTTTTTGTTTCGCTTTGTTGCAGAACAGCACCACCGACATCCCTGACATTTTTAATTTCACACAAGCAGTTAGTTTCTCTGCATCTTTTTAGGCCAATGCAACTTTTTTTTTTTTCTCTGTGCCTAACTAGAAGATGAATGAATTACCAGGCGAAGTAACAAGGTGCCTGAAAACGCTCATTGCTGGAGATAAAAACTAAATTTGATCCAAATTTCATGTCCTTGATAGCTTCCCCTCGTTGTCGTTTGAGCTGGATCTGCGCGTCAAACAAAGCTCGCCCAACTTCCTCATCCCCCGGAGTTTCTCTTATCAGGACTTCATAGTCCTGGATTGAAGCCTCCCACCTCTCCAACTGTTCCCAGAAAATAAACAAGAGAACAAAATATTGTAAGTTGTTAATGATTTTTCTTTTTCTTTCTCTTTTTCTTTTTTTATTTTCTTTTTAAATAGAGTTATGATCAATGTTAATTTTTTGCCAATCACAAATTCGCATGTCCATTTATTTTACGATTTTGGTAGATTTGTAACCGGTTTCAAAATAGTCACGACATGAGATATTTAGTGGTTTACTAACGCCTATAGAGTCAAGTAAGCTAGACTTAGCTTACCTTGGCACTACAATCTGCCCTGCGTAGCCTGGCCTTGCTATAAGAAGGCTGCACATTGAGCGCTGCACTGCAATCTTCAATTGCTTTTTCGAACTGGCCGAGCTTGGAGCGACAAGCTGCTCGATTGCATAATAAGACTGAGTTGTGCGGCTTCATGCTCTAGTCCGTGGCTGTACACAACACATGCTTGCGAGAACTTTTCTGCCTTGAAGAGAAGGTTACCATTTGATCGTGCCGACGAAACAGCTCTTGCTCTCTTTACCGCCAAGCTGATCTCAAAGTTGTTTGGATCGAGCTTTGCAGCTTGTAGAGCTGCCGCTACCGCATCCTCAAACCTTGAAAAACAATACAAACAAACAGAAAAGGCAAAATAAATTATTAGAAAGGAACAAGAGCTTTAAAGAGCCAAAAGTTCACTTTAAATCAAGAGGGTTGAATTGATTTTTTTTTTTAAATTAAAAAAAAAATGAAAATTGTGGTTGAATGGTGCTAGGCATACCTAGACCACTTACTAATGTTCCCTGTACTTTGTTAATTTTTAATCCTAATGATAATTATTCTGTCCTTAATTTGGAAATGTCTCTACCCCAATAAACAAATGAGGTGCTTTGTCAAATGCAAATGGTGGGTGGCTAAGCCTTTAAAGGGGACCAAATTGCCGGGACCAACCTTAATGCGGTATGATTAAAGTAGGCAAATATGTATTTTAAATACGAATTAAGATTTGCTTACGAGTAATTTAATTTAAACGAATCTTAATCAAGTAATTTAGACCTACAAACCTGCCGGCAGCCAAGTAGACATGGGAACCAATCGTCAAAAAATAGGCACTATAAGTCATGCCAAAGAAGTTCGTGCAAAGATCAATGTTGAAATTGGGTCCCTTTCGGTAGGTGGCGTATGCCTCTTCATGTCTCAGAAGCTTCAGCAAGGCCTCTGCTTGTAGAGCAAACACCTTTTCAAATGCAAAAAAAAAAAAAAAAAAAACCCAGTTGAGCTTAGATTTTCTAGGATATGACATGATTTTTCCAGTAGAAGAGATAAATCTAACCAATGGAGCGGAATTGGCGCCAGATGACACAGCGAATTGTGTCTCCGTTAGCAGAGCATTCCACTTTTGCTGCTTCCGAGCTTCATTGCATTTGCCAAGGCATTTTTGAAGTGCCAGAGCTTTGTCAACATCCTTCGAGTTCGAGTAGGAGCCACAGTGTTGGTAGTGGTGCAGGGCTTTCTCTGCTTCTCCCAATCTGAATAAACACAATCGAATGGGAAAAAAAAAAAAAAAAAAGAATGATTTAAAATGATTTTCATTTCCTTTTTTCTATAAGACTAATCTTCTTATGATCAATAGAATGGTACCTGATAAACAATGTCGCCAACCGATGATGAGCTCTTTGATAGGACGGTTCAATCCTAATGGCTTCCTTGCTTTCGAAAACTGCATCGATTAAGACGACCTAAGCCGATCAAAGCAGCACTCTTGTTGCTGTGATAGGCCGCCTTGTTTGAATCCAAAGAAATTGCTCGGTCATACAAATCCAAAGCCTCTTTAAACCTGCCCTGCTTGTAGGCCTCATTTCCCATCCGCTTCAACGCTTCGGGGTCTAACTTCTTCGAAACGCCCCGGAACTCATCACTACAACTATTTCTCCTCACAATGTTTCCCATGGTAGTATTGTTCCCGCCTCCGTAGCCGTTCTTGCTTGGCACGGACTTTACCAAGGCTAAAATTGCTCTAGATGCAGAACCAGGACTATTGCTCGCTAGAGAGCTCCGGGTGGCTCCAGCCTGCTTCAAGTTTCCCATGTGTCCTAAAACAATAGAACCCGTCGAAGACGCTTTGACGAGAGCTTTGCTTTCGTCGGGTTGCTGCCGGTGATCCTTGACAATCCTGCTCAGCTCAAGAGAGTTTGGCGTGGACTCCCTTCTCAGCTTTCTCTCTTCTCCGGCCGAGTCATGGTTTTGGCCTGAACCATTGGAGGATGATGTCGAGCTTCTCGCTGCATCGGAATGTCTCCTTCCCTGAATTTTTCGCTGATGCGTCAATGTCCTCGGGTGATCCAAGGGAACATTTCTGGTTGGGTTTTGGTCCAACTTTTGAACAGGCTTAGCTGAGGTTGAGTTGTCTGGAAAGGCAGGGCCTGCAGAGCTGCTGCTTCTTCTTCTCCTGGATCTCTGACTTGAAGCCTTCTTCGGGTTTTCGGAACCCGGTGGTGCTTTAATTCCACTTGAAGGTAGTGAATGTACATGGGATTTTCTTGACAACTGGCTCCAGCACTGGAAAATCCCTCCCATGAAGCCACACCCCAAGTTATTGTCCACTCTAAAATTGTCAATCTCGGCCATTAGTCTCTCTCTCTCTCTTGTTAATTATTTTGGTCCTCTTGGAGAGGTTCTTCAGGAAGAGTAGTGTGTGTGTATAATATATATATATATATATATATATATATATTTAATATATATAAATGAATCAACGCAAAGTTGAATTGTCACAGAATGAAGAATGTAGAATTCAATGAGAGAAATAAAGCGATGAGAAATGGATGGTTGAGCATAACTACATGAAGGAATGAGAGTTATGAAATTAAAAATGAAAAAACAAAACAAAAGAGATGGCTTGACTGTGAAGGATTTGTGTTTCTACACACTCTCCAGGTCTGTATATATATGTGTGTATATAAATTGAAAGCCCTCATAGAGTGGCTTCCAAGAAATCAACTTTATTTCTTTTGGTGTTTGGGGAGAGAAATATTTATGTAGGGTCAATGATATCTTTGAGAAATGCTGAAAGGATTTTGTAGTGACAAATAATGATTAACCATCTGATAGAAATTAACAAATTTAAATATTAAGAAAAAAGAAAAAAGAAAAAAGAAAAAAAGAAAAAGAAGAAGACTAATTAGCTACTGTATCAAATTGACAACAGGGGAGGTGATTTCGATTTAGGACTTAAAATATGATTGCTTGTTGAATCTTTTGTTCAATAAAATAAAAAAACCTGCCTTACTTTTAATCGGTCAAAATTGTTGAGTGTTTGTTGATAGGTCATTATTTGCACAAGGTAATTTGTTGATAGTAGTCAATGTCTTCTTGAATCATTTTTACTATTATTCAACAAAGTTCCAATCCTCTAATATTTAACTTCACGGTTTTCCTTTTATATTATCTCAATTTTCAACGCTGAAAATTTCTATGGTTTCGTAATTATAAGTATAATTATAATAATATCTAGGAGATTTGAAAACATAATATTCAACTGAAAACTAAGGGTTCGTTTAGTGTTCGGGTTGAATTTGAGATGAGATGAAATTTTTAAGTTTGAATTGTTGACTTTTTAAAAATTAGTTATAAATTTTATTAACTTTTTAGAAAAATAAAATAAAAATAAAAATAAAAAAGTATAGTTTAGTTGGAGTTAAATTTTGTTATCAAACATAAGCTAATATATATATCCTTTGAACCGACCATGTAAATGGCTTTTCAACAAATTCAGGGATGTGACTCTTTGGAATATTTTTTACCCTCAAAGATCAGTTTAGTCACCTTAAATGACACTATTGGACAAGACAAAAGCAAATTAAAGTTAAAAACATGATTGACCTAATTACAAGGAGCAATTTTCCCCCTTTTCTCTATAAATTTCTGCTTATTCAAAAACCTTTTTTTTTTTTTAAGGAAAAATTTTAGTGCCTTTTGCATCTAAAAAATGGAGAAAATTAGAGAGTTGGGAATAAAGAAAAATCACAGTAGAAGTCCAATTGGCAATAAAAAAAAATAAAAAAATAATAAATGAAAATTCTATTAGTCTAATTAAGAAATGATTATCAGGTCCATTATTGAAAAGTGCATGTAACAAACCGCTTTTAATTGGAATCGTGTGACCCAATTAGACCTTGTTTGGTGAATACAATTAGTGCTTATAGCAAATAACAACAACCACTGGCTTTGACAAACCAAAAACATAGATGGATTTGGATTTTGCAAAAGTACTAAACAGACGGCAATTAAGGGACTGTTTGGTCTGGACCACACTTGAAATGATAACCCGCTGTAAACTTTTCTAGACAAAGCTATATTCTTTTATTGTTCTTCTCTCTCTCTTCTCTCCTTGGGGTTTGGTATACGTTTGAAGTTGTTGTAATGCATAATAAAATTCCACTATTTGTATATAGTGTTTGTGTCATTTTCTGCCGAAGTCCGAAGTACGTTGTTTAGGGACAAGTCGTGGTTAGGGATATAAAGGGGCTATAGATTTTAGAAGAATATGTGTCTTTGAGTCTATCTACATCTTTGTGTTCATTATTAGTCGGTGCCGGCTTAGGATCCTCAAGAGGAAGCTCACAAATTCTCAAACAAACCCTGCGTAGATGGCACCAATATAATCTAACTTGCCACCAACGATCATAATTGGTTTTTAGAATAATAAGGCGGTCGGTCAATATTCAAACCGTTCTCAAGTCCAAAGAGAGGTTCTACGAGTCCATGCCCAACTCTTTCAATCTAAAACGACACAAAACCAATGAATTATTACAATTATAGACGTAATTTAATAGTAATTAAGCATTCGGTTTCATTACAAGTTTTTATTTTCAGATCCCTATCCTTAAATTCAATTAAAAAAAAAAAAGTAATAGTGTGAAGATTTCAAAATGATTTATGTGGTGCAATGCAACAACAAAGCACAGTGGACTTGGTATGCATCAATAATAGCCCTATAGGGAATATCAAAGTGGAAAAAAACGAAACTTGGGTTATGCATGTAAGATAATTGTTTGTCACGTTCCCAATAATCACAAAATAATTTGTCCTGACCTACCCTTTTTCTTTTTCTTTTTTCTTTTGTTTTTAGTGAACCAAAAAAGAAAGCAAAAGAAGAAAGAAAATAAAAGAAAAAAATGGGTATTGAGTACAATTTTGGGAATGATGAGATACAAGCGAATGGCTAGGGAATGGAGATATATATATATAAATGTGTGTGTGTGTGTAGTCACACATGTGGTGTACAAGAGACAGTTGTAAAAGGTGCTCCTGCCAAATGCCAAAATCTTTAGAATAAGTTTGTCTTCGGTTCGCCGGTTGGAGATGAAATTTTTAAGTTAAAGTTGATTGACTTTTCAAAAACTATTTATAACTTTTGTTAACTTTTCAGAAAAAAGATAAAAATTAAGATGAAAAAATATAATTTAATTGGAGTTAAACTTAAGTGCCAAACAAAATCTCATTCAAATGATGAGGATTAAATAGAGGGAATTCTAATTTGGTGGATCCATGAAAAAGCACGTAAAAGAGGCTAGGAAGCAATGTCGCTGTACCATGTGTTTCTCATTAGCCTTACACAACAAATTTTGTCACACATATATTATATTTAAGAATATATATATATATATATCTTTATATGTGTGTCTTCTTTATATACATTAATTTTGCCGACAGCAGCGAATTTGTATAGATCTATGTGTGTGTGTGTGTGTAACAGATTTAAAACACTTTAAAGTGGACACTGGATCAGCCGTATATGTGGAATTGGGAAATCCTTTGAAGAATGGTACACTTTCTGACCCTGCTAAAAGCCAAGGGATTGAGTCAAAGTTCACAACTTTGAGCAAAAGAATATCTTAGTTTTGATTTTGATTTTCCCCGCGCTTGTCTTTCTTGTTTTACAAAAACTAGATCATAATGCGCACAACCGAATAAATTTTACCAAATATTTCAAAATTCCCTTGATTGGCCACACAGAAAAGAGGTTTTAATTTGGCGTGGAATTTGTCACAGGCTTTCTTCAAAAATATGTTGTCCTCTTTGGGCAAACGGTATAAATCATGAATGAAGAGAAGAGACCATACACGTGATAAAAATTTGTAGGAATGATGTGTTATTTGTACGACACATATATTAAAATTATGTCGTATTAAAACTGTATATAACTGTGTGAACAGGATGATTTTGTTTTCTTTTCATTTCACCAAAGTACTCTCCAAAAATAAATTTGTTGCCATTATAAATAAAGAGAGAAGTTAATAAAATCCATGTGTTGATTCTACCATCAAAGGTGGACGCAAAAATAGGGATTTATTTCACTCTTTTTCTCTCAAAATGTTCTCAGGTTCGAGACTCGACAGAACCAATATAAAAGCCTTGTTTGGTTATTATATTGTGAAGCATTTAGTGTTTTATGTGAAACTGAGCCTATTTATCGAGTAGAATTGGTTCAAAGTCTTTTTCGTTTTATCCGTGGGCAATGAGTTTTTCTATAAACAATGAGAATAAAAGCATGATGACTTTTTTTTTTTTTTTTGGCAGAATCAAGAAAACTCCCTGGTTGATTGTTATCACCTAGACAATTAATGGTGTGATTGTTGTCGCACGAGGGCAAATTAATAATATATAAGTCAGTCATGATTGTTATATACTAGCTTTCCCAATCAAACATGCCTTGCCTCTCACACAATCTGTGACAAATTGGACACGTGAACATTGACTGTGTTATACGCCGGAAGCCACGTATAATAATATTACAAGTTTCAATCACAATCCGTCCTCAAACTTTATCTTGTCCAATGATAACTGCATGAAAATCTGTGACCAAACCGAAATACCAAATACGTTAAATTGCACAGAACTCGAAATTTTAAGGTAATATGTCGTGTATATATATTCTTAACTCTCTGATTAATTATTACCAGCCACATAGTTAAAATACTCCATATCTCAAAACTTGTACGGATAACAAAATAAGGAATCATCTGTAATAAATACTATACAAAAGTACCAACAAGAAGAGATTGTATGTATGTATGTATGTATATGTATATATACATACACTCTAATTTTGCAATTTTCAATCAGGATTGCCAACTACCAAGAATAAACCCCATATATTCTATAAATACGAAAGCCGAACGCGGATAACATAAAAAAACTTAAAGAGAATGTGGGTGTTAGAGGAGTGGTGCAACTTTTCCCAGCGTTTTTGGCCTTTAGAATATAGGGAAAATTAGCAACTTTATATTGCCGGAAGGGCAATGGTTAGGACCCATGCATAGTCGGCAAAGAATGCTTGCAAAAATAAAGGTGTATGTTATACTAATGGGAGCACAAAAAGATTATAAAATATATATATATATATATATATTATATATTTTCACTGAGTCCCTTTCGTTTAATGAGAATTGAATTCTCTTGTTATCAAAACAACTTCTTCTCTACGTTGGAATCTCAAAGAAAGAGAGACAGAGAAGAGCGTTGAGTTAAGTTGAGGCTTGGAAAGCAAGGCTCAAAAGGAGGAGGTGAGACGTATAAGGTATGGAAAGTGTTTTGCACATGAAAGTTGTTGTTGTTGTTCCTCTTCTTCTTCTTCTTCTAAGGAGGTCGATGCTTAGGACTCAAGGCTTAAGTTGAAAAAAGTGATACGTATATTGCAATTGAGAAAAGAAGAGATTGGCTGTGGAAAAGGGTGAGCACGTGCATTTTACGTCAAGATTAAAGAAAATAAGAGATTGGTCATGTGATCCGAGGCCATTGGAAGCTGGCCAATCTTCAGGCTTACGTATATATATGTGTGTGCGTGTGTGTGTGTGTGTGTGTAGATGCTTAATGCTTTTGGTCCTCCCTTGGCGGATGTGCTACACATTGGGATCGATCAAATTCTCAACAAGACATTCCCAGCTCTTATTATAACACTCTTATATTCATACAAAATCTCCTCTTTCTCTCTCTCTCTCTCTCTCTCTCTCTCTCTCTCTTTTATCGTGGCAATCAAACCCAATATACAAATAGTAATCGTAGAGTTTACGCCTAGAAAACTGTTATATACTTTCACTACCTTAAAAATGCGGCAGGCACGTACGACTAAAATATACTTTCAAGCTGCATCAAGTCAAGTATAATTTGGCTGATCATACTACAGAGTCATGTATGGGCCTCGCATAATATATATATATATATATATATATAAAATAATGTGATGATGAATAGATGGCTGTAGATGAGAAGATCAAGCAGTGATTTGGCTTTGTCTTTGTGGAGGGTCATCCTCATCTGCAACTGCGAAGACGGCCGATTATTACAGTTGTTGCTACTTCTATTGGTTTTCAGCTAAGACAATCAGGTTTGTAATATTCTGGTCGAAACCCAACTAATGATTTCTTCATACCAGCAAAGCTTTTTTCCCCCTACCCTTTTGCACTTTTACCTTTTCACCAAAGGATTAATTTCAAAATTCAACATATATATATATAGACGTGTGTGTGTGTGTGTGTTTGTTTAAGAGAGATCATCATCTTATATCCACAATTTAGTGATCCACAAAGGTGGCTGTGCTTCACTAGGGGTAATTATTACCACGAGATTACAGGTACAATACTTCTATAACTTCTTTAACTTTCAGATGCATGTTTCTTAAACAATATTTTTAAAAAATAAAAAAACAACTTCTTCCAAGTGCGTGACACGAATTAAGAAATGTGATTAAATTGAAGCATACAAAAATGTAAAAGCACTTTTTTTTTCCTTTCGTTAATTGATTTTAGGTCTTTCTTATATGAGATGATATCCTATTATGTTTCAAGGTTGGATCTAAACAAAACTATATCAAAATTAAAATATATATATATATTTAAAATTGATAGAATTGAATAAAAGGTGACTATTCAAAATGGTATAAGTTATTTTTCATAACCTAAAAATTATTCTTATTACGATTATTATTATAGTTGTTGTTGTTGTTTTCTTTAGTTAAAACAAAGCAAAACAAAAACAAAAAACAGAAAAAGAAAAAGTTCAACAAAATTAAAAAATAATAATAAGAAAAAAAAAATGAGAATCATATACATGCTTATAGAAAAATTTAAAAATATTGATTTATTCAAATAGTAAAAAGAAAGAAAGGGAATGAAAATTCTTCTTCGAATAATCACGTTGGGCCCCATGGCATTGAAGCATATTATTGGCCGCAAAGTTTGACTTTGGGACTCATCTGAAACGCGGAAACCCAACGACAAAACAAGGACAACGTTTTCTGTTTAGTTTATTTCCGTATATCACTGATAATTTGGACCACGATATCACCACACGATAGAGAATCCTTATGAAATTAGTGGGTTCAAGTTTTCTTTAAATGGATTTGGATCAAAATGGATTGAACGCATTAGACACGATTAAATAAAGGATTAAAATAGGTTGAACCCTTCAACCCGCAATTAATCCGTAATTATCCATTTAACAAATGGGTCGTATATGAGTTGATACAAATACGATCCATTATTCACTCATTTACTAACCTTTTAATCTTACATTATATGGTTTTCAGAAATATTTTTTTATATTATTGTGAAACTTTAACAAAATTTGATTCTAGGGAAAATATAAAAGGAAAAAAATGTAAGATTTCATTTTTCTCTTATTCTGCAAATATCATGGCTGCTTCACCTCACCCTCTATGCTAGGGTTTTCTTCTCCCTACCGACATACCCTATCCTCTTTCTTAATCATATTCACACTATCCTAGCCACTCTCATATCTCTTCGTCTCTCACAATCTCTCGCCTTCTCCTTCTCCTTCTCATAGTTTCATCTTTCTTATTCACTCGTTCTCTCCATCCCTCACATTCAAACTTGGCTTTCCTATGAGCATGTTTTGGATTTGTGGACTTTTAACTGATGTTATTTTTCTTATGTGAACTGATATTGACAGCTGAAACTTTAGTTATAGATAAATGAACTTACTAATTAGGTATTTAATCATCATTCACGTCTGGTTATTTATTTAGTATTAAGTTTTGATTTTAATAAGGTTAGTTCAATGGGTTGTAAACAGGTTAAAATGACACTTTAACCTAAAAGTAATTAGGTTTGTAGGTTGATGTAACACGTTTGTGACCTGTATATTAAATGGGTTAGATGGGTCGTATTTGTGTCAACTCTTTAATTAAAAGATTGGGTTTGGGTTAATTTTCTGACACAATTACTTAATGGGTTGGGTTTGGATCAAAGGTTAAAGTATCAATTGAAGGCTTAAACATAACACGAATATGACCCACCAAAACAAATTGCTAGCTCTACATGTATGTTCCAACATTCGGCTGACTGAGCCTTTTCAATTCATTTTGGGTCAAAATCAGTTGTCGGCTTGTAGAGATGTAAATCAGACCAAGCTATCCAACAAGTACGATCACATGACAAAGAAAATTCTGGGTCAAACACGATATAATAACACGACATATATTGAACTGCGGGTTAAGCATGACACAATTAGGTGCTAGTCCATTGGGCACGATAAGCTAACACAATGAATACAATCTTTTTCCTTCGTATTATGTGATTTTCATATTAATTCCCCATAAGCATGTGTTTTGGTTGAAACATTAGAACAATAAGGTTTAAGGAATTGACACATTTAAGAAAAATTATCTCAAGGCAATTAATTAAAAGATGATTATTAGGGATATTTAAAAATAACATTTTAGAACTGTATGGAAAAATATTTAAGTAAGGACATAGTTGAAATAAATCATTCTAGTTCAGTGCATCGAACATCAGACTCAACAGAAAATTAACATACGAAATATTTAGCCCAAAAAATAAATATGTATTGCAAAGTGATTTATCATTCATACAATAATTTTAACACTACATTTGAGATGTTCTAACTTCTATCATACACGTCAAAAGTATTTTAAAATTCCCTTGCCATGCATGTGTTATAGTGAATTTTAATTTCTTGCATGTCATTTTTATGTTAACTGACGTAGGTCACTCTCTCTCTCTTTCGTGAATAGGGATAACACTAAAAATATTTCCAAGATTAATGGATCGAGGTTGCACTAACCAATGCATTGATCTACATTGTCAATAAATCTCAACTAAAACTTTCATATGTCTTCTCGATAAATTTTGGTTTAGTGGCTAGTTTAGTAATCAAGTGAATCCAAATTTCCGATAAAATTATAAACTATAGTTAAAATATTGTTTTAGTAAATGTTTAATTTTGCTAACTTAAACAAAAAAAAAATCCGTTTTTGGGAAAACAGGTCAATCAATAATTAATATGATGATCAATTACAGATAATTAATCTTTGATTAATGTTAACTAATCTTGTCAATTAATGACTTACAAATATCAATCAGCAATTGATTGGTTGGAGGAGAATGCCAACCTTGTGACACCGCTTAGATCTTAGGCGCTTGCATGCCATGACATTGGCGCCAGAGACAACCTCATTCTCACCGTGATCGGCCTCTTGGTTTTGGCTTCAAAGGCGAACAGAAAATAAAAAGAGGAAGCACAAGTAACTCCATAAGATGCATCATCCAAAAGACCGATAATACAATTGAGTCAAATACTAGACAAAGAAGCTTTAAAAAAAAAAAAAAAAAACGATGATGAAATTCAGCCCTACTCCAACCAAACTATAGTAAAAGAACTAGCAATAATGAGATTTTTTTTTTTTCCCCTTTTGGCTTCAAAAAACTAGCAATAATGGAGATTACCTTGCATTCTCTTTCGTTAACATATTATCAGTGTTGTTCAAAAAATAAAATAAAATAAAAGACGATTTTCTTAATCTTCAAAACCTTAGAACATTCTTTAAAGTGCATGGTTGAAAAATGTCACTCCTAATTTTTCATTTCTTAAGTACTTTTTGTTTAGCAGGTGAATGACATTGTTAAAAGTGTGGCGTTTCTATAAAATCGTAAGAAATGACGGAACGGTACCTTGATAATTATCTTTATAATTTTAGTTATGAATTATTCTTTTGGATTATAATTTGAAACTCATAATTGAATGAGTAAACTTCTAATATGTATGTCTGGAAAATTTCTGTCGTCAAAATTATTATGACTGGACAAGGATCTTTTTAAGGGACAAAACGACAATGCGCAAGTCTAGTATAGGCTTACAAAGATGACAATCCATAGACCATAGGGCACAAAAGGCCTACGGAAATGAAATGCAAAATGGACTAGCTACTGTGAAATTGAGGATTTTGGGCTATCGGTTTTGTTGACAGCGAGGCTTGAGAACGGCTGTATATGAACGCTACAACTGTCCAACAAAACAACAATATATATTCTATGATGCTTCATGTTTGATATTTTATACATAAGTGATATGATTTTGTAAAGAGGGAACGTAATTCCATAACAAAATTATTTGGAAATAACAAAAATGTACCCCGTTTAACATGATATCATAATCAAATTTTACAAATAATGATGTGCATAAATCCTGATCCATTTGCATGCCATGTTAGGTGTGAATGAAGAGATTATATAGTAAATTTGTTCCCTTCACATCGCTAAGCTACTAAAATGTTATGGTATTTATATGTAATTGGACACATTTTTCCTTCAGCTAATTTTTTAGGATAAATTCTGGTTAAGCCCATTGAACAATTTCGACTAAAACTATATGTATTGTTTGAGCTCTAGGAAAAAAATGAATTGTGTTAAAACTCCCTCAGGGCTCATATTTCCCATTTTATCCTTAACGACATGTCGTTTTTAGTTCTAAAAACTTAAGCATCCTTACTTCCTTCCGAGTCTAGCCACAACAACCTTAAATTGAACCAGAATAAGTTTACTCAAACGAAATGTGATCCAAATAGGGGTTTTTTTTTTTTTTTTTGGTGGTTCAAAAAAGAGACCTGTCGTTTATCATCCAAAAATGTCTTTTCCAAAGTTAAAAGAGATATGTCGTATGAAGTTCCAGGCAAACGACGTGAACTAATACGACACCTTTCTTTTGTTCATTATTTTCACACTGAACGTTAGGCTTTTGCCCTGCTAAAACGGCATGTGGTTGAATTCAATTCAATGGAGGGAAAACAATATGTAACTATATATATATATATATATATATATTTTTTTTTTTTTTTCAAATATCGACGACATGTAGTTTTTTGTTCTTTCCAACGACATAAGGATTTTGAGAACTTCAATTGTTGTAGATAAATGAAAAACTGTAATATGCTAATTGGTATAATCAATTTTGAACTACACTACGTATATTATGTGTACAAACGAAAACTATAACATGACTATGCGTTCCTGAAAGTCAATTAAAAAGACAGACGAAGGCCGGGATTGGACCTTTGAGGGAAGAAAACTGAAACGGGAGAACTCTGAAACAGGACATTAGAAAAAAAATAGGAGGAAAACTTAGATAGAAGCAGTTTGTTCTATTAGTAACGTTGTAAAAATTTTAACATGAACTCTCATACAACAAACCATTAAAAAGATAATTCCACACATATGACAAAAGTACCTACCATAAGTTTTGCCTTAAAAAAAATCTTGTTAGTAGGAGTTTTATTTTTCAATCATCAGAGTAGAGGAAATGAATAACAAAAAGTAGAGGGTCTGAAAGAGAATACAGTATCGGAGGAAGTAAGCAAATGGAATCCCACCAGAGTTTTTCTGACATTCTATATTTTGCAGTCTTTATGTGATTTTAGTCAAGGTTAATGTTTATACCAAGCATGCACCATTATGGATGTCACAATGGGCCGGGATTAGTAGACCGACATGAGTATGATATGCTAAAAAGTTGGCATAACACGGCATGATTATTATATGGGCTTAGCCAGCCACATTTACTCAAGTGTACCATGCTTAATGCAATTTTTGAGCATGAAGCAAGCTAATGACACGAGCATGTTAAAGGCATGGCATGAGCACGGTAAGGGGGCATGAATATGATACAACAATATTACTCTTTCTTATTATATTTTAAATAATTTTCATATTAGACTTACAATGTTTTTTTATCTTATTAGAAATATTTCATTTCTTTTAAGTTTTTACTTAATAAGGTTTTCAATATTATAGTTTCTTTTTAATATTATGCTTTGTTTCTATGAAAAATCAATTTTTTTTTATGATATTCAAAACTTACTTTTCTTATTTATCTAAAATTTTTGTTGTTGGATAAGATTAAAGCACGAGACATATTAAGAACGTGACATGTTTATAAATGGGTTGTGGATCAGGTTTGATACTATAAATTTTTTATAAGCATAGCATAGCAGACACATTTATTAAATGAGGCGATACAAGCATGAGACGAAATACTAATGAGCTTAAAATAAATCAATCAGGCCAAACCACCATCGATAAACTCCTACGTATAAAAAGCTTAACAAAAACAAAATTTCTCCAATAATAAGTCTTTCCTAAAACAAAACACCCATTTATGTGCACAAACATATTATATGCGAAAGTAAGAAATACATAAAAGCAAGCCAAAATTTAAATTAAAAAAAAAAAAAAAAAGGTAAGCAGGGGAGGCAAATTTTCTAAGCGACTGTCGGCATATCTATACATATATAGAAATATGAAAGTCGTGCACTTTCACTTTCGTCACAAAAAACTTTTTTAATTTCTTTTAGTCTTCTTTTTTTTTTTTTTTTTTGGTCTTTTTTAAATTTTTTTCCCCATTTTAGTCCTTTTTTCTGTTGTCCTTCAATTTTTTTTTTCTTTTGGCCTTTTCTTTTTTTATTTTAGTCCCTTTTTTTAAGTATTAGTCAATTTTTTGACATTTTAATCCTTTTCTCTTTTTTTTCATGTTTTTTTTTGCAGGCACTTCGTTGTTGGTTTTTTAGCTCTATTCTCTAACTTATTAATTTAATTTCTTCCTACTCAACTTAATTCTTCTAAATATGTCTAACATGTGCGTGGCATATGCTTTAAACTAGTATATAAAAAAGCAAGATACAGCCAATGTCTAGAATCTGGAATCTGGAATCTGGAGTCTGGATGCTACAGTTAATTCATAGAATAAATTTCGGCACGTGTTAATGAAATCAGTCTCTGTCTTCAAAATATTGCCACTAATCCAAATCAAATTTCTATAGTCGGCGGTCACAGTGCACGAAATTGCCCTCAGTCCACGCATATATTTATTATTTAAAAAAAAAAAAAAAAAAGGGTCCTATTCCATATTGAACACAGCAACCATTTCAGTGGGAGCAAATTTGCAACTTACAAACAATCCCAAGAACACTCAAGGCCTGGAGCAGAGGAAAATTTTATATTACCTTTTATTAACTTAATAGAAAAGAAAGAGACAACATTACTTTAAATTCTAAAAATAGCTTTAAAAAAACTCCACAACACCTAAACTAACTTTGAAGAACTAAGCAACTCAATTGCTGGTATATATTCACAAAAAGAAAGGGAAAAAACGGTAAAAGAAAGTTAGACAAAAACTTGTTAAGAGATATAATAATATATAATAGATAATAGAAATAAATATAATTATATATATGAGTAATATATAATATTAAGGATAAAAAAAAAAATTAAAATCTCATATCCAAAATACATAACCATAATAACAGAGATAACCATAATAACAGACATAGGCCTAAAGTTGATCGGGTGTTGGACCTCCGTAGCTATACGTACTGGTGCTGTCGGTGGTATCTCCTGAATTAGTAATAACATTATCATTGTTGATTAACTCCTCATTATGGTCCGTCAAATTGGGAAGAATATTAGAAGGAGAGAGAGGCGGCAGAAACCACGTAGCCGAGTCATCATGATCATCGTGATTGTGATCATGATGATGATGATCAGGATGATAATGATATAGGGTGGGTAAACTCCTTGGAGACTGACCATTGTCAAGCTGTCATATGATCACGATGATCATCAGAATAATTACTATGCAGCCGGCCCATGATACTACTTTCATTACTTGTTGATGATCACCGAAAGAGACTTTTTTTTTTTTTTTTCCTCCTCCAAGAAGTGAAAGGCCAATTTTATTCGGTTTTGAAGCTGTATTTGAATGTCAATTAAACTATTGTTCTAAAAATGAAATAACCGCTGAAATGTTAGAATAAATGTTCAGACCAGCTCCTAACAAATCTAATAAATTCTTTATAATATTCTAATAGGATACATGCATATGGATTTATTCCCCTCTTTATTAAGAACACATTGAAAAAGAATCGTCTAAATCAAATAGTAAACGGAACAGTGATGACATTTTAAAACTTGAAATAAAAAAGAGAGAAATTTTTGAATATTAAAATTTTAATCTGTAAAATGGGGTTGAGATGAAACGGAAATGTTAAAATGAGGGTGGCTAATTTTAGGGGACGTTTGGTTCGTTAGCTCATTTTCAATTAAAATGTACTTTTTCATCTCAATTTTTATCTTTTTCTGAAAAAATTTTTGTTTTTTCTGATAAATTTTCAACTCAAACTTAAAATTTTCAATTTAAACTTAAAATTTTCAAACTAAACTAACGAACCAAACGAGACTCAACAAGACTCAACGAAACCTTAGAAAGGTTTATGAGTCTCGTTTAGTATTTCTTTTTTTTTTTTTTTTTGCGTTTGAATATTTAGATGATTTGTTGGATGATAGGATTGTCCTAAAAAATTGTGGGTTAGTTTGGTGATTAGCTTATCTTAAACTAAGTTGTACTTTTTTTATCATTGTTTTTGTTTTTGTCTGAAAAATTTTTTTATCTTTTCTAAAAATTTTTTTTGTCTTTTTTAAAAAATTACTATTAAAACTTAAAAATCTTAAACTAAACTCATTCACCAAACACTCCACGTGCATGCCTCCGCATGGTAAGGGGAAAAAAATGTCAAGGTAGTGGACACGTGGCCATTTGGGGGGGGGGGGGGGTTTTAAAGCTTGTGGTCTCGTGATGAGCTTTGGGCCCCCAATAAATTCTCTCTCCTTTCGTAATCCTTTCTCTTTCTGAAGCTATGGATTACGATGTAGTTAAGACAAAACGGGAGATATTAAAAATTTAAAAGAAAAAAAAAAACGAGAGAGAGAAAAGAGGACAGAGAATCACATTGATGTGACGTGAAACAACGAATATGTGCTGCCAAATACTTCCACCACCGTCCTAAGCTGTGAAACCAACGTACTAGAAATAATAAATGAGCAATCATATAAGGGCCGTTTCGACATAATTTTCAAATGTTATTTTATATTTTAAAATCTCTTAAAATTAAAATTTTCATCCTTTTTTTCTATTTATAAAACAATCTAAATTTTAAAAATTCATAACTTTTTTACTTTAAATTAAAATGAAATTATGTCAAAATATTTATATGGATAAGATAAATAAAACAAGATTTATTTATTTTTTTTTTATGAAAACGTTTCAAAATTTTACACTATATTCTTTCAACTCAAGTTTCAACATATCATCTTTAAGGACTTGTTTGGGGTATGAGTTTGAATTAAGATTTTTAAAATTTAATAGTAATTTTTGTTGATTTTTTCAGCAAAGAAAAAAAAACTTTTTCAAAAAAAGATAAAAATTGAGTTTAAATCTATGAATTTGAGTTTGACATCTAAACTCACCCTAAATATTTCTGAACAGGTCTTTAAACCAGAACAAATGCTACACCTACCGGTGAGGCGCGTGTAAGGTCCCTCCCATGCAAGCTTAATAGTTGTACTCACTACTCAGTCAAGGATTTAGCTTAGGCAGAGTGGGAATTGTAGTCCTTCCCTATTATTATTATTATTTTTTTAATATACCCCAAAAATTTTATAATTTTTTACTATTTTATTCATACTAAAAATAAAAATTGACAAATAACTCCTACTAAAATTAGTTATATCAAAATATTAAAAATCTTAACCAACCAAAACATCGACCTTATTAATCTTAAGAATCTGCCATTATGGTGGATTTTTTTTTAGGGCCGTGGATTTTCCTCTTATTTTGGAGTTTTTCACATAAATTCTTGTGTTGTGGTGATTGAGGTTATTTTCTTATTTATTTCTCTATTTATTGTTGATATTTCTGTTATTTGATTGCTAGTGGTGATTTTGGTGATCCAAATTTTTTTTCCCAACACATGTTGTTGCATCTTCCAATTCTAGCTTCCTTGTCAAAAAAGAAATGGAAGAAACCTCCATTCTGAGGTTTGGAGTTTGGTCATCCATCTTCATGACCATGAAATTTATTGTAGTCTTCCAGACTGAGTCTATAAAACTCTTTGGCGAGCCACATTTGCGTTCTAGCGTTCTTGAAATTTTGAGAAACATGGATATATACGGCCGATGCAGCAGACAGCTCTTAACAACCCACTTTCGCCATCATCGACACCAGAACGACCACCTCAAACTTCTGCCGATTCAAGAGTGATCAAGGATCCAACCTCTAGTCACACTATCGACATTCTGGCCAATCAATTTGAGGAAAGACGTTCGTGTCATTCTTCTGTAGATATATCATCAACCCAACATTCCATCACACGAGGTGGAGACATCACTCCCCCCCTCCCCAACATTCCGTCACCACCAGAGATTCCGTCCCCGGAGGTGGAGTTGACGCTCAGTTCCCGGCCCAACATCCTGTCACCAGAGTTGGAACGGTCTCGAACCAAGATCCCGACGCTCAAGATCCTGGCACGTTCAAGCGATGCTTGCTGGGGGCCCCAAAGGCTAAGAATAATGCATTGGAAGAGGAAAGGACACAGCTGAGGTTTTAATTGTCGTTTTGTGTTTAGTGCTATATCGTTTTTGTATTTAATGTTGTTTTTGGCTATTTCGTAATATCAGAACTTCAGTACATTGTCGTTTTATTCTTTCTATAGGTCTGCGTTCAGTGATCCATCGTTTTTGTACTTAACGTCGTTTTCTGGTTATTTCGTTATATCAGAACTTCAGTACATTGTCGTTTTATTCGTTATATAGATTTGTGTCCTTTGATCCGATATAGATTGTTTATGTTAAATAATATTATCCTATTAATGGTTTAATAGATTGTGTCCTTTTATCTGAGATTTTTTTTTTCCTTGTATCAAATAAGGGAGAGAAAAAATTCCAAAGCATCATCCCTACAAAACTAAGGCGGTACCAAAGCCCCAAAACCAAAGCCAAAATGGCAATGTTAATTGAATATAATAAACGTTACGAACCATCTTCAATAACTGTAAAGTTATGTTTAATCATTAAACTTTATGAGACTTTATTTATTTATTTATTATTATTATTATTATTATTATTTTGGCTTTATAAAACTTGTTTTGATGTTAATGGTGATAGACGAATTAGCAAGAAAAAATAGTCAGGAAAATTAAAGTGGAGGACAAATGGAGCTAAAGAAAAAAGAAAAACATTGGTTTTCATTATGAAGCCGAATATAACTTGCAACTTTGATCACAAACTTTTAAAGGAAAAGCTAGGGGTGTTCATCAAATCGATTAAACCAATCAAACTGATCAAATTAATTCAAAATCAAACCAAACCATACGGTAATTGATTTAATTTGATTTAAATTAATAAAAAACAATTAAATTGGTTTGGTTTATGATTTTATTCCTAAAAAATCCAAACCAAACCAAACCAATTTCTAATTAAAATTACATATGTATCTTTTTCAAATTAATTGTATGTGCAAAAAAAATATAATTGATTAGTATACTTAAATTATAATTTGTTTATATATGTTATCAAAATGTATTATATGTGTTTTAAAAGACTATTTATAACTAATTTATGTATTTTTGTAGTTTCATTGAGAATGCTTTACTTTTAATTAGGAGTATTTATTTTGATTTGAAAACTTGATTTTAAGTCATTAAAATATATGATTTAAAAATACATAAATGTTTATTACAATAATAATTTGATCCCGTTTTATTTATCACTAAGAAGAGATTGATGAATATTAGTTGAAACCAATTAAAATAACAAAACTAAACCAATTACAATCGGTTTGGCTTGGTTTTCATTCCTTAAATGGTTTGATTTTGTTTGAAAATCTTCAAACCGATATATGTTCGGTTTGGTTTGATTTGCACTACTTGAAATAAGCGGTTTGGTTCTTCAAGACTTGATAAAAGCTTTTTGAACCGTAGGGACACGTAATTGGAGGGACAAATCAAATTCCACGTAAGGGCATCCCCGGCAACAACATCCGAATCCTTCCCCGAAAAGCAACTTCAGCCTGCTCACAATTATCTTCCTCTGCAGCGTTCCTGCCAACATTGTCCAGACCACCCTCAAATTTACCTCTCACTACCCTCACCAAAGGCCAGTCTCCTCCAAATGCCATTGCGCTAGGAGGCAACAGAAGAGATGACCATGATTTTCCTGCTGGCAAAGATGTAACATTTTCTCCCAGTTCAGCAGCCAAACTTTCTGCAGTTTCACAGAGGCCATGTACTGTGGCGGTGACATATGCAAGGAGCAACTGACCGGCATTCTCTAGGATCTTAACACACTCCGAGATATCACCCAAATATAAAGCATTATGGAACTGACCGGTTACATTATTCTTGATTTGAGCAATATTGAGCATTTTATACAGCTTATTCAGATTACCAGTGATAAGATACAAGAACGACAACCTCTCAGAGTTCTCTGTCATCTGGTATGCATATTCTGTGACGCCTACATTACCCTGATGAAGGGCCTCCACTACCAAGCGGTACCAGTGATCCCTCTCATGTATTTCCATAGCGGAAGCAACAGCAATCTGCATGTTACCAATTTCTATTGCCAAATTGAAACGAGTTCGTTCATCTTCAACAAGGTGAAGAGCAACCTCGGGGAAACCATTCCGCTGCAGATATGCAATCACAGCCTTCCCAGGGAGATCGGAGCTCCTAATCATGCTCATAACCTGGTCATATCTCATCTTCAGCAGTGACAACTTGAAGACATATTCAGTTGAATCCATATCAATGTCACAGTTCTTCCCTTCTCGGTCCAAACAGTGAATGAAGTTTCCATGCACTTTCGTTCTATATAGTGGAACATCAAGAGCCCTGATGATTCCTCTGTGCCCGCCAGGAAGGCAGTACTTAATGTGGATCACGGTGGTGTATATGAATACACCATTATCATCCCAAGCTCCACTCTTAACATGGTCCAACTCATTGACCGCGAACTGGGGTACAAGTTTCTTGTTAGTTATCACAACAGAATACTGGCTTAGTAGAGCAACAGCTTCCATGTTCCTTGACCAAGCAATATATCTGACAAATGGAGTCTGAAGCTCGCCAAGAATAGTACCATGCTTAAGGTCAAAAATTACCAGTCGGTATTCTTCCCTACAGAGCAAATTCTCAGTCCCAGCATTAAATATTTCATCAGTGACAATGGGAATCGTGCTCTTCTTCACAACCTCATTTTTCAGGTTCTTCACTAAGACTTCATTAGTGATCTTATCAAGCACTGCAAACCTATTTCGAACAACAAAAACTGCCGATTCTCCACTTCCTCTTATTGCTTTCTTCATAGTCTCACCCCCGCCAAAGCTATCTCTTGGTTTGATGTGAAGTTCATAAGCACCCCTGCAAACATCTGAACTGATCAAAACAGCATCTTCAATATAGCTGCAAGAGAGTTTTTTTACCCTTCGATTCAAGGGGTGAGAAGTACCACCAACTGGTATTAACTTGGTGTCTTTCTTAGGGGAGAACTGATAGAACCATAGAAAATGATCTGTCACATAGTACATCGAATCACCACTAACAGAAAAAGCGGGATGTTGCCTTCTCCAACTGAAAAGACAGTCATGCCATGATGATAACCAATAGCGAAAAGGTCCATCTCAGGATGTGATGCAAGAATCCACAATCCACTAATAAGACCACCACGTTTTCTAAGAGGAGTCCGCGTTGTGGCATCCCACATACAGAAAATGCCATCCTCTGAATTGGACATAATAAGATCCTTCCTTGCACCTCTTAGAGTGTCAACTTACCAAGCCTTTGTATCTGAAATAAAGTTCCAAAAAAAAAAAAACGGTTACAATGTTAGATCAGCCAGTTTATGTCGACAACTTTCCAAAGAAATATTTGCAGGGTTAGTATAATCACGACAAGATATGCTAATAAAAAATATCTGCAACATCTTTTTCTTGTTTTTTTCCTTTTTCTTTTTTCATTTTCAAAGAAAAAAAAATGGACAAAATTTTAAAACAGTAAATGAATCGCCAAGTTTGTTCCACTTCCAATCAATCTTGTATACTTGAAGAATAGTAAGTCTAGAAACCAAAAGGGAAGAAAAAGTTCTAGTAAAAGTACCATCCGTTTGCCAAAATTTCACTAGATGATCATCTGTCATGGAATGCAGCCCAATTAACTCCACCATCATGACCTTCCAAGATATTCTCGACAACAAAGAAATCTGAGTTCATCTGGCCAAAACCCAGATGTCGTTTTTTTTTTTTAAGAGCACCAATGTCCCAAATGGTGACGGTTTGATCCGAAGATGCCGAGACAACGAGGCCCTCCTTTGGATGGAATGAAGCAACGATTGTGTCCAGTAAGCACAGCAATGCAATTACGTGATGCCAATACCAAATTCTAATACTATGATCATCACTAGCACTAACAATCCAAGGATGTTCATGATGGCACTGCACAGTCCGGATACGAACAGTGTGCCCAACAAGAGTAAACAAACACCTCTACAACTCGAAATTCCACACATTGATCTTGGAATCATCCCCTGCGAAACACATTTAAAAAAAAAAAAAAAAAAAGGCAATAATGATCGTAATATATAAAATCCACACACTGATCCATCTATTGAAACCTGCATATCAAACTTATAGATCTAACAGGCTAGTAAAGCGATTATTTCGCAGAAAAAGGAACAAAAAGAATGAAAAAAAAAAAAAAGCTGAATCATGGAATATTCACCGCCTGAAACAAACAGAAAATGAAAAAAAAAGCTGAATCATGGAATATTCACCGCCTGAAACAAACAGAGACCGGGAGTAATGGAAATGGACGCCATGGACGGGCCCATCGTGCTCTTCGAATTGGACAACGAGAAACCCGAACGTGTAATTCCAGAGCTGCATCATACCGCTGGGGAGACTTGCCAAGATCAATGGCCTCTTTCGGTGAAAGCTCAGCCCCTTCACCATACCACTCTCGATCCCGAAACTCTGCAACATCGCTCCTGCTAAAATATCCCAAGCCCTAACACAATCAAATCAAAACTCCCTTTCACTGGAGAGAGTTCGAGCAATCAAATTCCCAATTTTTCCAATGCACCCAAAGAATTCTCAGTGGAACCATATTCACTCTTCTCTTTTCTCTTTCCGTGGCCGATCAATTCACAGCCAAGATGAGAGCCCGACTTTGTGTATCTCAACTATATCTAAGAGAAATTTTAATTTTGTGTGAGAAGAAGGCAGGGAGAGAGAGAGAGAGTGAGAGCGCGCGCGCACGAGGTCGAGGATAAAAGAAGAAAAAAAAACAAAAACAAAAATGAAAAAATGAAAAAGAGAGTGGAAATTTCATAACCTACCCCGAATCTCCGTTGCGAATGTCAATATGCCCCCTTAAACTATGAGATATATGCCTTGAACCTTCAAAATTTTAACTTGTGTCAAATTACCTTCTATGTTAGTTCCGTTAGTTTTTCATCATTTTATGTTGTGTTTAGTTTCATGTGTGAACATAAGGTTTTCATTTCAGTTTTTATTTTTTTTTCTGAAAAGTCAATGAAAATTATAACTAATTTTTGAAAAATCAATCAATTTCAACCTAAAAATTCAACTGAAACTCGTATTCCACATAAAGCTTAATGTCAAAATGTCCCTTGAACTTTACATTTGTGTCAAAATAGTCCATGATCTTTGTATTTATGTTAAAATATCTCATGATCTTTAATATTTATATCAAACTGTTCCCTGATCTTTAATATTCATACGAAACTGTCTCATTTATCTTATTTTATTTATCTAACATTGTACAATTAACTAATAATTATTAACTCTTTAGAATAAATAAAAAAAATATTTATTTTTTATTCTAATAAAATTATATCAACCGACTATTTTTAATTATACTTATTCTAATTCAAATTTTTTTGGATTATGAATTTACTTAGCATAATCATAATTAGTAAGACTTAGATGGATTATTTGGATTTTGAATAAGCTATTTATTTGACCTACATAATTCAAAATCACAGTTGTAATGAATCTCATTGATGTATTTATTTAAACCCATAATAAGAATGAGCTATTATGAATTCCCTTCTATACCCCTTCCTAATAATATTTTCAAATTTTGAAAATGATTTATTTGCATGTTTTGTTAGAATGTTCTCAACATAATTAAACTAAAAATTACAATATTAGGACAATATAAATAAATAAATATTTACGATTTCACGTCATCTTTTTCTTTTCTTATGATATATTTTTGCAAGGTTGGAACGAATATTTACGATTTCATGTCATCTTTTTCTTTTCTTAAACTAATAATATTTCCATTCATAGTAAATATGGGTGGTTAGGATAAAATTGTAATAAACACAAATTAATAGGTATGCATGATTTTTTTGGGTTTTATGTAATTTTACTTTGGAATAAAATTGAAATAAATGCAAATTATAATTTGATGTGGACATTTATAAATTTAGTGGGTGCAGATATAATCACTATTTCCTCAATTAACTATATCTTAAAGATGTTTGCGCGTGCCGAGTTGCCCCGTCCAGAATTAGGGCATTTGAGCTTTGCCTGTTTACACTGACATACATATACACACACAAATATATATACATATATGCGCGAACCAGATAAGAAAGGGACTCCACCACCTCCGACCCAAACCTCTTTTTCGTCCCCCGATCTTCTCCGTCGACTCAATTTCCCGGCCAAGGTGCGTCTATCTTCGTTATATGTACACACGCTTATATATATATATATATATATATATTTGCATGTACATATATTCTCTGTGTTCAAATAATATTGATCTCTTATGACTTTCTGAAGACGATCCCTGATACTCTTGTTCTTCAACTGGTTTCGCATATTATGCCGATTGTTGCAACTTATTAAATGCTACTGGAGTTTGTTTTGTTTTTGTTTTGTTCTGTTTTTTTTTTTTTTTTTTTTTTTTTTGGTTAAATTTGTGTTTCAGCATGTTACTTCTCTTTTTCTTTTTTTCTTTTTTTTTTTTTTTTTCCTGTTTTGATTGTTCGTCTCTTGATCTTTGTTTAATCTGCTGATTCTTGTTGGTAATTTTATTTGTGTTTGTGAAATTCAATCTTATTTGTTTAACATTTAAGCTGACTTTCCTTTTTTTTCAGCATAGGTTGGCTGTGAATTGATTTGATGTTTTTTACTTAGGTCAGCCTGAGCTTATTCATTAGTTTAGTTTGATATCTAATTAATTTTTTTTTTCCTTCAGTGCAGTTTCGATTTGTTATACGACCTTCACTTAGAAAGTACTGAAATAGACAGAAGATTTTTTCGTTCTGGGTAGTTTTTGTATCATATTACCATCTGTTTTAGCCGTAATGGATGCTCGGTCCAGCATTCGGCTGATTTCCTATTCGCAAGAGATTGTAGATGGAAAGCCAATCCTCGTGCCTTCGAATTGTCTTCCGATCAAGGCTTTTAGATTTGAACCAGCCGGGCATTCGTTCCACCACGCTGCTTGTAGACTTGTCGGTCATGTGGAGGAAGTCGTCGATGATGGAGATGTAGATGGAGATCAGAAAGTGGCTGATGATAAGGATCAAACAAACATGCCATGTTTTGATTCATACAGTGGCAAAGGTAAAAAGAAATCAGGTGCTGGAGGCAAGCAACAGGATCATTATGCATTGTTGGGTTTGGCTCATTTAAGATATCTTGCAACCGAGGAGCAGATAAGAAAAGCTTATCGTGAGTTTGCCTTGAAATATCATCCCAATAGGCAGGCTGCTCTTCTTCTTGCTGAGGAAACTGAAGCCGCCAAACAAGTAAAGAAGGATGAGATAGAGAGGCACTTCAAGGCTATCCAAGAAGCATATGAAGCTCTGATCGATCCTGTGAAAAGAAGAATTTATGATTCCACAGATGAGTTTGACGATGAGATTCCGACCGACTGTGCTCCACAAGACTTTTTCAAGGTGTTTGGTCCAGCTTTTATGAGGAACGGAAGGTGGTCGGTTGCCCAACCGGTCCCATCTTTAGGTGATGACAGTACCTCAATAGCTGAAGTAAATAGCTTTTATTACTTTTGGTACGGTTATAAAAGCTGGAGAGAGTTCCCACATGCTGATGAATTTGATCTTGAGCAAGCCGAGTCCCGTGATCATAAGAGGTGGATGGAGAGACAGAATGCAAAGCTTTCAGAAAAAGCTAGGAAGGAAGAATATGCAAGGATACGTTCCCTCATTGACAATGCCTATAAAAGAGACCCCAGGATACTGAGGAGAAAGGAAGAGGAGAAAGCTGGGAAGCAGAGGAAAAAGGAGGCTAAGTATCTTGCAAAGAAATTGCAAGAGGAAGAAGCAGCCAGGGCTGCTGAAGAGGAAGAAAAACGAGCTGCAGAAGCAGCGTTACAGCAGAAGAAGGTGAAAGAGAAGGAGAAGAAACTCTTGCGCAAAGAGCGGACTCATCTTCGAACACTTACAGAGCCTGCTATATCTCAGAAGTTGCTCAATCTTTCTGCAGATGACGTGGAAAGTCTTTGCATGGGACTTAACACCGAGCAGCTGAGGAATCTATGCAACAAGATGGAGGGCAAAGGAGGGCTGGAGATGGCAGAAGTTCTCAGAGATGCGTGTGGATATAATAGCAATTCGGAGACCAAGAAAGAAGATGAGAAGCAAACTCCATTGCAGATTGGTTCTGTAGAGACTAAAGGAAGTGACCCATTTAGCAGCTCCGAGAAGAAAGAAAAACCTTGGGGCAGAGAAGAAATTGAGCTTTTGAGAGAAGGAATGCAGAAATACCCCAAAGGAACATCTCGGAGGTGGGAAGTTATCTCTGAGTACATTGGTACTGGGAGATCTGTGGAAGAAATTCTGAAGGCAACCAAAACAGTGCTCCTACAGAAGCCTGATTCCAACAAAGCTTTTGATTCATTTCTTGAAAAGAGGAAGCCCGCCCCATCTATTGCATCACCCCTTACAACTAGGGAGGAAACCGAAGGGGTATCGATTCCTCAGATGCCTGTAAATGGTGCTTCACAAGATTCATCAAACAGCACAACCAACCAGAATCCTAGTGATTCGAGTGCAGTGAATGGGGTGTCTTCTAGTTCGGAGCAGGATGTGTGGTCCGTCGTACAAGAAAGAGGCTTGGTTCAGGCTCTCAGAACCTTTCCAAAGGAGACAAATCAGCGGTGGGAGCGAGTTGCTACGGCAGTACCTGGGAAGACTGTGAATCAATGCAAGAAGAAATTTACGTTGATGAAGGAGAGCTTTAGGAGCAAGAAAAATGCTGTCTAGTTTGTCGGGGTTTGCCTCTGATGCAAGAAAAGCGACAGATACGCTCGAGGATTTTGGTATTAACTATGGGGGTGTTTGGTGTGTAAGTTTGAGTTAAGATTTTTAAGTTTAGTTTGAGTTAAAATAAGTTGAGTTTAAAATGTGAGTGTTTGGTAAAAAGTTTGAGATAAAAAGTTTAGTTTGAGTTGATTGATTGGTTAAAAAGTTTGAGTTAAAAAGTTAAAAAAAAACAAGGGTCCTGTTTGGATGTTAAAAAATTGAGTTAAACAATTTTTTTGGTTTTTGTGTTTGGTAACTTATCTTAACTCAAACTAAATGATACTTTTTCATCTCAATTTTTGTCATTTCTCGAAAATACAACAAAATTTATAATCAATATTTCCAAAGTTAAAACTATTCGACCTTAACTTCTCTCCCATATTTCATCGGCCAAAACTTCTCTTCTCTGATTCAAATTTTTTACCAAATGCTCAACTCTAATTCTTAACTTAATTTATCTTCAACTCAAAAATTTTAATTCAAATCGTATCACTAAACGGAGGCTTAATAAAACTTTCAGAAATTACGGTTTAGAATGCCATGTAAGTAATTTCTTAATTTACCACAATCACAAACACAAAAAACGGAGGAAAAAAAACGTAGAGAGAGAGAGAGAGTGGTGAGCAAGAAAGGAGAGAGAGAAAGCAAAGAGTGAGTGAGAGAGAGTGGGATTTTTAGAGAGAAACAAACAAAGAAACAGAGGAGAGAGAGGGGGATTTTTAGAGAGAGAAACAAAGAAACAGAGGAGAGAGAGAGAGAAAACTTTCAGGCAGCCGCATTCGGATCCTCGTGGTCGTTGGCCTCATCCCCGTCTCCGTTCTCCTTCGCCTCCCTCGCCACCCTGGCATTCGAATCCATCACGACCCACGGCGGAGGACCTGGGAGGCCACCTACGTTGCGACCCAGGGCGGAGGGCCGCGTGGGTAGTCCTCGGCGCCGTGAGATTCGGAGGACTACCAGGACTGCGAGCTGGCATCCACAACATCACGAAGTCATCGACGTCGACAACATTGCGAGCTCGCCAGCATCCACAACATCGCAAGCTCGGATCAATGTCGCCGATGACTCCGTAGTTGCCCGTTACTTCCACCGCCTCGCGAGCCTTTTCTGGTTCGTCCGGTGAGGACAGCCAACCAAGCAACAGGGAGGTATCAGATAGCCGAGGAGGGACGGAGAATTGGGGCGGTGGATGCACAGTGCTCGTTGGAACCAAGGACAGTTTCACGTGGGTTGGGCACAGTTCGGTTTACTGTGCAACGGTTCAATTGGCCGTCCAAGCTGAACTGCCCAGTCAAACGGATTAAGTTCAAACTAAACTCAAAAAACCCAGCTTGAACTGGGAAGCCAAACAGGCTCTATATCTATTTGGGTCAAATCTTACTTATAGGTCTGCTATTCGCCAACTAGGTAACCTACTTGGTTATTTCATGTGGTTCAATCACCTCTTGTAGTATATTTTTACATAGAATGATCAAACGAAAAATCCATTTTAACAAATAACCACTTATTACTTATGAGAACATCTATTGACACCTACTTATCTACTCTTCACGTGCCCTTTCTTAAATCAGCTGTCCACATTTTATATGGATCTAATAAGTGAAGCCGTTGAGTCTCTTAGGATCTTCTGATTATTTGACTTTGATAATATATGTCAAATTCTTATTCCATACATTTGAGTGCAATCATTTTATACTTTGATGCTTAAGAGACATGTTTTTGCTACTAAGTATTAACATAATGTCATCAAATCTCGAAATTCACCTTGGAAATAGTTTTAGGCCATTATAATAATCAAAATTTTAATTATTAACTACGTGGAAACGTCATTTTTCATTTAAACGACATAAAGTTCGACAACTAACTTTATTTGTAAAACAACATGTCGTTTCTCTCAGTTAAACGACACCAAGTTTTGCCCAAGTAGTTTTTCGATTTCTTTTCACGTTTTTCTTTTTAATTCCGTGAAGAAAAATAGTTTTAGATGACACTAATAATATTGTTTTAACTCTTTAACAAAACGAAAATGGTATTTTGTTTTTTTAGCTAAACGACATTAAGTTTGGACCATGTCATTTTTCAATTTTGAGGGCGCAAAAATTATAAACGACAATAAAAAAAAATGTTTCTGTTTTTGTAAGAACGACAAAAAAAAAATGTTGTCATATGTATTTTATAACAACAGACATCAAAATTTCTTTTCATGATTTTTCTTTTTTTAAACTTCAAGACAGAAAACAATTTTAGATGACACTAATAATGTCATTGCAAGTCTTTTAACAAAAACGAAAATGGGATGTCGTTTTTTCAGCTAAACGACAGCACGTTTGGACTCTGTCGTTTTCTTTTTTTTTTTTTTTTTTTTTTGGGTAAATTGCTATAGAGGAGCGTAATGTTGAACAAAAAATAGAGCGTTTGGAGGTTTTGAAAGCACCTGAGCCGAAAATGTATTTTGACACATTTGATGATCTTTTTGAGTATTATAGACAGTACGTAAAACAAGAGGGGTTTGGAATTAGAAGAAAAACATCACGTACTTCGTCAGAAGGATTTTTTTTTTTTTTTTTTTTTCCTGTCATGTTCTTGAGCCGGGAAGTCACAATCTCAGAACTAATTTATCTAACTCCAAATCCTGTGACGGGATTGGAATATTGCAAGGCTAGGATTAACGGTACTGTTTTTGAAGAAGGAAAACGCAAGATCAACTCTGTCATACTTGAGCATAATCATGGGTTGAGTCCTCAAAAGTCACGGTTCTATACGTGCAATAAAGAATTGTAAGCATCGGCGTACAAAGAAAGCTCGAACTCAACGATTGAGCAGGAATAAGTGTGGCAAACAATTTTCATTCATTTGTTGTTGAAGCAGGCGGTCGTGATAATGTCCCATTCTCAGAAAAAGACTGCAGAAATTATATTGAGAAAGCAAGGTGACTAGATGCCGAAGCAATTCATGAATATTTTGTTCGAATACAAGTGAAGGATTCGTTTTGGGCTGAGGCACGGAGCAGGGCAATGTATGAAGAATTCGGTGATGTGGTAACATTTGACACGACATATTTGACAAACAAGTAAGTATGATATGCCTTTCGCACCTTTTGTAGGAGTAAACCACCATGGTCGTTCAATCTTGTTCCGCTGTATATTACTATCAAATGAGAATACTGAAACTTTTACTTGGTTGTTTTAAGACATGGCTGGCTTACATCTCTGGAAGAGCTCCAAACGCCATAAAAATTACAGATCAAGACAAGGCAATTATGAAGAAAGCAATTGAAGTGGTATTTCCCCAAGCTCGACATCGATGGTGCCTTATGGCATATAATGAAAAAAAATACCGGAGAAGTTAATAGTGGTTGTGAAGCTCATAAGCAGGTATAAAAGGCATTAAAAATTTGTGTTTGTGACTCTGACTATAGAAGAGTTTGAAGAGAGTTGGGAGCGGCTTGTTGAGGACTGCAATCTTCAAGATAATTCGTGGTTGAATAGCTTATATGAAGAAAGACATCGTTGGGTTCTGGCCTGTATCAAAGACTCCTTTTGGGCAGGTATGTCGACTACCCAATGAAGTGAAAGTATGAATTCCTTCTTTGATGGTTTCGTGACTTCAAAGACAACACTGAAGTATGTACTGCAAGTGACTGTCTCTCGATCAATCAGAATATTCCATTAATTGTAGATGTTTTTTTAAAAAAAAACTTTGTACATGTTAAATTATAAGTTTGCCAAGGAATTCGAAGAATTTTCCCATCACTAAGCTTCGCCTTATGTTCTTTTAACTGAGTTTCATCAGATTTTACTAATGGAATTGATCTTAGTCGAGGGTTATGTCTCTTATATCACAAGGTTGTTTTATCTTTGATATTGGTGTTTATACCCAATTTTTATTTAAATGATAATTTCGCTTTCCAAAAAAAAAAAAAAAAAGACAACAGTGAAGCAATTTGTTGAACAATATGACATTGCTTTAAGAGAAAAGATTGAGACGGAAAATTTTGCTGATTTTAAGTCTTCTAGCATATAGATCCCATGCGTTACCTTTTGAGATAGAGAAACAATTTCAGGCAGCTTACACGATTGCAAAGTTTCAAGAGTTTGAAAAGGAGTTAACTGCAAAGCTATACTTTTGTGAAGTTACTTGTGTTGATAAGAATGCCGGGAGTTTCAATGTCTGTGAGGTTGTATTTTTCTAAAGAAGGAAACAAGGAAATTCGTTTCACTGTCCAATTCAACAAATGGAGTTGTGAAGTGAAATGTGACATGTAGACTGTTTGAATCTAAAGGAATCTTGTGCAGGCAGTCAAAAATGTTTCGACGAAGTATGTCTTGTCGCGTTGGAGAAAAAAATTTGAGGAGACGTCACGTAAAGATTAAAGATTCCTTGTGACGATTTTAAGACAAATCCTGAAGCACAGCGATATCAAGAGCTACAAAAGAAATTTTGACAAAGTGGCAGATTGGTGGGCTTGTCTATCTGATGAGAAATTCCAAAAACTATGAAGTGGGATAAATGAGTTTGAAACGAAAGTGAATGAAGAAGAGGCAGATTATGTAATGGATCAGCTAACTACTCAGATTTCTCCTACTAAAGAAATTAGCGAAAGCAATAAACTCCTTGCTCTATGGTTGCTCGAAGACGCGGTCGGCCACCTAAAAACAGGAAAGTCTCTAACGTGGAAAAGCTCACATTATCTATGAAAAAGAAAGGAAAAAATGACGAGACAAAGAAGAAAGGCAAGGAAGTAAAGGTATGATACAAGCTATTTTTAAAGGGCAATAATGCATTTATATTGTTACATTATCGATGAGAAAAATGCTTCATACATGCTAAACCCATGTACAGGATACAAATATGGAACAAGATTATACGCATGATGGGAATGATTTTGGCACAAAAAATGGAAGGAGCATCCAGGTATGATATATGTGAGTGTAACAGCTCGTATTTTCTGAAGCTTATACTTCTATATTTATTCACAACGTTCTCATTTTTTTATGCAGCAGAAAATGCAAATGCCTACAACTTCTAGTCAGCCCGTGGAATAAGTTGCAAGTTTCCAACCAAAACATTTGCCATTTTTTAAGTACCCCATACGTTATAATTTTAGGCCTATTGTTCTACCAAGCACGACGTACAGTGATCAAGACGAAAAGAATAATTCTAGCAATTATTTCCATATTGTCAAATATTTACTCACAAACTAATAATAATTTTATCCTGCTTATTCTCATAGGAACAGGGCTTCCTGCTTCTAGCCATACGATGCAATATTATCCATATGTCCACCATACTCATGCTCCTAACTTCTGAAGCACGAGTCACAACATTTTGGTGAAGATTTCAAACGACAGCTACTTGAGAAGCAATGTTTTTTGCTTGCTATGATCTTCTTTTTTTTTTTTTTTTTTTTAAAGATGTTTGCTGTGTTATGAAGTTGATCTGTAGGTCCTTTTGTTTAAGATGATGCAAACAGTTGTTTTTAAGATTTTATCAATCAACAAGTACAAACAAAGACAAGATTTCCATTATAATCAAATGAATTATCTGAAATTTATGTTTGCTTCGACTCATACAACACCACTAATTAACTCTGCGAGCAAGCTTAGAAAGATTATAACAGAGACCCAGCAACAAAAGACCACAGAAACAAAAAGTTTAACAGAGAAATTTCAAATTTGAAGAGAAGCAAGGAGGTCTGAGAATACTCACGTCAAAAAACAGGGCTTTTCTTTTCCTCCTCCAATTTATTCTTTTATAATGATTTGATTGACTGGAAAGCTTCATCAAGCAACCAAAACCAGAGTCCAGAAGAGACCTCAAACCAGAAACAAAAGCCTGGCAAAGACCCAAAAAAAAAAAAAAAAACCCAGCTTATTCAATTCCCATAGACAAATCGTTTATGTCCCAGAATGACAGGTGAATTTTTTCCACTCCGTCCCCTAGACTCCGTCGGCGGCACCGATTAGTCTTCCTCCAAAACTGATGAGGAGTCCTGCAATTTGCACGAAAACTGATGAATCTGCTACCCAAAAAAAAACTGATAAGTTTTTAATTTTTTTAATTTTTCTTTTTTCATTTGATATTGCTCTGGGGCTTTTGTTTCAGCCCTCTTGCTTTCTGCTGGAGTCACGAGGCTCTGCTGGAGCTGAAATATGGTACGGGCTCAAGGGGACAATTGGAATCGTGACTTCACGATTTGGGCCAAATAGCCGAATTACTACGGCAGGGCACTGACTCATCAGTTAAGCATGCTTGGTCCATCGAGTACGATGAGTCAGGACAATGAATACAATGTCTTTCCTTTGTATTATGTGATTTTCATATTAAGACTCCATAAACATGTGGTTTGGTTGAGATGCTTGCACAATAAATATAAGGTTTAAGAAAAGAAAACACATTTGAGAAAAATTATCTCAATAGGGTAATTAATTAAAAGATACTTATTAGAGTCATATTTAAAAATAACATTTTAGAACTGTGTCGAAAAATATTTAAGTAAGGACATATTTCAAAATATATATATATTGAAAGATAAAATTTAAAAAAAAAAAAACCAAAAATATAAGCAAGTAAGTGCAAAAATAATCTCACCGAGGCAATTAATTGAAAGAATTTATTAGGACCATATTTGAAAGATTGTATGAATTCAAATGTTACATTTATATTTGTAATAAATTTTGAGTCATATATGAAACCTGTAAAAACAAAGTTTCAATTTTCAAATGATTTGAAAATGCTAATATTGTAGTTATAAAATGAAAAGGTTAGCGAATCAATAATAATAACCAAATATTAGAATTTGATATGTGCTATATTTGCTTTTGAATTTGGTGTATTGAATATCAAAACTCGATAAAAATTAACATGCAAAAAATTTAGCACAAAAAAAAATAATATGTATTTCAAAGTGATTTATCATTTACATAATAATTTGACAATGCATTTGAGATGTCCAAACTTCTATATCATACACGTCAAGAGTATTTTAATCCCTTGCCATGCATGTATAATAGTGAATTTGAATTCCTTGCATTTCATTTTTATGTTAACTGTCGTAAGTCATTCTCTCTCACACAATAAATAGAGATGACACTAAAAAGTATTCACAAGATTAATGTATCGAGATTGGAACATAGCCAATGCCTTGATCTACATTGTTAAGCTCATTAACTCTCGACTAAAACTTTGATATGTCTTCTCAAGAAATTTTTGTTTAGTGGCTAGTTTAGTAGTCAAGTGAATCCAAATTTCGCATAACATTTTAAAGTATAGTTAAAAGATACATTGTTTTAGCAAATTTTTAATATTGCTAAAATAAACAAAAAATATACATATATTCGCTTTTGAAAAACGGGTCAATCAATGATAATTAATCACTAATTAATTAATATTAACTAATATTGTTAATTAGTGATTAAACAAATATCAATTAGTGATTGGTTGGTTGGTTGGAGAAGAATGTCAACCTTATGACACTGCTTAGATCTTAGGCGCTTGCATACCACGATATTGGCACCAGAGACAACCTCCCCCACACCGTGATCGGCCTCTTGGTGTTGGCATCAAAGGGAAACAGGCGATTAAACGTGGGGGCACAAATAACTCCATAAGATGTATCGTCCAAAAAACCGATAATGCAATCGAGTCAAGTACTAGACAAATGAGCTTTAAAAAAAAAAAAAAAAAAAAAAAAAAAAAAAGCGATGATGAATCCATCCCGACTCCAACCAAGCTGAAGTCAAAGAACTAGCAATAATGGAGATTACCTTGCATTCTCTTTCATTATAAGGTCAGTTTTGTTTAAAAAAATTAAAAGATGATTTTCTTAATCTTCAAAACCCTTGGACCAGGGGTGGCAATACGGGTTGCGACACGACGACACGAATCGAAAACGACACGAATTTTACGAATTGAAAACGATACGAATAATGGACGGGTCAAATTCGGGTCATCCGAAATTGACACGAAAAAAAACGGGTCGTGTTTGGGTTGGATCCGTGGATCCGAACATGACACGAATTGCCACCCCTACCTTGGACATTCTTTAAAGTGCTTGATTGAAAAATGTCACTCACTCTAATTTTTTTTTTATTACTTTTTGTTTAGTAGGTGAATGGCATTGTCAAAAGTGTGACGTTTCTATGAAGTCCTAAGAAAAAAACGAAACAGTATTGTAATAATTTTCTCCATAATTTCAATTATAATTTTTTTTTTTTGGTGAAAAGAATAAATTATTTTTTAGATTGTAATTTCAAATTTACAATTCAAACAGTGAACTATTTGTCATGCTTAACATGCATGTCTGGAAATTTTGCTGTCGTCAAAATTATGTCTGGAAAAGGAGCTTTTTAAGGGAAAAAACGACAATGCGTACGTCCGAATGACACCAAAAGCGGTGTAGGCTTACAGAAATGAAAACAATCCATTGGGTATAAAAGGCCTACGGAAATGAAATGCATATGGACTAGCTCCTGTGAAATTGCTGATATTTGGGCTATTGGCTATCTTGACAGCGAGGCTTGTAGGCTTCTAACCGAAAAGGCTGTCTATAAACGTTACCACTATCAAACAACCAACAATATATTCTATGATGCTTCATGATTGATATTTGCTACAATAAATGAAATGGTAATTATGTAAAGAGCGAAAGTAATTCCATAACAAAATTACTTGGAAACACAAATGGTATCCCCGTTTAACATGACATCGTAATCAAATTTTATAGGTAATAATGGTTTTAAATCTTGATCTATTTACATGACATGTTAGGTGTGAACGAAGAGATTTGATAGCGAATTTGTTCCGTACATATTATTAAGTTGCTAGATTTTTATGATATTCGTATCTAACTAGACACCTTTTTTCTCTAACTAACTTTTGAGGATAAATTCTGGAGACGTTCATTGAACAGTTTTTATAAAATGAAAACGATATGAGTTGTTTGAGCTCCAGGGAAAAATGAAACGGGTTTAAACTCCATCCGGGCTTATATTTCCCTTTTCGTCCTTAACTACATGTCGTTTTTAATTTCAAAACCTTAAAAGCATCCTTACTTCCTAGTAGAGGCAAAACAACCTTAATTCGAATGATAATAAGTTTTACTCCAACGAAATGTGATACAAACAGGGTTTTTTTTTTTTTTTGGGTAAAAAAAGAGACAGTTCGTCGTTTGTCATCCAAAAATGTCTTTTCCAAAGTAAAAATACATGTCGTATGACGCTCCAGACTAACGACATTAGTTAATACGACACCTTTCTTTCGTTCATTTTGATACTCAACAGATCTTTGTCCCGCTAAAATGGAATGTAGTTGAACTGAATGACATGGAATTCAATTCATTGGAAGGAAAACGCTATGTAATTTTTTTCTTAAATATCAACGACATGTAGTTTTTTGTTCTTTCCAACGACATGAGGGTTTTGAGAACTTCAATTTTTTTTAGATAAATGTCAAACCGTAATAGGCTAATTGGATTTGAAGGGTGCTACACAATGTATATTATATGTACAAGCAAACAAGTAGAACACGACTATGCGTTCCTGAAAGTTAATTAGAAAGAGAGACGGAGGCTGGGGCTTTTGAGGGAAGAAAACTAATGGGAGAATTCTGAAATAGGTAATTTAAAAAAGTGGGGAAAGTTATGATATAAGCTGTATTTTGAGTCATTTGATCAACTTTTTAACAATCTATATTCTATGATTAGAAATAGTTTTACATATTGCGTTGTAAATTTTTAACGTAAACACCGTAAATCAAACCATTAAAAAATTAATCTAATACATGTAACAACAGTACCTACCCTGTAAGTTTTGCCTAAAAAAAATATTGTTAATAGCAGTACTTTTAACCGTCAGAGCGGAGGGAAAAAAAAAAAAAAAAAAGTACCAGAGGAAGGAAGCAAATGGAATCCACCCGGACATTTTGTAGCATTCTATGTTTTGCGTATCTTGTTTTATGTAATTTTAGTCAGAGTCAATGTTCATAACAAATGTGCACATTGATATGCTCCTACGGTATAAAAAGCTTAGAAAAGATAATATTTCTCCAATAATAAGTCTTTCCTGAAACAAAATACCATTCATGTACACAAACAAATTATATACGTAAGTAAGAAAAGTAAGAAATACATAAAAGCAAGCCAAAATAAAATAAATAAATAAAATGGTGAATAGAGGAAGCAAAATTTTTTTGAAGCAAACTGTCGGCATATATAGGAAAGCAGGATACAGCCAATGTCTGGAATACGGAATCGGGATGCTGCAGTTGAATTCATATAATAAATTTGGGCACGTGTTCATGAAATCAGTCTCTGTCTCCAAAATATTGCCAATATTCTAATTCAAATTTCTATAGTCAGCAGTCAGAGTGCACCAAAATGCTTTCGGACCACGCATATATTTAAAAAAATATAAAAATAAAAATAAAAATAAAATCCCAAGCAGACTCAAGGCCTGGAGCGGAGGGAAATATTAGAATACCTTTTTTGTGTTGTGTACTCATCGCAGCTTTTATTAGGTGTAACATAATTATCAATATACAATCGCCCGCAGCTTTTGACGCCCGTTTATTTGTTGCACCGCAGTACACGCATGTGAACGAGATTGAGCATCTCAGACGTATATTTGTGTATATTTGTATGTGTGTGTGTTTGTGTGTGTGTGTGTGTGTGTAGTGCGTGTCGTAGTGTGAAAGCGGTAATTAGATCGGTACCATCTCAGACGTACGACGTATTTTTCAGTTTAAATACAGATCACACAAGCATATTTCGTGCAGCCATGGAAGACGTGAGAGAATTCAATTGATACACAAACAAAACGAGGAAAAAAAAATGAAGAAGCAATTAGTTGGAAGAGGGCTTCCACGTACGACACCTGATTACACTAGTGAGATTTAATTTGAGAAGTAAATTAGTGGCAGTATCAATGACGGAGCCACTTAAAAGGTGAGTGATGGAGCCCCTTAAGAATAAGTGAGGGAAGTCGTCCCTATTAATTTATTTTTTAAAAAATAAATTTCAAATTGATGTCTAACCAAAAGTTTTTTTTTTTTTTTTTTTTGGGTCTCAAATGAAAATTAACAATATCATTTTCTATAGGGAGCAGAATTTGAGGGTAAGGGAAGACGAGAAGTAACTTTAACTTAGGGTAAGGTAAGATAATAAATTACCATTATTTACAGGTCTAGGTTAACATTTACAAATAAAGCATGTAGTTATTGAAATTCCCAAGTGTCTGTTTGAGTAAAATGTTTGCATTAGAGCTTTTTTTTATTGATTTTTTTTTTGTTGAAATTTTTGTAAGAGAGATACAGTAACAAAGGGTTTAAATATTAATTTTTTGAGTTCAAACTCTTTATGCAAACAGACTACAAATGCATATCATAAAATAGCTAACCACCAATTAATCAAAAAATAGAGGGCAAGACAAGAGAGAGTGTGCACGGATATAAGAAAAGAATAAGAGGACAATACATATATACATTCTATCGTAAAAATCACTATAATTTTTCGTAACTTTTATGATAGGGATCTTGTGGTGACACAATGTGTTTCTAAATATTATGTGACGTTAAAATACTATCAAAGCAAAAAATAATTATTAATTTAACAAAATCTAATTTTGATCTAACAATGTCAAAACTTTTATGTATCCTAGTGTAGAATATTCTTCTTCTTTTTTTTTCTTTTGCTATGAAGAATTCCTACTTGAAAGGTTCTTTTGACTTAGTCAAAGGTTCAGAAATTTCCACCCTTTTGGCCAATAAAAGAAATTTTCGTTTTAATTTTTTATTTTACTTGAAAATGAAATTTTATTTGGTTTCAACGTTGGCACGCATGCCCCATATATATTGTCGTCCATATTATTTTTTCCTTAGTCCTCTATCTCAAAACTGTTGGTTGGTGGTCATGTGAACATGAAAGAGAAACTTGAAAAGTAATAACTCGTAATACAATAGTGGTTTTGTTCACTTCTAGCATACCCAATTGATATAGTTGTGAGCCCACTTTTTTTTTTTTTCCTCACCCTTGATGCCTCTTCTTTGTTATTTGTGAATTGTTTCACTTTGACATGTGACATTTTTCCAAGGTATATTTATCATATGAATATATATATTTTTTTATTTAATCATATTTCCAAACTTTGAAATCCTTTCAATCACTTTCTTCCTTTCATATTCACAACACATTGGCCAACCTCTCTCTCTCTCTCTCTCTCTCATTCACTTTGAGTTTGACCCGTTGCCAGCCACCGGCACCTCTTTTTTCTCTACTCGGATGGTGACCCCACCATGACCCCTCCAAAGTTTGTATTCTCTAGAGAGGATCTTTCTAAACTTTGAGGCCCTTCTCTTAGTCTGAGCTTTGCACAAAGCTTAAATAAACTTTCCCTTTCTTTCCTCTTCTTTTCCCCTTTTCCCTTCTCTGAAACCCCCCCTCTCTTCCTCTCTCCTCTCCACCCAGCTCAGAACACAACCCAAAATAGAGAAAGAGGGTAAAAAAAATTATATAAAAAAAAAAAAAAATCCCCCAACACGCTCAGAATCCAAAAAGAACTTTCTCTCTCTCTGTCTCAAACTCACATATCTCTTCATCATCAGGCCTTTTGCATAGCCATGATTAAGATCTAGCCATACGTATCTTTCTTTCCTTTCCTTTCTCTTCTTTTCATACAAAATATACAAAACTTTGGGGTTCCCAAGTGAGTGAAAGAAAGACAAGGGCAAGATTTTTGGTTCCTTTCGTTCCAGATCAGGGCCTTTCGAAAAGGAATATCGTATAAAAAAAAGCTGTGCTGCTCTTCTCATCCCTACTTCTCTCGAAGCTCTACAAAAACCTCTTGCAGGTTTTCAGCTATGTGTATATATGTCTGTTAATAATCTATTTCCTTGAAATATTATTATTATTTTTCACTTCTGTAGTATTATAATATTTGAGAGAGAAAGAGAGAGAGAGAGAGAGAGAAAAAAGCGATGGATTCTGGAAACAGTGGAAGCATGTCTTCAAGTGGGGATGAAGAATACGAGTCTCGAACCGAATCAATCCCATCTTTTATTAATCTGAACCCTTCTTCTTCTTCATCGTCTACTTCTTCTTCAACTCACCACTTTATTGCCTCTTCCGAATCTAACCCTTCTCTTCTTTCCCATCACCATCTCTTCGATCTCTCTCCTTCCAATTATCTCCAACCAAACTCATCAAACCCCAATTTCCTCCTCAACCTCGACTCCTCCACCGCTCTCCGCTCCAGATCAAGCCTAAGATCCGATCATCATCAGCATCATCAACCTTACCAGCTGGGCCCACCATCATCTTCATCAACTTCTCATCATCATCATCATCAATCAGTCTTGGCTTCCCACCACTACGCAGCAGGTCCATCGGCGATCCACTTACAACATCCCGAAACCACTCCCGGTGCATTGAGATCAGGTACTGGTGCTGCTACTACTACCACCACTACTACTACTGCGACAACTACTTCCGTCGCTCGGAGCTCCAAGAAGCGGACCAGGGCTTCGAGGAGAGCTCCGACAACGGTTCTGACCACGGACACGTCGAATTTCCGTGCAATGGTGCAAGAATTCACCGGAATTCCCGCACCGCCTTTTTCGGGCTCGTCGTTGTCCTTCTCTCGCCGCCTGGATCTCTTTGGCTCCGGCTCGGCTATCGGCCGGTCGTCCGGTGGCGCTTCTCCTTTGGACGGCCCTCTCTACCCTCTGCGTCCTTCGGCTCAGAAGCCTCAAACATCGCCGTTTGGTAACATTGCTTCGTCGTCTTCCTCATCTTCTCCGCTGTTCAGCAATGTAATGGTGGACGCTACTAATATCAACCCTCCATCGTTGAACTTCCAACCATCATCGTCCGATCATCATCATCATCATCATCAAGGGCTGATGAACAAACAACCTAGGAATATGCTAAACATGCAGAACCCGGGTATAAACATCGCGTTTCAGTCGCTACCCCTACACCCTAATTCCCTCAACATGGCCGGGTTTGGGGAGAAGCAGGGGCAAGGAAGTAATTTAGCAATGTGCACCAGTACTACTTCAGCGCTTAATCATGATCAGGAACTGAACGCCAGCTATCAACGCAGTGGGATTGACTCGAACCAAGTAGCTTCCGACATGTGGCGAGTCGACGGAGCGGGTTCCGGAGACAGCTGTAAACTGAACTACGCGGCGGCGGCGGCGGCGGGGGCGGCGAATTCGGGGGAGTTTCAGACGGAGAAGGGGATGGAGATCAATGTTTCAAATACGAGGAATGAAGGTACGGTGGATCCCTGGATCTTTCCTTCGGACTAGGTGGGGAAAAAAATAGGGTTTGCTTGTGTTGGAAAGCAAGTGATAAATATCATTGGAACATATTGGTGGAGGAGATAGTGGTGGTGGTGGTGGTGATGATGGTGAGGAGTTGTTTGTGTTGATATTAAGCGTAGTCATCACTTCTTAATAATTTTGCAACATCATGATTGTTATCATTATGTTTAAGTCCTACTTTTTTTTTTCTTTTTTCTTTTTTTTTTTTTAGGGGAGGAGGGTTGTTATGAAATCATCATCAACTGTGAGACAAAAAAACTAGTGTTTTAATGTGTATGTAGATATACCTATATATATATTTATATCTATCTAGCTAGCTAGTTATCAATGTGTACTTCTTTTCGTTAATTAGTTGGGATGATCAAAGAGTATGATTTACGGATGAATTTTTTCAGTTTTAGTACATTCCCTCTATTATTTTCCAATTTTTATGCATGACATTCTTTATGATTTCGTGGTTCACAAATGATCTAAATATTGTGCGTTGTAAAATGTTAGCTAGAGAGAAGAGAATATATTACACCCTATTATTGTGAGCTAGAGAACCACAATGAGCAAAATTTGGTCCCTCGTTCTTATTCAATAGAAGAAAAATAAGTAGATCGGTTGGTGATTGCAAGACTACATGACCTAATTGATTTGCAAGACCTAAAAATTATTGGCCTTTCGTCTGCCTGAATGGCAACTCGATCGTATAATAAACAGATGACAGTCCTTATCGAAACGAACAGATGTAGCTGACAACATGTTTGTATACATATATATATACATATTTTAATATGTGTGTGTGTGTGTATATATATATATGGTCCAGCGAGCTGCTTGTTTTTCAACTACGTTAACATGGCTGTGGACTTTGTTGGTGAAAAAGGCCATTAATGGAGAATTGTGCCCACAGAAACTTAAATCGTTTTCTTTGATTATAAATGTCTTGTCCTTTCCACTTTTGTACTCTCTTTTTTTGCTCTTTAAGATTTTGGAACGATTTGTGTAAACTAATGTTACTTTCAGTTGGATCCTTAAGCCTGTTGAGATGCTTTTAGTTAGCTTCTAAATACTTTTCTTCATCATTCGAGTATGAACTCAAGCGTGTTTGTTTTCTAAGTATGGATTCTCTCGTATTTCATTGAAATTAAAAATAATAATATTAGTTATAAAAGTCGTGTTATTCTAAGCCATTGGTTGCAAGATTTGGGAAATCGGCAGCTCGGCAGCTTATTATTATTTTATAGAATGTGAGAGAATCCCACTTATTATATATATTTATATTTTACAAAAGTATTATTATAAAATTTACAATATTACTATTTTTTATGCCATGCGGATTCAACGTCCTACGCCCTTGCCGAGCTTTTAATTATGTCATTTATGTTAAATCTTTGGGTTTAAAGAACCCGATTTAACTTAACGTAAAAAATAAAATAAAATAAAATAAAATAACACTCAAGGGAGAAAGGTGAAACGTATTTTCCATTTTTAAATCCTCGGCGCTTGTTCCTATATTTTTTTCAAATCTCCTAAGCTTATAATTGGGACTTTCATTAATTATCACCCTCAAACTTTTAAATATTCTTTCCGTACAATTAATCAATAACAAAATTACATCTGCCATAAGCAGAAAGCCAATTAAACAGGAAAATAGAACAGGAAACATGCATATTATAAACTAAACAATAATAATAATTATAATTATCGGCTAAAATATTATGATTAAGATGATGATGATGAGGTTGTAGTGAACCACATTCCGATCTCCATTATATTCGATTCCATTAAGAAAAGATTCTGTTTGTGTTGGAATCATAGTATAATATCGATTCTCGGGATGCTGACTCAGATTTAGATATATTGATGATCAAGCTAATAACTACAGCCTGGTAAAATAGGTATATATATATATATATAGAATGAATAAGATCAAAATTGGTAAATTATAGACATTACATAATTAGCCGGTGGGTACCAAAAAGTCAAGGATAGTCATTAATTCTTCTTACACACTGATTGAGAGAGAGAGAGAGAAAGGGAGAGAGAGTAATATATTGGACAGCTATTGGAATTTTATAAGCATGAGAATTAGGGTTACAATACTAGTATTACAAATATATTGATAAAAGAAACGTAAAGAAAATGACAAAAAAAAAAAAGTTACACAAGGGAGAATTTTTTTATGATGATGTAGGGGAAGATGATTAGCTAGCCATGCGATTCTGGACTCTTTTGAGACATTCCGGTGATTAAGCCACCGGTTTCATGCTGTGAGCACCCTTGTAAGAGACAAGAGGTTAAAAAAAACATATATATATATATGAATGCCTTTAAATTTCGTATCTACTTGTTCCGCATCTACTTGTTGAATTCCGACAATATGAATTTTAATTATTATGAATATCAATTTTAATTATTATTAATATGAATTCATGTAAAAAAAAATATAAAATAAAATAAAATTTATATTCATTTTAATTATATTTTTTTTTTACATAAATTCGTATTTTTTTTTTTGTAAATAAAGTTTGATATTATTAAATATCGGATTTAATAATAAAGAGAAAACAATTTTAAAAAAAAAAAAGGGCACGGGGGATTTTGGAAGATGAAGACGTTTTGAGAGGATGTGGTGACATGTGACTGCCCTTTGGAATATATATAATGGTGACCTATATGGCCCATGCCAGAGAATAATACGGTATTTAGCAATGATGTTTGCAATAGTGTCTCTCTCTTTCTCTCTCTCATCTCTTTCTCTCTCTATAGCTATCTACCTTTCACCCGGTTGTCCTTGGCTCTGCTCTCTAATTTCTTGACTCAAAAAAGCAAAAATGGTCTCTCTCTCTCTCTCTCTCTCTCTCTATCTCCTCCCATTGCCTCAGATCCCTTGAAAGCACACACACACACAAATATATATATATATATAATGCCATACGACAAAAAGCATATTGCAAATGTTGCCTTGGGAACCGAAGCTAATTCGTTATTTATCTTACACATGCTAAACGGGAAAGTGTATGGGAACATGTCTTTTACATAAAAAGGAAAATTACATGTGGTTCAATATAAGGACACAACAATCACATTTTGTTATTCTCGTTCTTCTTCTCGCTCTCTCAATGGAAGTCACTTTAACTCAAAGTTATAATATATATTGGTATTTGCGTGCCACGGGGGTAACGTGTGTACTTATATATGTCTCCTCATATTTATGCTCCTTTTCAACTTATTTATTCTGTTACTTTTATCTTTGTTTTTTTTTTTTTTTTCTTTTTTCATTTATTTTGTGTTAGATGTGTAAATTGACATACATACGTAAGCGGTGATCAAAGAAGATAGCAAAATGACGCAATTTAGTGAGTCTAGATATTTGATAAGAACTCGTGGCGACACTAGTAAAACCTAAAAAAATAAAAATAAAAAATAAAAAAACAATTAAAACAATAAGGTAAAAGAGAAGGTTCAGATTCTTTTTGACAATTCTATTCGGAGGTTGGCAGAGTAATAAGTACTCCATTAAAATAATCAACTTGTGATTTTACAGTGCGCCAAAAAGGGATTTTGGCCATAAACGATTGGTGAAGAGACGGTGAAAATAACCCAATGGATTGGCAATTATATATATGTCATGTGCAGGTTGTAATACAATATTTTTCAGTCATATGTATACTTTTTATAAGATGATCAAAGGTCAAACCTAGAATATATATTTATATATGTATCTTTATACACGGATGGTTATGTCATAGACGGAGGTAACAATAGCATATGTGTGTGTCTATGTGTATGTATATAGATATATATATATATATATCTAATTAAATATCAAGATTTATTGAGTTGGCCTTTCAGTCATGTCTCCATCGTAGTGCAGTTAGGTAGCCCACTTGAGAAAATATAGTGTGTCTGTGGAAAGAAAAAACACCACAGAACTAATATTAATACCATAAATTGTACATTTCGTTCAAGCAAGAAACAACTATAAGTAGGTAAAGTTGCCAAGTACTTGTGGCAAATATTTAGAACGGAAGGCCAAGTAGAGTCTCTCTTTGACCACGTGGAATTCCATGGTTGGCTATAGAGAAGTTTTGAACTTGTCAAAACTGTGAACAAACTGAAAATTATTCTCACCAAAACGTGCAGAAGACCTAGTTATCCAATAAATCGAACCGGTCTAATTCAATTCCATCAACGAATTAGATATACAAATTCGATTGATTGAGTTTTTATGATGTTTTTAGTACTGATCCAAAATTGGATAGCTTCGATTGTTGGATAACTGACCCATTATATTATTTCATATATATTCATTTGTAAACACTAAAATTGTAATAATATATACAAGAAAACTTTTACAATTTAATACACATGTTACATCTCTCAAAATATATATATATATATATATTACAATGATTGCATGTATAAAGTTAAATTTCTAACTTGGTTTGTTGTCTCAGATTATTTTCATTTTTTTATTGTTTGAAAGTGGAAAGATGATGGAGGGCTAAAAAATTATAAACTTTAAAATGTGTTATCATTCTGAGCGGTCTTAATTTTTTTTTATTATTATTTTACTAATTTGCCAGCATATTCTTAGTCCTAGTGGTTTCCGAATAATTGGCAAATCTGATTACCCAACTAAAGGATCAAATCCAAGCGAAATTATTTTTTGAAAGATAATAAATGATTAAATTGATTCAGTTGGATTTCTAAAAATTTAGACATTATTGTGTTGACCGTGTTATATTATTATATATTTTCTTCTACAATTTTATTATTCTCAATAACTATTCATGGCGCTAATTCTTAACATGGGCAGCCCAAGGAAACATTGGAAGCAATGACATATTATGACAGGGACAGGGTAATCTTGTGCTGTTTATTCCAACAGAGAGACACAAACAGCAAAACAACCTTGGACCCTATCTCACAAAGATGTAATGCGTTTAGATACAGTTAGACAGAAATCTATATATATATATATATATATCATTTTATATTTACATACATACACCGTACATATACATACATACATACTGCATACATACATAGATACATCAACAATTTTACGTGTACATTTGAATGTCCAAGATATTATATTATAAAAATTCAAGATTTAAGATTTCAAATGGGGTAGTTTTGTGACTAGTATCGCTATGACTTTGCTTCAATTAAAAGTCTATCAAAAAGGACAAGGAAAAGGGAAAACAAAAGTTAAAAATTGACTCGATATCATGGAAACTGAAAAAAGTTCATATTCTATTCGCTTGCCCAGCCTGAAGGTTTAAACCACTAAAGATTATGATCAGTTGGAGCCCAAAAAATTCCCTCGTTAAGTTGTTCAAGAATAATCAAGCGTGATATGTATATATACATATATATATATATCAATAAATCTTTTAATAATATATATTATAAAAAAAAAAAAAGAGAGAGAGGGATTTGTAGAGACATGAATATGTCCTCAAGGAACGGTTCGGTCGTATTCACTTTTTTTTTTTTTTTTTTTCCGGGGAACCCCACCTGTCCCCCACTAAGTTATTTCGTCTAAACATCAAAAGATAGACGTGTAACCTGTTCTAACAGCAGCCACTAAGGATTCAGATTGCTATGTTTCCGATAGCACAGCCGAAAAACGACAACATCAACCGAAAAAAAAATAATAAGAAAAATGAAAGCTGAGTTATTCAAGGAGGGAATTATAAGAAGCATATGATGATGATGATGATGATGATCGCTCCTCTGAAAAGGAGAAAATCATGCAGCTTAATTGAAAATTTTTTCATCCTTCTTTCTTTTAAATTTGTATACATATATATGTTTATATGTATATATATGCATAAATATATTCTCACGTTGGGATCAACATATATAAAATGTTAATTGATGGAAGTAATTAATGAACTATTAATTAAAAATGGCATACCAAAAAAAAAAAAAATTTGTTTACATGAGTGGTAGACGGTGGAGGGTCACGCCCTAAGTTAGGTTTGTCAAATTCACATCTCTACTTTCGTCCAAATTACTAAATTATTATCATGTATATGCAAATATAAGAAATTTTATGACTCGATGCTCTCTTCTTTTTCTTTTTTTTTTTTGGAGATAAATAATACTCTCTTAATTTGACAACATTATTAAATCATTTTAAGATTTTATGGTCATGAAATACTTGGTTTGCAATGAGATAAAGAAAAGTAGATAGACGTATCATGTAAAGGATTTTAATTCCCAGGTTCAAATGGTTATGATAGATCAGCTCGATCGCTTCTTGGACTAGGTTTGAACAATTCTTGTTGAAACTATCAAACTAATTAAAGTCGCAAGAGGACCCTCATTGGTTTGTCGTGCTTTCGGGTAAATCTATGACCTTTCCTAGAATTGTTGGTTAATTATCACGCGTAGAAGAGTCGACACTTTTTTTTCCTCGGAATCTGGATCCTATGACGATTATAATTAATTGAAATACTTCTAGAATTTGAATTGTCTTATATATCCTTCTCTGAGTATCAAACAAACCCTAAATGCACGTAACTATTAATTAACTTACATATAATTTTCTATAACGTTATATGTCATATAGTATTATTAATTAGAATTGTTAGAAACCTGTATTAATAAAAATTTTACACGTTAATAGTCTTGGCATTACACATTATTAAACTTGTAAAGTATTGTTGGATCATATGATAATCGTAAACATAAGACTTTGTTTATATACATATACAGACAAAATATATAAGAACAAAACCCTAAAATCCTAAAAATACCAAATACCGGCAATCTGGATAGTTCATGTGCGTAGACCCTACTTAGCTCTAAAGAAATCAACGACTCAAATCGTGCACTTGAAAATATACACACAACGCAAGTGCGTTTAACAATCATCCACGTGAATTTAGATAAGGATTTGGAAATCAAAAGCATAAAACGAGGGTCGGTATAGAGTAACGGTTGGTTGGTCAGAGTCAAATGACGCACAAAACGACGTCAGGACCACTTCACACGACAGCTTGGGATTAAATGGGCCCAATAGAAACGGCCCAAATCCAGATTCGAGCCGTTTGGGGGTGAATGGGACGCCGACAAAGCGACCTGAGACTTTAGACCGGGCGGGGCGGGGGTGATGATGGTGCGTAAATCAAGGCGGAACCAGACACGTGTAAAGTGCGACTATTCGCACGTGGGGGGAGACGAGATGGGGAGGGAAGGGAAGGGAATGGAATGGAATCATTGATTTGCAAAAAAGCTGTGTGCTGGGTTTGATGATATGGTGGGACCCACAACTTAGGCGGTGTGGTGGGGCCTGCGAAGCCCCCCAGTTCTTCACCGTCATTCTGAGTGTGTGTGTGTGTGTGAGAGAGAGAGAGAGAGAGAGAGACATGAGGAGGGCAAGTTGAAGGAAACCGCAATGATGGTCGTGATATTTGGAGGGGAGTTTGATGGTGACACGCTTTTGGGCCACCCCACTTTTCAATTCAAAAAAAGATATTGATATTAGAGAGGATGTTAAATATTATTTATTAATAAAGAATTAATAATATAAGATTCATAAACGACACTCATATTTTAAAGTATTTTTCTTTCACTTCTAATCTCTTGCTCTTTGCTCTTCTATTTTTATTTCTTCGTTCTTTCGTATGTTAGCAATTGGTATTTTCCATTCCATGCTAAGCCGTTGGGGATTGGGGGTTGAGTGTCACAACTGTTCTCTTTAAATTCATGCCCATATCTTTACTTGTCCGAGGTTAAAAGTTTATCCGTTTGTAACCTAAATCTGTTTAAATCATATTTTTTTTATCTAATTTAAAGTTTGTCCTTACGGATCAATGGATTAATTAGAAGGAAAAAAAAAAAAAAAAGAAGTTGTCATCATGCCTAACTTTTCCAATTGCATTGTACATTAACTTGTAAGGGTTGAACTTTTAAGTACTTCACTTGGGAAGATGAACATGTCGTTGTTCATTTTTACCATTCCCTTATGATCTTTGCCAAATTTTGCCATCTTATTATGGAGTTTTGACTACTAATAGCTAATTTTTTAAAATTATATAGAAAAGAAGAAGAAAAAATTGTAAAACTGATAGTTTTAAGAAATTTAGAACTTTAATATAGTTGAGTCATAATATATATGCCTATACATAGATATATATTTAGTAATAGATACTAATATTAGATGGGGATAATTCTAAACTCAATAATCTTGTGCATATCAGTAAAGTTAGATATGATATTTTCACTCAATTATATGTCTACGATGAGGTAATAAGGAAAAAGTTAAACGTTATTGAAAACATGTAATAGAAATTGGTGCCCTGACATAAGCAAATGTTGAAATATTTGATTTGATTATTGTAATTACTATTTAAGATTTTCTTTGTTATTTCTACTGTGAACAAATCGTCTTATATGATTATTAGAGATTTGGTAGTCCAGTGGTAGGAAATTAATTAGAGTTAACTTGTAAACAACTTGTTTGTATTGCTTTTTCATATTTTGAAAATCTCTTTATTTTAAATGATTTGTTAATATATTAAATAATTTACTGGATTTTATATACTATAAGTTCTATTTATATAGTGGTTATAGGTATAGTCAATCGATAATTTCACGTTTAACTCTACAATAAAAAATATAAAGTTCAAATCCCCTATCTCTAAGTTAAAAAAAAAAAAAAAAAATTCTATTTGTATAGAACTTCATCTATTTATTTATTTATTTTTGAAAGGGGAAATTATAGAACTTCATTTATAATGCTTCTTATCAGTAAATATTCTCTATCTCTAATTCGTGGACGAACCACATAAAACCTTCTGTTCACTCCTTTCTTCTTCTTCTTCTTCTTCTTTTAATTTTTTATTTTTTTTATTATTCACACTTTAAAATAGTAGCCCAAATCAGTTTACAAGAAATTAGATATTGATTGTCACAACTCCACCATATGAGGGATAAAATATTTACAGTTCTAATTAGGACACATTTTATACAATCTCAACAGCAAATATGTTTTTTTATTTTTTTATTTTTTAAAGAAACAGTAAAAACGAATTTGATAATCGCAAGTGAATGAACAAAAACAAAATTATAAAAATTGACAATCACGTTTATGTCGGTGGCCCCTTTGTATACTGAATAGATTGAATATCTCCATTGGCTATCCAAAGCAAAATCATAGTTGGTAGGACTTGACAATCTTTTTAATTAAGTGGTCCTTTGGATTTATGCTTAATTTTGAGGGAGCCGTGGACGCAAGGATTTTAAATTTGTCAAATTAATGCAATGTTACTCATCCGTGTTTATGTAGTACCCTTTTCTCTGATAAAATATACATTTTAATGAGTCATTGTATGAAGGATTAAATTAATAAATAAAGAGAAAATTATATAAATAATCACATTTTTTCATCCATTAATCTAATGTTAAATTTTTTTCGTCATGTTGATGTAATGATATTTAAATTTATATTATTTAAATACTTTCTCCATTTATAAATACTCAAAAAATCCCGAATTAGTCTAATATTATGATTAGTCCGTTACTAGCTTCCTTATAGTAGAAACAGAAATTTAAAGACTTCTTCTTTTTTTTTTTTGGTTCATAAAACTTCAAGAAAATGAAAGAGTAATTTGTAAGATTGTCCTCCAAGCAACTAATAATAAAGAATAATTCACCAAAAAAAATTGTTAAAGTACGGTAACCCGAATTTTATTTTGTCATGGCCCAAAAGCTTAAGTACGACATATGTGTCGGAGCTTTAATTTTAAGAATTTTGGGGGGTTTGTGGTGGTAGTAGAGGGATCGGGCTGTTATGGACCCGTTTTACGTTTTAGGGTTCGGGTATATATATGAATATAATTTTAAATTTCATCATTATGCTCTTTTTTGTTATAGTCGCTCCCTTTTATACTTATTTTTAATTTAGAATTTTCTTATTCTTTACTAGTGGATTTTTTCCATTTAAGGTTTTTTTACGTAAATTTGTGTATTCTTATTTTTTTGTATTTTTTGTTACCTATTCTAGTTCTTTTATTTGGTAACAAAAATATTAAAAGAGAATAAAAAAAATATAAATATGTTTACATAAGAGGTTGTTTTCACATATTTTTTGCAATAGGAAAACTAAACCGGTATCGTAGTCGGCTGTTTCATGACACCCCCTGGCCACAAGTGGCTCTAGTTCCATGTCCCTACCTGTACTTGCATACTTTAAGGCCTTTACTGATTTGAGCTTCGTACTGCACCTACAGGCCATTTCAATCCAATTTCTTGGACCAATTTTATTTTTTTACAAGCCCATAGTCAAAATGCAAAAATAAAAGGGGGAAAAAAAAAGTAACCGCAGAATATGCCACAGAATGTCTAGAAAGTATAGTTGAACATTCCTACATTCTAGGAACACTCCTACTTCCCTGTCTCAAGCAAAACACAGTCCTTTATTCAAGGAGAGGAAACAAAAATAATTTAAATTGATGGACGAGCATTACTTGAAAATGACTCATATGAAAGGGATTTTTTGAAGCAAGAGTTTAAACAAGTAATATTTGAAATGAATTATTGAGTCTGATGGTGATGATGTTTAAATAATTTGATTACATCTCTCTTATCAATTATCAGTTATAATTTTTAAAAGTGAACATTGTATCAATTCCTACTACAAAAATTATAAAATTTCCATTAGACTTATATGTGTATCCTATATGTTGTATTTATTTTAGTGAGAATATCATTGTCCTTTTTTATAATCTCTATCATTTCTACTATTCTTTTTATTATTTTCAGTTAAAAAAATGTTATAAATTCTCCCAGGAACTTTGTCACTAGTGTTAATGTGCCCCTTGAACTATAAAATATACTATTGTGCTCCATGAACTTTAATATTTATGTTGGGTTACTCTCTTAGTTCGCTATCATTAGTTTTTCCATTATCTTTAATGTTAAAATGCCCTATGAACTTTGCATTTATGTTAAAATGTCCCTTAATCTTTAATATTTGTTTCAAACTATCTCATGATTTTTAATATTTGTATCAAACTATCACATTTATCTTATTTTAATTTTCTAATATTGTATAATTACCTAATAATTTTTAACTTTTTAGAATAGGTAAAAACGTATATTTTTATTATAACAAAGTGATATGCATCTTTTTTTAACACACTTTTTTTTTCTTATTTTACTTATTTTAATTCAAGTTTGTTTTGGTTATGGGTTTATTCATGCGCAACCATCGTTGGTAGAACTCAGATACAATATTTGGATTTCAAATACGATGTTTACTAGGCCTACAAAATTTGAAATTATAATCATAACGAATTTCATTTATGTGTTTGTTTAAACACATAATAAGAATAACTTCTGTAAATTTACTCTGATACTCATTCTTAGTTATATTTTTTAATTCAAAAAACGATTAATTTGCATATTTTAGTATCGTTTTATTAACCATAATTAAACTAAAAATTGTGATTTTAGGATAGTTAAACAATGAATATAAGTTGAATAATTATTTTTTGTTTAAGAAAATCAAAATGTATGTAAATTTTAATGAACTAAGTAATAAAAAAAAGTGGGCAAAAAATAAAAGCTACATTTTCTTTTAGTAGAAAAATTAAAAATTTTTTTTACCTATTCTAAAAAATTTAGGTAATTATACAATGTTAGATAAATCAAATAAGATAGATGTGGCAGTTTGACGCAAATATTAAATATCAAGGAGCAATTCGACACATATGTTAAAGCAGGGGCATTTTGACACAAATGCAAAAATCAGAGGGCATTTTGACATAAAATCAAAGTTATGGGACATTTTGACATTAAAGATAATGAAAAAACTAACGACAACTAACTAAGGGATAAATTAACACAAATGTTAAAGTTCAGAGGATATAATATATACATTTCATAATTAAGGGGATATATTAACACTAATAACAAAGTTCATGTTGAATTTATGACATTTTTCCTTTTTATTTTACTTTCAACTTATCAAAAGTACTACTAATGGTTCGCCATCAATGGTTGACACTTCGATGATAGGAGAAAGTGTGATATAAAATATTATGGTTCTTTTTCCCCCTTTCTATACAAATAAATGATCTTATTTGCATAAATTATTGTCGGACATCACCCAAAAATTTACATATATCACATAGTTAAAATATGTCTAAGAAAACATATTTATATATGCCTCTCACATTCATTAAAGATTTTATTTGGACGTTCCAACTAAATTCTACGAAATATTGAGGTTATGTATTTGATGTGTATATATTTTTAAAAATCTTCGTTAAAAATGTGGACTAGTTGTCCCTTTGTTTCATATGTAATCCTAATAAATTTTGAAAGTATCATTTAAACCCTTTTTTAAACAAATATGTTGTCTAACACTCTATAAATATTCCCAACTAATAATAATAACACTCAACGAGCATTGAATGGCACTGCTTTGCAACATTTTTCTAATTGTGGTTGCAAATACACTAAAGTTCTGAACACCTAGTAAAATTATCTAAAATCAGGCCTTTTTTTTTTTTTTTTTTTTCCTGAAAGAATATAGAAAAGAGACGATGAGCATCAACATTCCATTGAAAATTATTAAAGAGATTGTCCTATATGTAAATACTCTTACTACTGATCCTATCTCTTGTACCATAAGAATGTCATCTTATGTTCCGTCTAGTGATTCAACTTAAACTTAAATTTTTTATTTTAATTTTTATTTTTTTTTTAAATTAACAAAAATTATAATTAATTTTTAAAAAGTGAACCAACTCCAACTTAAAAATTTCAACTTCAACCATAAAATCAAATGAAGGTTTAAACTATTGAATATATTAGCGGTTAAAATACATGTACATGTAATTACAAACATATTAAATCAAATAATAAACAAATAAGCATAAATCTTTACATTTTAGATACTTGAACTTTAAATTACAGATCTAGTTTGAGCCATAAAAAAAAAAAAAAAAAAAAAGATACATCACAATACTCCGCTACAAGACTATGGTAAAACTTGCTTCTATTTGATAAGCTAATTACAGATGGAATTTTTAAATTGAAGTTAGTGCTTGTTTGGGAAGGTAGTTCGAATTATCAATTTAAATTAAAATTTTTATCATTTTCTCAAAAAGTTTTTTATCTTATTTAAAAAGTTAATAAAAATTACTATTACAACTAAAATATTTCAACTCAAACTAACATACCAAATAAATCTTTAGTTGATTTTTTAAAATTTAATTATAAATTTTATTGATTTTTTTATTACAAAAATTAAAATTAAATTAAAAAAATATAATTTAATTAAAAATTTTTTGGTGAACCAACTCAACTCAAACTTTTTTTTGTCTTTTTCTCAAAAAGTTTTTGTCTTTTTCCCAAAAAATTTTTTATCTTTTCTAAAAATTTAAAAAAATTTACTATTCCAACTTAAAAATCTCAACTCAAATTACTCCACCAAACTCCCCATAAATTTAAAGTGCAGCGTTTATAATCTGAAGACAAGAAAGTCAACTCAATCAAATCCGATAGACCGCCAATTCCATACCACACGTGGCACGGGAATGCCTTCTCCAGCTGGAAGCGCCCGTCAAGTCAATTCGCCTTTTTGCCCTTTCCAATATATATATATATTTTTCTTTCTTTCTTTCTTTTTAGAAAGCCCAATAAAGACGCGTGAAGAATTCCCAAATGAATGGTACGAGAACAGTAACAAACGTCGCTGGAGTTTCCTTGAGAAGAAAACAAGGAAGAAGAGAGAGAGAGAGAGAGAGAGAGAATGAGGGGAGAGACGGTGACTCTGGTGCTGGTGAACCTGGCCGGGATCATGGAGAGAGCCGACGAGTCTCTACTGCCCGGCGTCTACAAGGAAGTCGGCGCCGCCCTCCACACCGACCCCACGGGGCTCGGCTCCCTCACTCTCTTGCGCTCCATGGTTCAGGCGCTCTGCTACCCCATCGCCGCCTACCTCGCCGTCCGCCACAACCGAGCTCACGTCATCTCCCTCGGCGCCTTCCTCTGGGCCGCCGCCACTTTCCTCGTGGCCTTCTCGTCCACTTTCCTTCAGGTATTTTCTTCCTTCTTTTTTTCATTTTTTTTATTTGGTACTTGGTCCGCCAATCTGTTATCCTTTGTTTGGTTGCTGGGAAAATAGTGTGAGCAGAAAAGAGTGGCTGGAGCGGTAAAGATCGGTTGTGGTTTGACGCGAATTTCGGTTTTCTGACGACGACGAACTGGAAAAAAAAAATTGATATCTTTGCAATTTTGGATCTTTTCCTCTTTTCCTTTTCCGTTGAGGCTTCTCTTTCTCAATTTAGTTTAGATTCTTTGTTTCTTTTTTGGCACAAGTATATTGTCTGTACATGTGTATAAAGAAAACGAAGTTGGAAATTGGAATCTTACCCTCACTATTCTATTAGTTTGTGTTGTGAAATTGTAATCTGCCATAGCCGGTCACCAGAATTCATGGATGTTTGTAGTCAATTGAAAGTAAAATTTATCCTTTTTCAATGGAATACAAGCAATTATCATTATCCTTGTCTCATACCAGCTGTTTGAATTCACTTTTAAAGTTTTACTCTTTAGGTGGCTATATCAAGAGCATTAAACGGGATAGGCCTTGCTCTAGTTGCTCCGGCAATCCAGTCCCTTGTGGCAGACTCAACTGTTGAGAGTAACCGTGGGATGGCATTTGGATGGCTCCAACTCACCGGAAACCTTGGCTCCATAATTGGTGGGCTCGCCTCGATATTGATAGCTCCACTAACGTTCATGGGAATTCCTGGTTGGAGGCTTTCCTTTCACATTGTTGGACTAATCAGTGTTCTAGTAGGGGTTTTAGTCCGTCTCTACGCCACTGATCCGCACTTTCCTAGCGGAACAAAACCCAGCAGTCAGACTTCTGGCAATTCCTTTTGGTCAGAAGTCAAGGAACTGGCAAAAGAAGGCAAGGATGTAATCAAAATTCCATCTTTCCAGATTATTGTGGCACAGGGTGTCACTGGTTCATTTCCCTGGTCAGCTTTGTCATTTGCACCTATGTGGTTGGAGCTTACGGGCTTCTCTCATGAGAAAACCGCTTTCCTCATTGGCTTGTTTGTGGTTTTTGGTTCCCTTGGAGGCCTGTTTGGAGGTAGAATGGGGGATATTCTTTCTGTGCGTCTACCAAATGCTGGAAGGATAATCCTAGCACAGATAAGCTCAGCATCTGCCATTCCTCTAGCTGCCATCCTTCTCTTAGCATTACCTGACAATCCATCAACCGGATTCATCCACGGTTTGATCTTGGCTGTCATGGGATTTTTCATATCCTGGAATGGTCCAGCGACAAACAAGTAACACTCTTTCTTATTCTAATTCTTTTCTTTCAATGTTTTTTTAACACTTTCCGCATACCCATCTGTCTAGTAAAGTCATAGAGCTGTTGCACTACTTAAGATGAAGCATTTGCATAAACTGGTTCATCATGCAAGATAGTCATCACCAAAGTGAAAAAATGAAGATAAAATTTAAACCACGAGGCAACTAGGAATTAACTAGATTTATATCCAGTGCTATAATATTTAGAAGAATGTTCACTACGTTGATCTTGAAAACAAAAACATGTCAAAGTTGTAAGAGAAGAAGGAATTCTGACATTGATTGTAATGGCAATGCAGTCCCATTTTTGCAGAGATAGTGCCTGAGAAATCAAGAACCAGTGTGTATGCATTGGACCGATCTTTTGAGTCCGTACTCTCATCATTTGCTCCCCCTGTAGTTGGTTTATTGGCACAGCACGTCTATGGTTATAGACCAAGTCCTAAAGGGTCTTCTGTGTCCGAGGAGATTGCGACAGATAGAGAAAATGCTGCATCATTGGCCAAAGCATTGTACACAGCTATAGGAGTTCCAATGGCTCTCTGTTGTCTCATCTACTCTTTCCTGTATTCAACCTACCCGAGAGACCGAGAGCGAGCCCGAATGGAAGCTTTAATAGAGTCTCAGATGCTGCAGATAGAATCAGGAAACTCGCATGCATATGGGCAACATTCTCAAGTTCAGTTTTCCGAATTGGAAGAACCATCTATAGAGAATCGAGATGTAATTGAATTGGAGTATGGGGTAGAGGATGGTTTAGAGTTTGATGACGACGACGATGAGAATACATTGTTGTACCGCCAGTTGACATTCTCCAACATGAGCCCACAGTAATACATGTATTCCAGATCACACTGGTTTAATTAACACAATTCTTGAGTATGGGTAAAGTGGATCGACTTGTGGGAAAATACTCGGCTCACAGAGGGTATACATTTAGCAGGGAACTTTGATGATGCAAACTCGATTCAAACTCTTCACATTATGATAACTGGTGTGGAAACCAAGTGTTCATCCATATCCTATCTTCTCATACAGCAGAAGTTTTCCTTGCGTTGGAAAAGAAGTGCCGGAGAGTGATCAGACCAACGTAGTTGATGATTTTCCTTAGGCTTCTACCAAGTCACATGTCTGGGGTCTCAGTGTGAGAGTAGAAAAAGAAAATTTCAAAGTTTAGCTGTAATGTATTAAAATACAGAATAGTCCCATTTTTGTAAAGAAGTTAAGAGCATCAATATGACAGAGCATTTGGTTGTAATAGGACAATAATTCAAAATGGTCATAATTACAGGGCAAACTATACAGGAAATCAGAAATCAGAAGCCGTCACCTTTTATTTGTGTTCGCACCATATACAAGGTTTCATATGTACAAATTGAGCGCCTATTTCTTTTTTCGTTTTTACCGATTATATGGTACGGTACAGAAAATATATACACATAGAGAGATATATATATATATGTATATATGTATATCCAGCAAGAAGCATCCTCTACAAATACGGCTGCGAGGCCAAAACCAACTTTTTTGACGGGCAAAGCACGATAATCAAGTGGGTTTAGCAGCTGAGATCATGACAAAAGCACCATTCCTTATACTGGTGAAACCAACTAGTCCGCAAGCTTTGCAAAGATCTTCCAACTCACGTTCAGATTGGAAAAAATAACTGCCTGATATTTGCCTTGTATACTGTATATATTGGACAAATTATTAGCTACAGTTACAGATGAAAGACAACAAAATAAAAGGAAGAACGGAAACAGACAAACAGTTGTTGTTTCGATGGGAATCATTCTCATACATTGAACCTTAGGTCCTTCAATAGCAAACATGAATGCAATACGACAAAGTATAGGTAAAACGACATTCTATCATATAACAGGGAGTTCAAATGGTGTGGATCAGACAATGAACGAGAGCAGGGACAAATTGTGCAAGCGTAATGCAATGATCACAGAGTGTACAAAGTATGAAATTCAATTATGATGTTACACTAGGTCTGGAATGCTGGCCTAGCAAGCAAGCAAGCAAGATCCAAGTTGAAACAATGTACCTGGCCAAGATCCTTCAAGAATGGGACAAAAGTGAAAGGACCGTCAAGTATGTAGGTGGTTGCAACAAACACTCCACCAGGTCGCAATACTCGACTAATTTCAGCAACCTATAAAACCAAAAGCACGGTTATGCGATTAGCGTAAGCATAACCAGTTCGCTTCTTTGTTATTTTTCTTCTGATTAACCGGTAGAGGTAGGCCATTTAAGTGAGCATCATGCTTTATCCTACTTGGGCTAGCTCAACAGGTGAGAAAGTGGTTTTAGTGTCTTAAGAACTAGGTTTGGAACTTAAGAAGTTTTCTTTTCAGATTAAATAAGCGGATGCCCATAGGACCGGACCAAATAAAAAGTGTATAAAGAAGAAGGAAAAGAATGAAAAAGTCGTCAGCAATATAGGAATGGTACTGAAAAGGAAAATGGCTATTCATCTACTGTCCCTTCCTGATCAAATGTACGCAAAGATTGTTTAAGCAACCAAGCTTGTAATGTCAGAGTCAGACACTACAGTGATTCCAGCATCAAGCAGAATAATTAGTTTTCAACTTCACATGTAAAACATTAAACGTACTCACAGCTGCTGATGGTGAAGGCCAGCAGTGTAAAGCGGCACCGGCGTGAACGGCATCAATGGAACTTGAAACAAAAGGAAGCCTAGCAATATCAGCCCTCACCAAAATTATGTTCCTAAAACAAAAGAAAATCAATCAGGTATACGTCAAAATACAAAAACACATCTTATTTAAGAAAGGTCCTTGGTAACTGCTACAGCTAATATTATGTGCAACTTTGGCAAGGTTTACAGCTTAAACTAAGTTAAAAGGTTCAATTATGTACTCTTTGGGAAAGTTCTCTTCCTGCTTAATAAACTCATAGCACTGCCGCAACATGTTCTCCGAGTAGTCAAGAGCGACAACAAGCGAAAAGAGCCCACTCTTAGCAAATAGTCTTGAAAACAATCCACTCGCGCAACTAGCATCAACAATATTTCCTCCTAAGACTGGCTCCAAGAATTTCTTCGTCAGTTCAAACTACAGTCAAAGTTATTACATGGTTAGCAGCTTGAATTACAAGTAACGTCATTGTCTATCCCTTATACATAACATACCATTTCTCAATAACGTATACAACATGTTATATATCTAAAAGTGTTTATTTAAAAATTGATTGCTCTCTAAAACAAATTGATCGAAATGGGGCAACTTTTCTTTTCAACAGTTTAATCGTTTAATTTTTGAGGATAAATCTTGTTTAGCCTGACAATACAATGCTGATTTCCTCTTCAGCTAAAAGATAATAAAGAAGTTAACTAATAAGGAAGGTGGTGAAAGGATCTCACCTCTTTTTCTTTGCCAGGGAAACCACCCCATACAGAGAAGCTTTGACGCCATCCTCTTTCGTAGAGAAATGATACCAACGGGATCCTAATCCACGAAAAAACAACAAGCAATACAGAGAAAAATACAATAAAATCACACCATGTTAAGGAATTATAATACTGGTACCTTAATATAGTGCAGACTGAACCATTACAATCACATCCATGCCATGGAAGACAAGAAAAAACAATGCCATATGAAGGTCAGACAAAATAAAATCAGTAGAAACTAGATACCTGAAAAGCTCAGTTGCAATGGGCATAGGCTCGCCATAGTTCTTTGCCCCGCTCGCCACCGTCATCTCAAGATGCGTCTCGTTGCCAAAGTAAGTCTTTCTACATGTGCTGCATTGCAAACTAGACCCAGAGACAGACTCCCTGGACAAAATGAATCCGATATGAATACAAAATCACATCCAAATCGTATTTAGAATAAGAAAAGTAACACAATTTAACACGGAACTTGATTCAGAATTGTACAAAAAAGCACAACATACAAGGGTAAAAACAAAAAAGAAAGAAAGAAACTCGAGAGTGTTAAATTGATAAAAAAATACACAGATAAGACTGGCTCTCCGGTCCAGGCCAGAGGGTCGTAACAAATAGGACAAGCCAAAATGTTCTTCTCCTTCTTATCATCGCTGTTGCTGACCTCCTTTTCGACAACAACAGGATCCTACAGGAATTCAAATGACGAAAATATTAAGGAATAAATCGGTAATATTAAAGTCAAGAAAACATGTCACAATAAAAGTGGAAATTGGGATTAAAAAAAAAAAAAGAAGAAGAGGGAAAAGGGGATGAAACTGGTGGAAACATGGAATAGAAAGAAGAAAGGAAAGAGAGTTGGTACAGACAGAGGAGTTGGTTTCGACAAAGACGGTTGAGGTTGAGGCTGAGGCTGAGACAGAGGCTGAAGGTGAAGTAAGAGGAGCAGTATTGAGAAAGAGAGGGCGTTTGAGAATGGTCGTGTAGGGGTTGATTAAACGACTTCTGGGATTGACCACCCACGACCAGTTTCCAACAATTGTCGCCATTCTCTCTCTCCTTCTTTCTTTCTTTCTCTCCCTCCCTGGCCAACCTGTTTCCGCTGATAATTTGTTCCCTTGACGACGTGTTCTACTGTTTACCGAGAATTATTTATCTTATCTTAAGATTTCTTATTTTATTTATTTATTTATTTATTTTTACGAAGTTTGTTGCAAAGTTTTTGTCCTAATTAATAAAGAATTTTTTTAAAATTTTTTATTTCCCTTTTTTTCAAATTATTTTTTTTATAATTACAGATATAATATAACGGTAATACCATACTTAATTCTAATTAAAATTATAGAGTTTCAATCCCTTATCTCAAAATTAAAAAAAAAAAAAGAAGTGTTTTCCCTTAAGAAAATGTATTTTTTTTCTCTTAAAAAATTATAGAAAATCTGGATCGGTTGGACAGGAGATCCAAAATTGGAAGGGTTTTTTTTTTTTTTTGGGGATAATTTATAGGGTTGTTTCTTAAAGATATACTTTTGAATTATTGTTTCGATTATAACAGCTTATTTTTTCATTTTATAATTTTTAGTGAGGAACTTAGACTTGGCCACTGTACTCTGTCCAAACCGAACAACCTAATTTGATAAGCCCAACAACTTGGTCCATTTTTTTTTTTTTTTTCTAGTTATAGTTCTAGTTCTAGCCAAAAAGAGAGAAAAAGAGAGACTATTTTGTGTGTTCAAAGGGGATTATTGCATGATAGGCATAAAATATACTACTACTGAAAACTCCCCCCCCCCCCCCCCCCCTTCTTTTTGAAGAGACTGCTGAATACTATTTGTTATGGAAACTATTAGGAATATGAGTTGTAACCTAAATAAGCAAATTATGGCGACACTGCGATAACAGATATGCCATTAATCAGTATTTCAATTTGGATCGAGTAATGTGGAAATTTCTTTTCTATAGCTAGTAATAAATGGTCTTAAAACTTTAGACATAAATCAACATGGTTTTACGATGTTTGAGACTTTTTAATCAAATCAAATTCATTTTAAAAGAAATATTTGGAGATACCATTCATGCTAAACACCACTATTAATAGAAAATAGTCTTATTTATAGACCGGTGGGGCTTAATATCACTGGTCTTTTATATCATTGTTTATATTGAAACATAGATCAATGAACATTCCAACAAAGTTTCTATTAAAAAAAAAAAAAAACAAAGTTTCCATCAAAAAAGAAGGTTCTCACATGGTGAGTAGAACTAGGCTTTACTTTAGCTAGCTATATATTCATAATCGGCAAAGGCCCACAAAAGCCCGTCTAGCTCAGTCGGTAGAGCGCAAGGCTCTTAACCTTGTGGTCGTGGGTTCGAGCCCCACGGTGGGCGTGCCTTTTTCATTTTCATTTTTTTTTTTTTTTTTTTACCTTGTGCAATGCAGCAAATCAAACAGAAATGCCTTCTTCGATTTCATGTTTCTGACAATTTGATGTTATCTACTCCTTTGGTCGTATTCACTTAGGAGTAAAAAAGAGATTCTTTCTTTGTCTTTTTATTTTCTTTTGTTTTCAACAATTTAATGTTTACTTGTCGTGTTGGATGCAAACCTGGCCCCAACAGGCATGAAGACGACAATCATGAATCTCAATTGTCCATACAGTTCTAGCTCCAAATCCAACTTCGAATTTTTAAACTTGGAATTAAATTGTCACATTTTAATATGATATTACATTCACGTTTAAACTTTTAAAGATGCCATTAAAATGGTGTCTCTTTCCTAGAAAAATCATTTGTACTATCTGTGAATATCATCCGATCAAAAGTGGGAAAAAAAAAAATCAATCATATCAAGATAAGCAAGTCAAAATTCAATTTTTGAATAACCAATTAATGCAAAATATGAGTTACCATTTTTTCTCATTAGTAAGTTTTTAAAATTACTAAACTATATTTATCAGTAAAAAGCTAAGGGGGTGTTTGGTTCGCGAGTTCATCTCTATTCCAACTCAAATTTTTTTTGTCTTTTCCCAAAAAGTTTTTGTTTTTTTCCCAAAAAGTTTTTTGTCTTTTCTGAAAATTCAAAAAAATTTATTATTACAACTAAAATATTTCAACTCAAACTAGCGAACCAAACACCCCCTAACAATTTATTGTTAGGACAATTGATATAAAAAAAATTAAAATTAAAATTAATATCTTTAGTGTTATTAAGCAGAAGATATATGATTGATTTTTTAACTTTTGTTATGCCTTTCGAGGCTTAGAATGTTTGAGAAGTCATCTTAATTAGTTCCCCTGCCGACATACCTGCCTTCTCGGAGCACAATTAGAAAAACCAAGCTTTATTCTCATTCTACCAAACTAGCCCTTAGCTGATTGGTTATTTTATTTTATTCTGTTTTATTTTTATTGGAAGAACTAGTTTTTTTATCTATTTTCATCAACTCAAATTCCCTTTTTTTTGTTTTCTTACCACAATTTGGAGAATATCTAAGAGGTCCCAACAATGACTGCTTGTTTGCTACAAGCCTACAACTCTAGGTTTTTTTTTATTTATTTTTTATTTATATTTTTTATTTTAAATAGGGAAGCTCCCACTCTAGTCTCTAGAGCTACTTTTTAACAACAAGTTTTCGGAGGGCCATATTAGTGAGGCTGTCAGTGGAGAATTTTCTGGCCAGAGTTGGTGGTGATGAAAAGTAAACCACAAAAATTCAAGATGTACGACATGGAATACAACTATATGGGATTTAAATGAAATGTTTACTTCTGCTTGGGCAACGAATACGTCGTTGACAGTGTATGTGTTGTCAAAAATTCATTGGGTATTTTCCATCGTTACCTCCTTAATTTGTTGGAACTAGTCTCTCAAATTTTTGATTTTGTCAGTTTATCTTCTAGATTTTTTAAATTATTATAACAAATTTCTCATTTGACTTTAACTTATTATTGAATTGGTTATGAATTAAACCCAAGCACGTTTCATGTAAAGATGAAACCCTGTTTTCAATTAAAATTTTCAATCTTAATACAAATTTTCAAGTTGATGTAAAGTTAACAAAATAGAACATTTTGTAATAATTTAGAAAATTCATGAAGTAGTTTGTTAAAAATTAAAAATTTAAGAGTCAAATTATCAAAAAATGACAAATTTAAGAGAAAACAATACTATATATCCGAAGTTGATCCATAGACCAGCCAGTCACAAAGAAGCAAAACCTTAATGCAACCTGTCATACACATGCATTTAGAATAGTTGGTTGATTTTTATGGGTGGGAGTGTAAACTTTTTTCTGATAAATGTCAATGACTTAGAGTACATAGTTGACATCAGAGCACCAATGATGAGAAAATACTAGTTTGTCTTTCTTTAGCCTATGTTTGGTAGAGTGGAAAGTTGAAAGAAAATAAATTAGAGTAAGGATTTTGGAAGGAAAAGACAGGATAAATGTTGAGCTGTTTCGTAGTGAGAAAATTGCGTGAAAATAAAATTTATTTTATGAAGCCAAAAATGAATATAAGTGGGTCATGTGCATCCATTTTACATTTACGGAAAAAAAAAATGTACGCCATTACCTTTAAAAATAATAAAATAATAATAAAAAAAGAAGTCCATGTATTTTCTCCTTTTTAATACTAGTCAAGGCACGGGTAATTGTATATGTTGAGTAATTATTGAAATTTTAATAATATAAAATATAGAATATTAATAATTATATATGAAATAGACGGAAAATGAAAATTTCTTAGAGATTTAAAAAATACGTGCATTGATAACAGTCTAGGTCAAAAAATACATAACACATAAATCTGATCTTGAAAATAATGAAATCCAACACATTGCAATCAAAATTCAATCTCGACCACAAGTAAGGAAATTAAAATTTCAATGAGGAAATTGAGATTAGAAACATGAGAAAAAAAATCTCTAAAAGAAATAATGATAAAAGTTGAACTTCTAGAACTATTTATAATGTAATTTCCATTGATATATTTGTTATTAAAAATATGACTATAGTATATTTGGTACATTATCCTACATGCTTCAATTTATAATACAATTTCTGTTGTCATATGTACATTTTGTTATAATTATACATGGTACATTTTGAAACATTATTTGCTGTATATTATATCTCAATGCAACATAATGTATGTTTGAATATCCTTTATATTTTAATTTAATACAAACATATATGAATAGTTTATCCATTAATTTTTTTCTATCTACTTTTTACTTGTCATATCAGATACTCTCTCTCACCAACACATATCAGAGATGACTTTTTTCAAATGTAAATGATCCAAACAGACATTATATTTGAATATAATGTATAAAAGGGATATTGAAACATATATTGTTTTCTATCTATTACACTTCGAACATGATACAAGAATGAAATGTATTTTCAAAACGGACTATAAGTTTTTAAATAAAGTAATCCTTAATATTTAAATAAGTTAAAAAATAATAATATCAATAAAGTTAAGAACTCTTGCTAAGAGTATAATATGTGGGAGGCAAAAAGCAAATATCAACTGCAGTGATTGTGAGAAAGGATAGCAAAAAGAAAAAAGAAAAAAGAAAAAAGAAAAGGAAATAGAAAGAAGGCAAAGGTGCGATATTTACTACCAAAAAAAAAAAAAAAATCTATATATGCTCTTTTGTTATAGTTATTAGTTAAAGTACGTGACTTGTACGTATTGAATTGTAATTAAGATTTTGTAACGTAAAACATGAAAAACAATTTACAAATATAAATAAATTCAAAATCTTTAAAATAATGATGTAATTCTATAATTTATATTTTATCCTATAAACACGATGATGTTTTATTTACTACATAAAACATTATCAAGCAAGTAGTTAGCTATGTTAACTCTGTATTCTTCTTTTTAGGGGGAAAAACAAAGACCAAAAAAAGAGAGAGAGAAAACCTTTTACAATCCTCTATAATTATCGGGAAAATCTAAAAATACACATAAATTTAATCATGAAAAGAATTAAAAAAAATTTCAAAGTATAATAAGACTTGATCACAGTTAAGGATATTAGAGTTTTTGGAGAGAAAGTTAAAAGACTATTCAAAAATTCAAAATGGTGAGTTTTTAATGAAGAGAAAATGGAAGAAAAACACTACAAGCAGAAGTACAAGCTCGAAAATAAAGGATCAAAAACAAACGAAAAATATAAATACAAGTTAGAAAAATGAAACAAAGTGGAAAGCGGATTAAAAGAAAAGAAAAGTTGACAAGTAAATAAAAATTAAAGTAGATGAAAATTAAATAAGAAATGAATGCCAAAATGGTTTTTCAATTACAAAATGAAATAAAAGTCTGCCTTATTCCTTTTCAGTAAAGGGAAAAAAAAAAAAAAAAAAAGAACTTCTTCTTCACTACATTTATTAATTTTTTTCTTTATCTTTCGTTTTGCATTCCATTTTGAAATTAGAGAAACTAAATTTTAGATTAAGAAGATGAAATTAATTGGTATTTGTAATAAACAAAAATAAGAGCAATACTTGTAGACAGAATCCAGCGATAATTTTATATTTGACTTCACATAAAATGTAAAACAAAAATGAAAAGGTGAATTTAGTTCCATTTTTAATTAAAAGTATTCATAGAAACAGTGTGCTAATCACCCTAGAAAAAAGTTTTACAGTTAAAAAAATTATAAGTTTTAAGATGACAAATTTTATAATCTGCATTAAATAATTGCCTATTGGTCTCCTTTCTCAAAAAAAACATGGCAAACAACTTAAAAAATAAAATCAGAATCACCCCAACAAAAAAGGGAACAGACGAAGTTATGGTGGTAGTTCTGATTTTTTTTTTTTTTTTTTTTAAGAAATGATAACTTCTCGTTATATTATAGGAACTCAAATAATCATACAAATATTATCAACAAGCAAAAATAATAAAATATCTATTATTTAAAAAAAAAAAAAAAAAGAAAAGAACTTAAAACCTCCCTTCGATTGTGAAAATCCAAAAGGAAATGTATAAATTTTATCATGAAAAGAAGAAAAGAAAACTCAATACAATTAGACTTGATCACAAGCATGAAAAAAAGCAATCCATTTCCATGTAGGAATACTAAATTTCAATGCTCCAAGTTATAAAGCTACTAAGATTATAAAAAAAAAAAAAAAAGTGTTTTTTGTCAGAAAGTTTAAATTAGATATCAGAAGAGAAATAGAGAGTAAATGATGATATGTTGAGCTTCTAACGAAGAACAAATGCATGAAAAATAAAATAAAAGAGCTAGGAGAAAAATGAAGTAAAAGTGAAAGTGCACTCCACTTTTTGTGGAAGTGATATTACAATTGTTATCTTATATGCATAGACGCGGAGCTTTGCAGTGTTGGAATTGGTGCTTTATAGTAGTGTGCGTTTGGTATTATATTTTAAATTCAAAATTTTTATATTAGTTTTTTTGTTTTTCTAAAAAATTAACAAAAATTATAATTAATTTTTAAAATATTAACCAACTCAAAAATTTCAACTCAAACCGTTTTACCAAACCGAGCATAAAGCATCATTGCTAATACAGTAAAAAAGTTAAAGAAAAGGAAGGAAAAACAAAAAGGAGAGAAGTGCACTAAAACGCTTCGTTTTTTACAACAAAAATGAACACTAACCTCTCATTTACTCTTTTATCATAGTTAAGATTTGTCTCCTCTGGAAATACATATTCTTCCATATTTACTTTATTTTTCCATTATTTTTTCTTCAATTTTGGTAACTGCAAAACAATTATAACATGTGCAAAATTATAGTTTTCAAGCTTCCCATGGACAATGAAAATAACGTTTTTGCTCCTTGTATAATTGTTTTTGAAAGTTTTGAATTTGTCACGCAATTTTTAAATTTTAAAGACACGTTTTTTATTTTGTGGCCATAGGCCAAAACTCCCCACACCCCCCCCCCCCCAAAAAAAAAAAAACAAAACAAAACAAAAGGTTCAAGGATTAATTAACACAAAAAAAAAATGTCTAGTAACCAAATCGTTAAAATAGTAATAATTCAAGGACTAATAATATCAAAAATCCATATAATTATATAAAGTCTATTGTCAAAACTTAAAGTCTTGTTTCACTCTTAGTTAAGAATTTTATCTTTGTAAATGTTTCCATTGTTGAAGTGAATTTCTCAATCTCAGTGTCTCTTTATCTTCTCTTTTTAGGCTCTGTCACTCTCATCCGCTACTCATTGAGAGAGGCACTGGGGGTTTACTTGTAGCAGGCATTCTGACGCTCAAGTCAAGCAAACACTTTGAGAGTGAAGAGCAGTAGAGTTTTTGTAAATGGGTGAAAGATCGTTAAGAATGGGAACCAAATGCTTTATAGATGAGATTATCGAATCATCTTTATTTTTCTTAATAATCATTTTTTTCTTCTACCAAATAACATAAAGAAAAGGTTCTCTCTCGTTTTTTATTGGTCTCATCTTGATATTTTACTTTTCTTTTCTTTCAATTATCCGTCCATCTTATCAAACACAATGTTAGTTTTTTGTATTTTTATTTTTTTCCTTAGAGAATGTTTTGAAGGCCCTATCAAACACAATGTTTGTTTGTTAGTTTGTTGTTTTTTTTCCCTTCGTGAATGTTTTGAAGGCCTATTCTAACGTTTTTATTTTTTTTGAAACAAAAATTAGTGCTATTGTTCAAGCAAATTGTGATCATATGCCCTTGTTACTTGGAAATGAAAAAGAAAATGATTAATTTCCTCTATGTTCTCCAAATTTTAAGATCATTCTTATTTTGTTTTCTAAATTTTAAAACCTCTCACTTTATTCACTAATTTTTAAATTTATCGTACTCAACCACTTCTATTAGAATTTTGATCAAAAGTAGGGAATTAGTCTTGCTAAACCCCTTCTCATAGGATTTATATTAAAAACAATCAGAAAAATACTACATGACCGCACTTAACTCCATTTCCTACCTTATGCTTTTAACATTTATTTTAATAGAGGGGATTAGAGTGAGATTAATTTGAAATTTAGGAGATAAAACAAATATTTTTAAAATTTACAAGACAAAATGAGAAGGACTTCAAAATTTTTGAGGTATAGATAAAAATAAAAATAAAAATAAAAATAAAAATAATAATAATAATAAAAGTACTACAAACAAATGTGGCCAAGTTTCTGATCTGGGTTGTCATGGAATTTTCTATACCGTTGAATACATACATAAATCGTTTTGGAACTTGGATTAGCATTTACCAATGGTTATTAGAGTCAGAGACAGCTGTGATACTACTTATCATCAATATAATGTTACTAATTAACTAATAAAATGTCTTTTTGATGAATAATTAACTAACAAAATGTTACTAATTAACTAACAGTGATAATGATGTTTGTCACAGTTGAATACCTGCATTGTTTAGTATTATATTTTTTTAGTTGGAGTGATGTCGATGGTTTTATGTGAAGAAAATCCTATAAACCTAGGAGAGACCGATGTTTGCGTCTTCTTTTAAGGTATATTTTTCAATTTTTAATGTCACTATGTTGTGGTTTGTCCCAAGTTAGGTTGCATTACACGATGGAGAAAAGCATATAGTTAGTATTCTTATTCTTATCATTATTATTAAATTCTTCATCACAATTTTCTTGGGGTCCATATTTCTTCTCCAATTATATATGTGTGTGTGTATATATAAATATAATCTTTTTCACATGCTCCCCTCCGGCATGTCAATGATGAGAACCATTTAACCAATATGTGGGTTCGTCCAATAGAGTAATAGGTATATTAGGTCCACTATAGTGTTTTAATTGGGTAACATATTTTATGGAAATTTTACATTGCTTGGGGAATTAATTAGTTGCTGAGGAAATTGTGAGGATAAAGTACATTGTTGGAGAAAATCAATTAAAAGCGTCCGTTACATATTGTTAGGAATGTAGGATTCGTTTGGTATTTGGGTTAAGTTTGAAATGAGATGAAATTTTTAAGTTTTGAGTTGGTTGACTTTTTAAAAATTAGTTAAAAATTTTATTAGACTTTTCAGAAAAAGACAAAAATTAAGATAGAAAAGTACAGTTTAGTTGGAGTTAAACCTGAATGCCAAACATAGACGTAGACTATGATCACTCTTAAACTAAGGAATGTAAAGGGGCAAGCATGGCACATATGAACATAATTTTTGGAAAGTGAATTTAACATAAATGTACTATATGTTTTAGGTTTAGTAAAAGGTATACTACTTTTATTTGGATGTTTGGCATTCCTAAACATTTCAATTATGTATCGAGTAGAATATATTACATCCAATGAAAGCTCAGTTTTTTTTTGTCTAAAGTATTAATTAAAACATCCTTAAAGAGGCGGAAAAAACGGGGGAGAAAATGCTAAAAATCAGAAGAAAAAAAGTAATCGGATCTCCCTAGTTGTATCTCCACTGCATTTTTAGAACGTTTTAGATTTTTTAGTTTTTTAGTTTTTTTTTTTTTTCTATCTCCAATGATTTTTTTTTTCTTATTTGAACATAAAGACAAAAGATTCGAAATATGCATCTTATAATGTAATTCAAGTATGAAATTACCGATATATCATAAGCTTGCACTTCTGATATTTTGGTTATCGTAATACTCAAAAAGAGAGAATTTCTTAGACAATTGATTTAAATCATATTGTTATGGCCAGTGACCTTACATGTGAGTTGTTCCAATCGTAAAATTCCCCCAAACTTATTATTCTAGAAAACACATGAAAATCATGCCCATTCGGGAGCGGGGGGATGGGGATGAAAATCATACACCAAATTGTCCCACAATCTCCCACCTCTCCAGCATCGTGCTAGAGTACAGTCAAAAGTGAAAAAAAAAAAAAAAAGGAAATATACACAATCTCACTTTCCCAATTTCTTAGTGTCACCTATGTTTCTGCTAGAACCTTCTTTAAGCCACGAATTTGACTTGAAAACTTGATGAGACAAAGATGATTTACACTTTATGTTTATCTAATTAGCACTAACACAAAAGGTTCCCAAAGTTAAAAAAGGTGTTTGAGACATGTCCAAGAGATCCTTGAATAAGAACACAATTTTCGATTTCTTTTGATGGATAACGATTCTATTTCTATTTCTATTAATAGAAAAGGAAAAAAAAAGTAGAAATATAAAAAATAAAAATAAAAATAAAAAAAGCAAAAAAAAAGTAAAAGTGGCCTTGATGTTGAGCAAAATGTACACCAACTGCCAAGGGCATGTGCCCGGCCCAGGTAAGGTTCACACTTCACAGTTCCTGATGCGTGTGCCCATTAGCCTTAATCATGACCACTTTCCTGTTCCCCTTCACGAAAGCTCTAGAGGAAGTATACGTAGTAGCTATCGAGGGTATTTCTGTAATTTCAGTCTCTGAAGAGGAATTTTTGGTAATTTTTATCTCTGATTTGAAAATTTCCGGATCCCCGTAACGGGTGCAGACCAGGAAATTTTCTTGTCCAACGGACAGCTTTATTGTTACGTCAGATTTGATGATACTAATTATAGGACGAAAATGTCCCTATAGGTTTTTTTTTTAGGACTTAGTTGTGTCGGGGCAAAAGTGCTTGCAGCGTAGTCAAATAATTAAAAAAAAAAGTAACGTGACATTGATTGGATCGTCACATGATAATGATCGAACTGTCTTGTGATAGTAGAGGAATGGGTGACGAAATTATTAGCTAGAATCATTAGCTTTTATGCAAAATATGAGATGAGGGCAAATGCCCATGACAGTCACACGTGAAACTTTAGCAATATGCCCCCACGAATGAAAGCAAAGCACATACGATACTTTGCATCTCTTAGAGGAGGAGGTGCTCACATGGGAGGACTTGGACTTAGACCTGAATATAATGCACTTTTTAAAACCACCCCCTCGAGCAAAATATTATGCTTTTTTGGTCTCACTAAATCAGTCCTATTTTGTTAAACATATTTTTCTTTTTCTTCAACAAGCCTTTTGACTTTGCAACGCATAGAGGACACGAGAGGATTCCTCTTTAAGAGGAATGTAGAAGTAGGAACCCTCAAGCTCCTAATTCCTTTTTTTTTTTGTTTTTGTTTTTTGTTTTTTTTTTTTTTAATTTATAAATTTCCCATCTTTGACCTATAATTTCATCACTCAAGTAATCTCACAAAAGGCAAAAAAAATCTCTTTCGTGTAGAACTTCAAAGTTTTTTGTGTTGAGATGTTGATTGTTCCGTCCTAATTCATTATTATTACTTATTGGCAAAATCCGTCACCGAGGGCAATTTGGGGAATAAGGTAAACCGAGGGCAATTTAGTAAAATTAAAAAACCAATAGCCGGTGGATCCTCATTAATTTACCGGCAAGTGGCGGTACATCCGGTGGCACAGGCGTTGGGGAAAAAATAATCACAAATTACAAATGTAGAGCGGTACAAGATTTCAAATTTCCGCATAGGACGGTTACATCATTTTCCATCCAATTTATTTGTTTTTATTTAAGAAAATTCACGAAAAAAAAGAAAAAGAAAAAGATTTCTTTGTTTTGAAACGGAAGAGAAGTAGATGCCACTGCACTCATATATTGTTTTGTCTCCCTTTAAATCCACTCTCAATATTTTATTATTCTATTTTTTATTTTTATTTTGAAAAAGGGGGACACCAACAAACCCAGAGGCCAGAACAGAACACGAAGAAAAAGAAACCAATTAAAAGTTGTTTCGAGGCCACCCCAAGGTTATCCTCGTCATTTTCTCAGCCAAACACCCCCCCCCCCCCAACCTTTCTTCTTCTTCTCCAACACTGCACCATACACACCACAGTAGTTCTTTTTCCACAGACCAGACGAAGAATAGCAGAACTCTCTCTCTCTCTCTAGCTTCCCAAATTCCGCCGTTGCTTCAAACTCGAAGCTCAAGAGTAAGAAAGGAAAGATCAAAGAGGAGAAAGAGCAAGAAGAATGGACAGAGCTACTCCGGTGAGGAAGCCCCACACATCCACCGCAGATCTGCTCACTTGGTCCGAAACTCCTCCCGCCGACTCTCCAGCCGTCGCCTCCGCTGCTTCTCGCTCCGCAGCTCGCTCTCACCAGGTCTCATTCTGATTTAATTTCTTTTTTTTTTGGGGGGGGGGTGATTTAGGGATTAACGTACTGATCGGTTTTCCTGTGGGGACGGGGATGATTTTAGCCGTCGGATGGGATCAGCAAGGTTGTTTTCGGAGGGCAAGTGACGGATGAGGAGTCTCAGGATTTAAACAAACGGTGAGATCTGCTGCTTCGGACTTGCTTTTTTCCAATTTCGTTTTGTTTTTTTGATTTTTGTTCGGTTTCGGTTTCGTTTTCGTTTTTGGGACAATGAGTTTCAGTTTACTCGCCAGTGAAGCTCCTTCAGAAAAATTTCCCTTTTTTCACTGTGTCATTCTTCTGCATATTTCTCGGTTTTCGCTTCATACGTGTCGTCTCGCTCTCTTACTTGTCTGCGATTTATTGGAGTTTTTAAATCGTTTATTGTTCTAAATTTCTACTATTAGTTGACACTTCAACTTTCACTGATTTTACTCGCTTTTCCGATGGTTTTGAAACAATTTCTGGTTTGATTTTTGCGATTCAGATTTTGATCCGTCACCGATCTGTGTTTTGGGCATATGAATCCCAAGAATTAATTGGAATTTCTATATCTCTCTTGTGTTTTATAAACTCGTCCAAGAAATGAAAAAGGGGATTTATAAACTTGTCAAATAATAAGGTAAAAATCATTTAGAGCTTGGATGATCCGACCCCAATTAAGTAATTTTTTAAAGCAAATTAATCAAGGTTCCATTTAATTAAATGTTGGTCTAATCTTGGGTATAGGGAGCTTATCTCTGTTGTGTTTTATAAACTCGTCCAAGAAATGAAAAAGGGGATTTATAAACTTGTCAAATAATAAGGTAAAAATCATTTAGAGCTTTGATGATCCGACCCCAATTAAGTATTTTTTTAAAGCAAATTAATCAAGGTTCCATTTAATCAAATGTTGCTCCAATCTTGGGTCTAGGGAGCTTAATCTCCGCAAATGGGAAAGTTAGTAGAACTGCTCCTTTTCGTGTTTGGCTTCGCCATTATCTTTGAATCATATTTAAGCTCTTTGTAATATGAAGGGACGGAATGGTTTTTCTTTTAGTTTTTGTTTCCGCTCGTTTATGGCTTGTTAGAACCATTGAGTTGTAAAACGTGGACTCTTATCAGAATGATGGCAAAGAAGCAGGATGTACATTGGCGCCTCTTCTGTTCAGTTCTCATATATCCAAATGTCTCTTTGTAAATGGAGAGGAATATGAATTTGTGATGAAGTCTCAATTAGATTTTTCTCACGAACTTTTAATTTTATTTTGCACCTTCTTAACGGTTAACCTTGCATTCCTCAGGAAACCTTGTTCAGGGTATAAAATGAAAGAGATGACTGGTAGTGGCATTTTCG